>CM062284.1:5060153-5112653 GCA_031216635.1 Dissostichus eleginoides | reverse complement strand
CCCACACAGCTGGTCCGCACAGGATTTGAGGAGCCTCGAGCTGATGCCATCTGGACCCGCCGCCTTCCTCGCTTTACACTTCTGCAGCTCCCTCCTCACCTGGTTGGTTGTGAGGACAAGGTGTCGTCAGCGGGTGGAGGGGAAGGGGGGGGGAGAAGAAACAGGGGCTGATGTGAGAGGTGTCTGTGAGCTGATGGCCGGGGGCTGAGTAGAGGTGGGAGAGGTGACAGGGCCATTTCCAGGCAGTGATGAGCTGTATGCATCCTTGGTGTTGGCATACAGTAAGTCCAGTGTTTGTATTGCCTCTGGTGGTGCAGGTAACATATTGTTTGAAAGTGGGCAGAGTTTTTGAGAGAGAGGCCTGATTGAAGTCTCCAGAGATCAGGAGAAGAGCATTTGGGTGCTGTGTTTGCAGTCTGCTTACAGTAGAGCTGATGACGTTACATGCCTCTTCAACGTTTGCAGAGGGGTGAATATATACAGCTATCACGATAACATGCGTGAATTCCCGAGGTAAATAGTCGGGCCTCATGCTAACGGCTAACAGCTCTATGTCCCTGTTGCAGATTCGTTCTTTAATAGTGATGTGCCCGGGATTACACATCTATCGTTCACAAACACAGCCAGCCCTCCTCCTTTCCTCTTACCGCCCTCTCTCGTCCTATCCGCCCTCAGCAGATGAAAACCATCCAGTGTAGCGTGTAGTGTCCGGGGTTAGCTCCGTTAGCCACGTCTCAGTAAACACGAGGATACTGCTCTCCCGATACTCCCTCTCATGCCGGGTCAGCGCATCTTGAGAGAAAAGTCAGAATATCTTGAGAGAAAGTCAGAATATCTTGAGAGAAAAGTCAGAATATCTTGAGAGAAAAGTCAGAATATCTTGAAGAAAAAGTCAGAATATCTTGAGAGAAAAGTCAGAATATCTTGAGAGAAAAGTCAGAATATCTTGAGGAAAAAGTCAGAATATCTTGAGAGAAAAAGTCAGAATATCTTGAGAGAAAAAGTCAGAATATCTTGTCAGAATATTTTGATTGAAAAAAGTTGGAATATTTTGACAGTTCTGAGAAATAAAGGACGGGAAGTTGTGTATAACTAGAAAACAGTTGTGAGTTTCTGGTGTTCTCAATCCTGAGAAAAACGTACGAATTCTTAGAAAAAGTCAAATTAAGTTGAAGATAAATTCAGAAAAATAATTCAAAATTTTGATTAAAGAAATTGGAAATTCTGAAAAAAGTTAAAATCTTGGAAAATTCTTTCATTCTTCAAATTAAGTAAAAATGAAAATTCTGAGTTTATATGTGTGTGTGTGTGTGTGTGTGTGTGTGTGTGCAGGTGTGGCACCATGCTGGAAGGCTATAGTCCTGTGACCCAGGCCCTGCTGGGGACCCTCTTCACGTGGGGTCTCACCGCCGCTGGAGCCGCTCTGGTGTTCATCTTCTCCAGCAGACAGGTGACAAATCAACTCAGAATAAAGAGCTTAGAAAAAACGTAAACAATCTTGAAGGAATAGTTGGTAATTTGGTAAAAAAGCTTAGCTAATTTTTGAAGATTCAAAGGTTTTATTGTCATATGCACAAAAGCTACAGTGTAGAAATGTTTAGATAAATTAGTAGATTGCAAGATGACAAACAGAGGGATGTTTATCGAGGCACTTTACAGAGCTCAGGTGTTTAGCAGTCTTAGCCTGTGGGATACAACTTGACTAGAAAAATATGTTTCAAGTCCTCTGTTTCAGTAAAAGTCCTGCATTCAAAATGTTAATCAAGTAAAAGTAGAAAAGTATTGGCATCAAAATGTAGTTGAAGTTGAAGTAGCGGCAGTAATCAAACGGCCTCCAAACTCACGACTCTTTAGATTATAATGACGCCCTCTTCATGTCTTCCCCCTGCAGAAGCGCATCTTGGATGGAAGTTTAGGATTTGCAGCTGGGGTGAGTACAATTTTTCACACACACACACACACACACACACACACACACCCCCCCCAACAAACACAAACCCTTGAGGTACTCTCAGTGTCGCTTGTGTAGGATTCTCTCTTTTCATTACAACACAAGTCTTTCTATCTCTTTCTCTGAAACAAACACACACACACACACACACACACCCCCCCCCCAACGAACACAAACCCTTGAGGTACTCTCAGTGTCGCTTGTGTAGGATTCTCTCGTTTCCATTACAACACAAGTCTTTCTATCTCTTTCTCTGAAACAAACACTGAAACAACACACACACACACACACACACACACACACACACACACACACACACACACACACACACACACACACACACACACACACACACACACACACACACACACACACACACACACACACACACACACACACACACACACACACACACACACACACAAGAAGCTTGTTTTTATATCTCAAGTGTTTATGTTTCTGTCCTTATTGCAGTATTGGCCTTTCTTTATCCCTTTATTTCTCTTGAACACACACACACACACACACACACACACACACACACACACACACACACACACACACACACACACACACACACAGACACACACACACACTCACACACACTTTACTGTGTCAGCCTCCTCTGACACAGACAATTCCTGACACTTCCAGACGCCACATTAATTCATAACATCTTGAGATAATCTTTCCCCTGAAGGAATTCTTGGCCTTCTCATATCTGAAGAGGTTTCGCCATTATCTGATTCTTACCATTACATTCATTAACTTCCTGAGGGGGAAGCAGTTGACGGCGGATATTTATTTTTATATTTATTTTGTCGCAGAGAAGGGAATCGGTAACAAATCTAATCTGGCACAGAAAA
Organism: Dissostichus eleginoides; assembly: GCA_031216635.1. Classification (NCBI taxonomy): domain Eukaryota; kingdom Metazoa; phylum Chordata; class Actinopteri; order Perciformes; family Nototheniidae; genus Dissostichus; species Dissostichus eleginoides. Next base: position 5,109,836 of record CM062284.1, on the reverse strand, counting down.
GTTAAAGCTCAAGAGTGACGCCTATTGAAAAAGGTGTAATTACTTTTAAAGCTTTTTTAAATCCATGAGTTATCTTGTGCTTTGTTTCTGCTGGGATTTCAGAGCGCTGCAAAGATATTTGACTTAAATTGAAAATGATTTGACACACACAGACGGATAGACAGACAGATAGACATACAGACGGACGGACGGACAGACGGACAGATAGATAGATAGACAGATAGACAGATAGACAGATAGACAGATAGATTGATTGATAGACAGATAGACAGACAGATAGACATACAGACAGACGGACAGACGGACAGATTGATAGACAGATAGATAGACAGACATACATACAGACAGACAGACATACATACAGACAGACAGACAGACAGACAGATAGATTGATAGACAGACAGACAGATAGATAGACAGACATACAGACATACAGACATACAGACAGACAGACAGACAGACAGACAGACAGACAGACAGACAGACAGATAGATAGATAGACATACAGATAGACATACAGACAGACAGACAGACAGACAGACAGACAGATAGATAGATAGACAGACAGACAGACAGATTGATTGATAGACAGACAGACAGACAGACAGACAGACAGACAGACAGACAGACAGACAGACAGACAGACAGACAGACAGACAGACAGACAGACAGACAGACAGACAGACAGACAGACAGACAGACACACAGCAGTACACAATGCTGCATTTTTTTTAGATATGAGATCTTTACAAGGCATACACAACAAAATAAATGAGTCAAACTATAAAAACAATCAAGATAAGAAAAAAAAGTAACTATAATTAACTGACTGATAACGGATACATCATTAATACTACTCAGTAAATTAATTGTCTAATCTGAGGTACATTTAGTAATATTTTGTGTCACCCGATTTTCCCAGCTTTCGTCAAAGATATTAACTTAATTTCAAATGTACATGGTTATCTTTTAAATTGTATATATTTCCTTCTATAATATTTGAATCCTACTAACGTTACCATTCACAGAACAAACTAGGGCTGCACGTTTGGAATAGATAACTAGTTGTGATTATTTAACTGTCTTGCAATATGATTCGGGATAATGGTAAAAGTGATTATTTCTGCATCAAAATTCTCATTACCATCGAAAAATGAATTCAAATGATTAGAATATTTGTTTAAAGGAACGGTTTATACCAAACTCATATGTTTTGTTAGGTATGTAGGGTACGATTAGTAAGCCGGAATTTCCCTTCAGCTTATTACTTTCCTCAATTCTAAGAAGACGTCAGAATTCAAAGTCTGAAAAAAAGACAAATTAAAGGTCCCATGTCATGCTTTTCCGGTTATTACCCGTCCCCTTGTGTGTTATGAAGGTTTTTCTGCATGTAAACGGTCTGCAGAGTCACAAACCCTCAAAGTACACCCTGTAGGGAGTAAAACTCTAACACAGAAAAGACCTGTCTATGCTGCCCCAGAACGCCTCGTTGGACATTTCTCTTTTTCTTACTGGGTACAGTGACGTATTTGGGTATAGTGACGTAACGTAACGGCTCCACGGATTGGTCCATTTACGTTACGTCCACGGAGCCGTTACGTTTGGACCAATCCGCGGACTTCGTCACACACACACACACACACTCGGCGGGACATTGCGAGGCTCGCTGCTGTCGTTTCCTGGTTTGGACCGCGGAACTCAGCCTGAGCACACACACAAACTCCCAGCCAGGCTGCGGGGGTGTGTGTGTGTGTATGTGTTTCGGGCTGGGTTTCGCTGTGTCTCGCAGACGGCCACTGGGCTCACAGGGAGGGGGGGGGCAGGAGCTCCAACAAGCCGTTTAGGACAGAGTGAATACACATACTATACAGAGATGCTGTATGAGAAACCAATGCGATTTTGGAAAATTGCACAATATAAATCTATTTTAGTAGACCTCAACAATGAATCATGATCAGCAGAAATGGCCATGACATGGGACCTTTAAGTAAAATAGAATTCTGATTTTTTTTTTATATTCTGAGATTTTCTTTTTAAATTGTGCGAAAAAATGGAAATTCTGAAAAAAAGTCTGACTTATGAGAAAAAAGTTAAATTCTGAATTGCTAGCTGGTTGTCCACCGCTAAGAGACCCCTTAGCCTATCATGTACAAAGTGTTGGAGCACTAGCCAATAGAAGCGCGAGTGTTACATATTGATGTTCAGAAGTAAACAAAGGAGTCCAATAGAGGCGAGGTGTGTGTGAGTGTGTGTCTGATGGAGGTTTTTGATAATTAAAGGCCTGTGGAGTGTATCCAGGCTTCCTTGAGAAAGCGAAGGGCACTAAATAAATAGATTTTATCTTACCCAGCTCTTATCTGGATGATCTCCTTCATCTTCACAGCTTTTCAATTACGTCTGAGGCTCTGCTGATGCCTTCCTCTGATATGAGAAGCACTGATAAGAGCTGAGGGGTGGTGTTCCTGTCAAACCTTTGCTTAACGTCTTTCCAATTTTGCGAGACGCTCGTCTTTCTGAAATATATTTTTGATGAACTTCGCCACTCGGCATGAACACTGTGAATTATTTACACTTATTTCCAGAGTATATCAATTTCTACAGCCTCTCGTTGGCATAACTTGCTTTTAATCGCAATGACATTTTAATATGAAACTTAATTTTTCATTCTGTTCCTTTCATATTACAGATGAGATTTTGGGGCTGTGATAATCCTTCAGGTATTCTAAGTTATTAGTAGCTGGTTGCAGAGCAGAATATGCAAATGTATGCCTGGTAGAAATACTTTTCCCTGATTTAAATGTTGCTCCAGATGGCTTTTATTACTGTAAGGGTCTACTTTAAATCAAATGCTCAGGGCTTCCAGACTTCTGAGGTACAGGACAGGTTGTGCAATAATTAAGAGAAGACATATTTATTTATTTACCTGAATAAGTAGAACTAATAGAGTACACAAGAGGTATCCAATGTATGTCATTTTATAGGATTACTGCTCCATATGGCTTTCAGCATTTAGGACAAATTAATTAAAAAAAGTATATTAGTTTCTGTAAATGAAGATACCGGAGGGTTTTGGGTGGTGATAGGAAGAGGAAAAAGTTGCTTAGTGTTTTTTTTTTAACGTTTCATAGAAGACTTTCCTGACTAGCATTGGTATTGTAGAAGAAGAGTGAAAGACAGTCAATGACCCTTTAGGGTGGTGTAGGAATGAGTCAGCATTTTTTCTTTAGCTTAGCGGTGGTGACGTGAAGTCATGTGACCGTGCTGTAGTTCCTTTATAGCCCACCATTAGCCACCTTTAGCTTAGCGGTGGTGACGTGAAGTCATGTGACCGTGCTGTAGTTCCTTTATAGCCCACCATTAGCCACCTTTAGCTTAGCGGTGGTGACGTGAAGTCATGTGACCGTGCTGTAGTTCCTTTATAGCCCAACATTAGCCTCCTTTAGCTTAGCGGTGGTGACGTGAAGTCATGTGACCGTGCTGTAGTTCCTTTATAGCCCAACATTAGCCACCTTTAGCTTAGCGGTGGTGATGTGAAGTCATGTGACCGTGCTGAACAAAACGTGGAATCATCATAAACGTTTTTACAGGTAGTATTTTTTGCAATTATCCAATACCATCAAGCATTCGGTGGGTGCACATGTCTTTCTTTTTTGCATCTCATGTGATTCAGATCCTGTTCCCATGCTTTACATCTGCTGTCACCTTTAATCTCACATCCTGTATGTCACACACACACACACACCACACACACACACACACACACACACACACACACACACACACACACACACACACACACACACAGCCATACAGTCCTTGTCATAGCAGAAAATCGAGTCATGTCCCAGCTTCCCTCAGCTGTCATTATTGGCCAAGAATAGCATTTTTTCAGCCATTTATGATAATTAATTAGCTTTTGAACCCCTCTATGTATCTCTTCTATCCAACCTACGTCTCTTTGCTGTTTTAATTCTTGGACGCAAGTGTTACAGAAAGCTGTTAAACGATTGACGTTGATGTGCGACATTTAATCTCATTCCTCTTATTTCTTAGGTTATTTTCCAGGAACATTTGAAATAAAGTTTTTTTTCTGGTCAGGGCTAAGTGGATATAACAGGACAGTAATTCCTCCACTGACAGTTTATGAAGGCGGCTCCAGCTGTCTTTCACCAATTACAATCATGTAGAAACTATTTTAATTGGCTGAATAAGTTTCCCCTGCTGTGTGGTAACGTCACAGTGGAGCAGGCTGTTGCCAGTCAACGTAATGTGGGCGAAAACAGCAAATACCAGGCTTTCTTTTAAACAAATGTGGTATTCATAACAAAAAATAAGGTCTACAGTCCTTTGTTCCTATTATTTAGCTATCTTGCAGTAATACATGTGCTCTCGGTTGCTACATTTTCTCTGAAATAAGCATATTTTTCTCCATTTAGACCCTATAATAGGATTTTTCAGTCCATATCCATTCACAGAGAACCTAGCTTTCTGTCATTTATGTTTTAATGTGCACCCAGAAAGACAGAAATGGTGATGAGATGTCACCACTGTCTGTTTATAGCCCATCATACCACATACTGGATAACTTTCCTGCCATGCGATATAACAAATGAGCTGTTTTCTTGTCAGTGTCATAAACAGTCATTAATGGGGAGTTTATATTGGTTTATATCAGAATCTTAACACGAGTTAGTGGTAATTCATGATTGGTGCTCAAAGCGCTTACATTACATATTACATATATTAGTGTTAGACAAATGTCACCAGCTTGAGCTTCAATCTCAGGATCCATGTATTTGTGATCCTCTCCAGAATGGAAGTAGTCATCACATACAGAGCATCAACTAGTTCCTGAACAGTGTCCTTCACATGCTGATATCCAAGAGAGGGAGTTACACAGTCACAAGATGGAGCAATAGAAAGCAGTATTCAATGTTTAGTTCAGATTAGCTCCACGTCAGAAATGATCATGCTTGTCATATGTCTATCTCCATAGAGGCTGAATCATCATTTTAATCACATAGCTATCATATGCCTAAAACAGTCCTGATGCTCTTCTAGGTAATCATACATCCTGTCATATACACTCTTATACTCTTGGACCTTTGTTATATTAATAGGGATGCTCCGATCGGCAATTTTGGGACCGATCGCCGGAATCAGTATCGGCCGATACCGATCACCGATCCGATTGAGTGGGCGGGGCCTATGGGGATCTTCCATTTAAAGTGATGTTTAAAACTCAGTTAATGGGGCTCATTCACTGGCGCTTCCACAAACAACAACCAACATCATTATTACATTCAAATTATGTACATTATTCAAGTTTACATTAACTTTGGAAAATAACACGGGAGAAATTAGCTCTCTCTCTCTCTCGACAGCCTGGCTGTCAGTATCGTCTCATGCAGCTCACTGATCCAGTAATGAGGGACCCGACAGTGAAGAATAAACATATGTATAACTAGTTTAGCTTGTTCCAGAGGTAGATCAAATAGCTAAGTGTGTTAGGTCTAACTCTTAGTGTGTGTTTCGCTCCGCTCACCGGTCCGTCGAAGTGGGTGGAGCTGCAGGATTTCTGCTTCACACACGTTGTATTCCGCTATTTTATTGTCTTTTTCGGACACCTTAAAATACTGCCAGACTGGTGAAGCCATTTTGGCGAGCTTGTTTTGCCGCGCACAGAGAAAAGTGTCATGTATTTTACGTCATGTGATCGGCTCTCGCGATCGGCATTTTTAGAGAGCACCGATCGATCGGCAGAGAGTGAGAGTGAGTATCGGCCGATATCCATCGGCGGCCGATCGATCGGAGCATCCCTATATATTAAAAAAGTATATTATGTATTTTCCCAACAATTAGACATGTAATACATACATGAATACTGTCGACAATACCCACAGGAGCAATTTAGGGTGAAGTGTTTGGCCCAAGAACGTCATGTTGACTGCAACCTGTGCATCGAAAATGCTGAATGAAATACAGAGAAATATCTACTTATACTAAACTGAAATGCCTAATAGGGCCTCTCTAAAGAGCCGGTACAAAGCAGTTTTTTAAAGCTGTGCTCATTTGATATTTTATTTACTATTTCAATCATGGGAAACACGCTCATCATCCAAATGCAAGATGTGTTTGTTGTTGTTGCAAACACATACCAGTGTAAAATGTTTAATCTAACAGCCAGGAATGAAGCTAAAAACCTAAGAAATGTGTCTACCAGTAAAAAATACACTCACCTTTTTAGTCGAGTCCATCGATACGTGGAAGAAAAGACGAGGAATCTGAACATCGCAGCCAATTTACCCAAAGAAAGCTTCTCATTCCTGCAAAAAACATTCTCCAGTTTCCTTTTGTGAGCCCTCTTATTGATTGCCATTCTCATTCAACAGATATTTTTTCCTTTCCCGCTTTTGTTTGTCTGACTTGTCAAACAGGATTATAGAAAAATTCCTGGACCAAATAAGAATGAAGTTGCAGTTACACTTGTTATTTCTCTACCATGGAAACCAGTTGGCATGAGGTGTTTCTTTCTAGTTATAAATGTAATACATGTGCAGGAACAAAAACAATTGACAGTTGTTATGCTCAGCAAGCCAGTGTGAAGGAGCGTCCAATAAACAGCATTTTATGTAATTGCACCGTGTGGGATTTTTTTTAAGGGTGTTATATTCCACAGCCCACATTCGTCTCCAACAGGCTCTTGTGTGGTTTTGAGCGTTGTGTGCACGGGTTGAATATCAGCCTGAGGAAGGAGGAGAAGAAGAAGCAGTAGACATATGGGCATCAGTTCTGTTGCCATGCTGCTGCCAGATGTGTGTTGTGAGTCTGCGTGATGGGAATGAGTTTCCTGAGGCAGTAACTGTCAGGAATACTTCATAAGAGACCGTGTGGTTTTCACGCCTGTTATGGCGACGTGGATGCACGCAGAATATCAATATTTGGTTGTAGTATTTGGGATGTTATATTGATATTCTTTCAATAGAGTGCTGCAGATATGATGTATTTTTGTAGGCTCTCTTTACAAACTGATACTTACGCGTGTTGTTCAGCACCTTCACATATTAACATGGCTTTATGATTTTTGAAGTAAAAAGCTAATGTTGGGCTATAAAGGAACTACAGCACGGTCACATGACTTCACATCTCCACCGCTAAGCTAAAGGTGGCTAATGTTGGGCTATAAAGGAACTACAGCACGGTCACATGACTTCACATCTCCACTGCTAAGCTAAAGGTGGCTAATGTTGGGCTATAAAGGAACTACAGCACGGTCACATGACTTCACATCTCCACCGCTAAGCTAAAGGTGGCTAATGTTGGGCTATAAAGGAACTACAGCAAGGTCACATGACTTCACATCTCCACCGCTAAGCTAAAGGTGGCTAATGTTGGGCTATAAAGGAACTACAACACGGTCACATGACTTCACGTCACCACCGCTAAGCTAAAGGTGGCTAATGTTGGGCAAAAAGGAACTACAGCACGGTCACATGACTTCACGTCACCACCGCTAAGCTAAAGGTGGCTAATGTTGGGCTATAAAGGAACTACAGCACGGTCACATGACTTCACATCTCCACCGCTAAGCTAAAGGCGGCTAATGTTGGGCTATAAAGGAACTACAGCATGGTCACATGACTTCACGTCAGCACCGCTAAGCTAAAGGCGGCTAATGTTGGGCGTGATGGCATTTAATTGTTGCTTTTAGACACTTGTTTAATAACCACTGTTTTTAAATTCATCAGAGGGGTTTTTACAGACGTATTTTTATGTCGTAAAATAAACATTTCTTCAGCTTGTGTTAACCACAGATCTTATTTCAGGCTAACAACCAAAACACATTCAAAATAACCCATTGACTTCCAGGCAAAAGATGCCTAAAATCTAACAAATGTCCATGTTATGACTCATTTCTACACCTTTTACAGCAAGGCTGACATTTGCACTTTTACAAAATCCTCTTTTTATACAGAATACTTAAAAATGTCATGAGCATGAGTAATGCTCCTTCAGTTTTAAGTATCAAGGTCCAGCTCATCCTCTCAGGGTGTCTTTCAAAGCCATCCTTTCACCTTTCCATCACGTGTGTGTGTGTGTGTGGGTGTGTGTGTGTGTCTGCATCAAATGTACCAGTCGCTGTCAGCTAGCTGTGTTTGAGTGGCTGTGAGGACATGTACGTGTTGAAGATGGAAGGAATGCAGGAACACGGGAATGTTTCAATGGCAGACTCTCAAAGAACATGCACAGAGTGGGAGGCCGTGTGCAGGAGGTTGTTAAAAGCATACCTGTTGTTTTTCATATGTGCAGCATGCTTCACACATAGAATTAAAGCAGTATGGAGTATACATCACGGGGTTGGAGATGCTTATTATCCTCACAGCCTGTTGCCTTACCTGCAAATTATGTTTACTTGCTTTTCTTTCCTGTAGTTCTAAGGTGAGGAGGATTATTTCATTTTGAACTTGTTTAATATTAAAACATGCAGTAAAGGTACAAGAAAAGGAAGGCAGGAAACATGCTTAAAAAATAACCCTCCCCGGGGGTTATCCAATTAAAGTGTAATTGGTCCAAGACATCAAATATGACGGCAAAAATAACTACAAACTTCATGATGAATACATTTCAAAAGATCAATATAAAGAAATAATATATAAAAAAATCAAAAATGTTGATGTCACATACAGTTGCTAATCTAATAATTCCAAAAGTAAGAAAATATCTCTAAATGTAATACTATAGAGATGATTTATCTGTGTTATATAACCGACTGAACAAGAAGCCATTAGTGAATTTTAGTTTCATCTAGTTGATAAAAACAGATGCAACCTGTTTTTTTCTGTCACTGATAAATAACCATGAAATCAAACTGTGTCATTTCACATTTTTTGCATAAAACATTCCCATCACTGCAACGTGAACGAGCATATTTCCTTACATGGCCGAGTGCAAGTCAAACTAATTAAATCATGCTCGTTGCTCCACTGAAAACAATCAAATGTGACATCAATTATGTAAACACTGTTTACTCTGAGATGTGTGTGCCTCTTACCCTGCAGCCTCACATGTAACTGGATCATTGGCTGAATTAAATTAGTATTCAGAGGTAGATCCGCCATGTTTGACTTTAATTTTTAGAGAACATGGCTTTAGGAATGGCAGTAAAGCTTCTAGAGGCTTCTCTCTTTGCTCTTTTTGCCTGTGAACAGGACTGTAAACTCTGTTCAGCTTTCACATGTCTGGAAAAAAAGGTGCTACTCTAAATGTAAACACCTTTTACACACGGGTGTAAAAAGCCTATGACAGCTTTAAAGAGTCCTCTCCTGCTGATGTTCAGGTGTATATCAGTATGTAGTGTCTCTACTTTAAAGAGTCCTCTCCTGCTGATGTTCAGGTGTATATCAGTATGTAGTGTCTCTACTTTAAAGAGTTCTCTCCTGCTGATGTTCAGGTGTATATCAGTATGTAGTGTCTCTACTTTAAAGAGTCCTCTCCTGCTGATGTTCAGGTGTATGTCAGTATGTAGTGTCTCTACTTTAAAGAGTCCTCTCCTGCTGATGATCAGGTGTATATCAGTATGTAGTGTCTCTACTTTAAAGAGTCCTCTCCTGCTGATGTTCAGGTGTATATCAGTATGTAGTGTCTCGACTTTAAAGAGTCCTCTCCTGCTGATGTTCAGGTGTATGTCAGTATGTAGTGTCTCTACTTTAAAGAGTCCTCTCCTGCTGATGTTCAGGTGTACATCAGTATGTAGTGTCTCTACTTTAAAGAGTCCTCTCCTGCTGATGTTCAGGTGTATATCAGTATGTAGTGTCTCTACTTTAAAGAGTCTTCTCCTGCTCATGTTCAGGTGTACATCAGTATGTAGTGTCTCTACTTTAAAGAGTCCTCTCCTGCTGATGTTCAGGTGTATATCAGTATTCATAAATAAAGCGTAAAAGGGCCTCTTTAAGTAAGATTTTGATTGAATGACTTTTACTTAAGGATCATATTTGAGTTCTTCTTCCAACCACTAAGCTCAAATTAAAGTGAAAGTCACGCATTAAAAGGGAGCTAACAGTATTAGTCAGTAGTATGTATATGTTTCGGAGCTGCGTATAGAGAATACTTAAGTACAGAAACAAGGTAATGATATTCATCTCTCGCCTCCAGAGAGGAATCATGCTGCTGCATGTTTTCAGTTTCCACCGTCTGACTCCCAATTGATTTCCAAATTGTCTTTTTCTCGGAAAGGTCGCGTAAAACGTCCTCCGGGTCAAATACATTTACATTCGTTGAGCTGAAAGCCAACTCTGAGTACAATAGGAGGAGGAAAAAGCTCTGATATGAGGTTAAGAAAGTCACAATGCGAAACTAATTGAGGTCACACAACTGTAAAGAGAGCATTACGGCGTATTGTCTGATTTAATAATGCTATATTTGTGAACACAATGTAGTGGAATAATACAATTGAGGCAAATAAGGAGGCTGATTGTGATTATATGCCAGTTGTTGTCATCCTGATATTAAAAAGAAAAAAGGAACTTTACAGATACAACATCGATGTGTGTAATCATATTCTTATTTTATGGGTTAATATGCTTTATTTTTCTTTAAGTTATTCATTAATTTCATGAGGAGATTTGCATAATTTTATTTATTTCACATATAATGACCAGGGGCCTCATTTATAAAGCCTTGCGTAGGATTCACGTGGGAAGGTTGCTTACGTAGGACAAAGCAAATAAATACGCACAGACATTTTCCGATTTGATAAATCACAATCAACTCGAAATACGGCGCAGCTTTTGCGGGCTTCGCGTAACGCCCATATTTGCCTATAAATAGTCAAAGAAATGCCCCGTATTAATATTCATTTTGACTGACTGCACGAAGAAGATCGCAGGAAATGACGACAGAACAGCTAAAAAAAGACATTTCACACCGAGTCCGATTTTGGGGACGTGGAGACAAATCACATTGTTTGGTGGATGCAGTTTGAACCAGAGTAGCAGCATGGAGGTCGGATCGTCCCCAAAATAAATAAATAAGTGGTCCGAAAAAAGTTAATGACAAAATACACATAACCTTCCTCAGGCAGTGTGTCAGTGTGTTTGTGCCGGGGACAGGAGACCCCCCCCATGATGAGAAACCGTAAGAAAGTATCGGGGGATCCCTGCGGAGTGGAGTCAATTCATGTTTATTTTTTTATTTGGTGGTTTGTGTTCCAGCTGTCGATCAGCTGTGTGCAGCGTCTCCACTGCAGCCCTTGCGTCTCAACCCCCCCGCAGCAACTCTATATCCACCAGTTAAAGGAAATAAACTAATGTGTTGAGTTATATCAGCTGGTGTTCTTAGTTTCCATACCTCCTGTGTTTTACGAGCGACTTATCAAGTCTTAGCAAACGGCATAAAACATGATTAAACATGATAGTATATAAAACCATGCTCGTATCTATACAACCTATAGAAATGCAAAACGGTCTCAGTTTAGACGTAATTCTGTCCTTCTGCATACCGCATCATTTATGAGAATACATGTCATAACATGAGAACATATTGAGGTGGTTTTCAATAACATATCCGTATATATTTATTTCTCCAAGTTACCTTTGTGTGTGCACTGAGGAGTCTCAAACAGGCGTTTGTTAAATCATTTTAAGATTGGGTCAGAGTTTGCGTGGAGGATAGATAGATAGAATCGGAGGGATGAAACCCCTCTTTAATGCTCACACATGCAGAGCACACAGCACACACAGTGAAATTTGGCCTCTGCATTTAACCCATCCTAGTACCAGGAGTCTAGTACTAGGAGCAGTGGGCAGCTATTGTACAGCGCCCGGGGAGCAATTGGAGTGGGGGGGAAGGGGGTTGCTCAAGGGCACCAAGGCAGGGGCAGGAGGTGAACTGGGACCTCTCCAAGTAGCAGTCCACACTCCATATTTAGGTCTGTTCGGGGACTTGAACCGGCGACCCTACGGCTCACAGTCCAAGCCCCTACTGACTGAGCCACTGCCGGACCGCACATTTTCCCGTCAAGTTTGTTTTTTATAAATCGCAAACATTGTATAGAAACTGGCCTACGCCATCTTTTGAGCGTACGCACTGTTTATAAATGAGGTCCCTGGACTATGGTCATTATTTTTTTATATTTATAATTGTTTTAGAATTGAGATCGCGGATACAAGCGGCCGAGATGGGTTTTCTCCGCGGGGTGGCTGGCGTCTCCCTTAGGGATAAGGTGAGAAGTTCAGTCATCCGGGAGGGACTCGGAGTTGAACCCCTCCTCCTTCGCGTCGAAAGGAGCCAGTTGAGGTGGTTCGGGCACCTAGTAAGGATGCCACCTGGGCGCCTCCCTAGGGAGGTTTTCCAGACACGTCCAGCTGGGAAGAGACCAAGGGGTAGACCTAGGACCAGGTGGAGGGATTATATCTCTTCGCTGGCCTGGGAGCGCCTTGGGATCCCCCAGTCAGAGCTGGTTGATGAGGGGAAAGGAACGTTTGGGGCTCTCTGCTGGAACTGCTACCTCCGCGACCCGACCACGGATAAGCGGGAGAAGATGGATGGATGGATAATTTGTTTTATTTGTATTTTTTATTATAAGCTTTTTGTAATTGTTTATATTTATATATTTTGTTTTTATAGTTCTATATTCGCTCAATCTTTGCAACTTAATTCACTATCATACACCAAAGCATATTCCTTTTATGCCGAACAGTAATGTGTTCATCCGAGCTGGAAAACATAGAGCTAATTTAAATTACTCAATGTATTTGTTGATGTCCTATTATTTTAATAACATAATTACAAAAAGTTACTAAAGCTGTGGAGTAAAAAGTACAATATTAGCTTTTTAAATATAGTAAAGTAGAAGGATAACGTAGCATAAAATGAAAAATACTCAAGTAAAAGCACCTCCAAATTGTACTTAATTAAATATACTTCTTTACTTTAACAAACTAGCATTTATTGGCATTATAACTCCTCTCTTAATGCATATTTATCGTCCCTTCACATCATATTTCCTCAGTGATATTTGGAGTGATCTCTGATACATTTTATTCTACATCTGCCTCGTAGCGCTGCAGTGTGTTTTCCTCCTGAATGAGGATTAGCATGCCGAGTAAACGGCACTTCCTGTTTCCCTGCACTCTCATTAGGGAGACGCTTCATTTGATCTGCATCTCAAAAAACGAGAGACATCTGATTCCTGCTGTCAGAGAACAAACTGTCAATGTTTCCACGCTTGTTGTTGTGCCTTCAAATCTTTTATTTGGCTCTATTTTGGAACGACGAGGCTTTGATGCCTCCATGATTTGATTTGAGCAGAATTTAATCTCAAATATTGGAAGACTCCCAGGGCTCGAATGACATTGGCTGCTATTTTCTTTTGTCTATTAAGCTCCTGTACCTTACATAAACCACTGTGTGATTTGTATTATAATAATGAACGGCTGCTCATTGTCTTGTATTATTATGTATCCCTCTCTTGCTCTTATAAGTGTTTTTATAAAACAAAGCTGCAGATTTGACCTGCTCTTCTCAGATTTGCACCCGAGTGTTCAATCCAGTGACGAATCAGGCTCAGAGGGGATTTGTACACACTTCAATTCCCTCCTCTCATACATACATTTTCAGCTCTATATGGAAAAGCCCATAAAATCCATATTGTTCTTGATTACGCTCCAATCCTGCAGCTTCGCATTATATCGGTGTTTGTTTAGTAAATAACAACAAATGAGATTTTAATGCACTTTGAAGTGGCTGCAGATGCTGGGTTAAGATACCCCATAGTGACATATTGCAATATATTCACAGATATCAGAATCAATCTGGGAGGCGTGTGGTGCAGTGGGTTGTGCGTTGGTGTTGGGATCAGGGGGTCACAGGTTCAAACCCCACTGCAGTCAGCATGTCGTTGTGTCCCTGAGACACTTCACCCCAAATTGCTCCTGTGGGGATTGCCCACAGTAATGAGTATGTAAGTCGCTTTGGATAAAAGCGTCTAACAAGTGACATGTAATGTAATCTAAATAATATAGGTAGCTTTTTCTGATAGGAATATATTATTGTACGGGAAATACATTATTTCAATTTTACACTGAGGCTAGATTCTGCGCCATATTGGGATCTCATTCATTACTATTGGTTATATTTGTTATTAATCATGTAAACATTGTAAAATATAACCTATCTCAGAATATCTTTCACCCAGCAAACTCACAAATTACACGTTTTGGTCTACTTACATCAAAATGCTCCTTGTTAGCATGTGACGTTAGCATTTAGCATCAAAGAGCTGTTAGCATGAAGGGTCTGTTCTCTTTTTCGTTTTATTTATAACAGTCCTTGTTCTCTTTGTTGTAGTGTTGTGATAACTCCAAGTGATTTCTTCTGTAACTGAATTCCACCCAACACCATTCGAATTAAAATGTACATTATATTGTTATTGTTGGCATGCTGACGTTAGCATTTAGCCTAAAACAGCCGTTAGCTCAGTGGATATTTTCATTGACGGTATTTTTCATTTTATATATCATAGACCTGAATTGATGTTTTATGTTGACAGTAAGACGTGGTGACATTTCTACAATCAACACTATTTTATCTTTTTACCTTATGAATGTAAATTTAAAATTGTCATTGTTAGCATGCTGACGTTAGCATTTAGCCTCAAAGAGCCGTTAGCGTGGCGGATATTTTCTCTAAAGTCTTAATTTTTGTTTATCAGACTTGGATTACAGTCTTTTAATGTTTTAAATATTCACAATCAAAGGCTTTGCTAAAACATATTTCAGGGAATTGCTGGATAGAAGTCGTTTTACTACATAATTATTCAGTTATTAAATAAATGCCATCTTATTTCCTATCTATAATAGTGGGTTTCCCTTTAACTACAGGCATACTTATGTGACATTTCTCCATCCATCACTATTTGGACTTTTTACTGGATAAACAACAACTCAAAATGGTCATAGTTAGCATCTGACGTTAGCATTTAGCATGTTGGAATCTTCTCTGATGCTGAATTTATGTAGTTTTACTTCATACTTACGGATGTTAATTACACTGCCAATGATCTCCTACCCTCAGTGTGAGTGTGTTAAGTAAGAGTAAGTGTATTTTCCTGTAAAATGCCTTGTAAATGGTTGACATTTCTCCGGATAAATACATGTATTACATGTCATTAGTTAGATGCTTTTATCCAAAGCGACTTACATACTCAATACTGTGGCCAATCCCCACAGGAGCACTTTGGGGTGAAGTGTCTCAGGGACACAACGACATGCTGACTGCAGTGGGGTTTGAACCTGTGCTCCCCTGATCCGAACACCAACGCTAGGGCTGAACGATTAATCGATTTTAAATTGAAATCGCGACTTGAAATGATGCAATTATCAAATCGCAAAGCCTGCGATATTTTTTAGTTTCTTTTTTAAATTTGTATTTATTTTTTTGTTCTTCTTGTGTGTCAGTCATCCACACCAGTCAGAAGTGCTGTGCTCCACATGTACCAGTCATTGTTAACCAATCAGAAGTGGCCCATGATAGTAGGTGATAGACAGATTGATCCAATCACCTGCCAAGTATTTTTGAAATACTTTTCCAAATGGCTTCCAATGGAGCTTTCCTAGATGCTTTGGTGAAACAAAGCATCTGAGTCAGGTTAGTGATGCTCCATCACATGTTTTACATCTATTAAAGGGTGAATCTTAAACTGAAGCTTGACTTTAAAGCAACCCAACGGAAGTTTCATGTAAGTTTAGTTCTTTCACTCGTAGCTCGGGCTGCGGGGGTGCTAGAGACGGGAGCACGTTGATACGACCTTCCTAGCCGGAGATATGGCTGCATTTTACAATAAACTTCCGTTGGGTCGCTTAAAAACAAATATCGCAAATCGAATCGCAATATCTGTCAGAAAAATCGCAGTTAGATTATTTCCCAAATCGTGCAGTCCTAACCAACGCACTAACCCACTGCGCCACAGCCTCCCCTAAATATGATCCAAACTAGCTTTGTGTGATTTAATTTTTTCCCCATGACGACTGCCCACAAAGAAATAGGACTCTTGTGTGCAGCACTTAAATAAAATGCTGGTTGTGTTGCAGCATGAGAGGGATTAGGGGAAAGATGGCGACAGATGGACGGATGGAGGCATGAACCGATGGGAATAAGATCTATTAAGCTCTGGAAGAGAGAGATGAAATAGGAGAAGGTGGACAGCTTTGGACGTTATTAGCTCCTCGATGGACTGAGGCGAGATGGATGGATAGGAGAGATGTCAACAAGGGAAGATGAATTGATCGTGGAGTGAAAATGAATTGGAGGCATCTTGTCTTTTAACGGGAGAGTTTGCACTGACCGGGGGATACAGGCCATTAAAACAGAATGATGAAATTGGGAACATACACATGGTGAGAGGAATCTATAAGCAGATTCCCTCGGGGGGGAAACCTTCATCTAGGAAACTAGTGAGATGCAGGCCTTTATAGATAAGATGAAAAATGCATGATTACATTTTCTTGCTCGTGATTTAGGCACACATTTGAGCCAGTTTATTTTGCGCAGGGTGGTTATCAAGTTGTTTTTATCTGTGCAATCAATCAATATATCTATCCATCTTATTTCTCCAGCTGCCATAGGCTGTGATTAGATGATAGAGTCTCTAAAGAATGCGGGCGATAAAATACAAGTTATTTTAGAAAATGGATGCATTCAAAAGGCAATAAAAAGTCCTCAGGGATGTCTAATGCTCTATCATTTATATTTTTGTATGGGATAGAAATCACCATCCTCAAGCTCATTCTCCATGAGTGCACTTCCTGTAAATAAATCATGTATTTTACTTTATCAGCCCAGAATAAACATTGAACTCATCATAAACACATCTGCTCTTTATATTCCACACAGACAGTGAAACCATTAAGTATTTAAACAATGTGCTCAGGGGCGGATCTAGAAAAATATTCATGGGGTGGCAAGAGGGTGGCAGGAGATTTTGAGGGGTGGCATCCCCTGGCAGAGTATATGCTGATTTAATCGCAGTCATATCAATCAATGTTAACTTGGAAAG
Source organism: Dissostichus eleginoides (assembly GCA_031216635.1). Taxonomy (NCBI): domain Eukaryota; kingdom Metazoa; phylum Chordata; class Actinopteri; order Perciformes; family Nototheniidae; genus Dissostichus; species Dissostichus eleginoides. The sequence continues at coordinate 5,092,783 of CM062284.1, read as the reverse complement.
CCACAATATTGATATTTTAACTCAATAACATAGGTGACATTATTGTGGCACATCAGTAAAGCCTTACATAGAAATATATAAGGTGCAGACATAATTGAATGAATTTTAACTGAACAATAACAGCAGTTATTATCCAGTGGAAAGTCCTTACCTACCGGCCTAGTTAAATCAAACTTTTTTTGAACTAGTTTTACACACCGTCTTATTTGACTTTCTCAGGACTTAAAACTGTTTTTTGCCCCCCCCCACAAAGAAAGCAATATATATACACAAATACAAGGTCATCATCTTAACAGTTTTTTATGATCATCCGTGAGCAGAGCATCAAGTTGGCATGTCTATAACAGGCTGAATGCGGCGATTACCATGTTGTTCAGCAAAACGCCTCACAAACTGATTGAGATCCAAAGCTTTAGTGCGTTTTGATTCAATGCTGAGTGCAGCCAGACTTGGCAGTCTCTTCTCTGTCATTGTAGACCGTACTTCATTCCTTCCGTCTACTTGGGTCCGAATGCTTCTCGTTTTGCTCCGTCCCGTTCAAATGAAATCGCCGCCAATCATATTTCCACGCTCGCGCCAGGGCCGGGGGAGGGGTTACAAGGCTCGCGTCTTGTGCTGCATTCACTTGCACTCGGACATTAGAGACTTTCTCTCATAAATGTCCGATGAGCCACAACTTTTCTTTCAAAACAAAGATGCCAACTGGGGTGGCAAGGCTATTTTTTAGGGTGGCAGTTGCCACCCCGGTAGATCCGCCCCTGAATGTGCTTAGTACTCTTGCAATCAATCAATGACTAAAAGGATAGCAGAACTATTACTTTACAATAAAACATCTAAAAAACAATCTGATCATAACATCTGATGACTTAAACCTGGTCTATTTGGTAACTTTTTTGCCTGTAAATATGGAAAAACAAACATTACCAGGTGGGAAAAAGTCAAATTTTACTAAATTAATTGTTGCCTAATGTGCATATCTCGCCCATTTCTAAAAAAGGACTAAAAACATTCAATTTGTTTCCAGGTAAATCAGAATATTATGCTTAGTACCAAAACATTTTTGAATTTTGAGACCAGTCTACCTTACATCAAATCTTTAGTATCTCAGTTCCTTTTGTGGTACTCATCATAATTAGCATTTCTGCTGAAGGTAGCATCTCCAGGAAGGTCTTTGCTATTTTAAAAGATCTCTGTTTACATTTAAAAAAAGCAGCACTATACTCACAGGCTTCCAACAAAGTCTGTAGCCTTCCAACAAAGGGACCCACTCAATGTGTAAGTACTGTATATATAGATATTGATACAATCATTATATGACTCCCTGCTGGTTTCTTATATTGACCTTCATGGTGTCTCAAACTCAGCAGGACACTCACTGATTGGAGGATTCATTGATTGATATGATGACTCTGAAGCGTTGTAGGATCAGAGGGTCCTCGAGAGCATTTTGAGATATTGTAGAGAGCATTTTGATAAGGATACAACTTTCCTTAAACAAGGTTATTTACACTGGAACAGTAATTATTTTATTTTGTGTCAAAGAGGATTATGTCAAAAGTCCTAATGACATTTCTGTCTTAAGAATTATGAATACATTGACCCAACGTTGCCTTATTGGTAAACCTAAATCTATATAAATCGTAAAGAAACTGCAAAAAAAACAAGAGTATTTGAAATCCATTTTGGCAGAATAATTAGTTATTGGAATTGTATGTTGTAGAAATAAAGTGTGACGAAAACATCAGTACTGAGGAAGAAAAACACTGAAGATATTTTGTGAAATGGAAGTTTCAAAAGGCTTTGGCTGTATTTATTTGTATTTATTTTTGACAATTTAGCTTTCTTATTCGAGGTTAATGACATGGAACATTTATCAATTATGTTTGTGTCAAAGAGGAATAGACCATATTGGAAAAAGTCTTGCTGAAACTCGTTGCAAATTGACCCAACGTGACCTTATTGGTATCCCAAATCTATATCATTCAGGAATAGCATGCTAAAAAAACAACAACAGTATTTTAAATCAATCTCCTCAGAATAATTAGCTATTGGAAATGCATTGGCAGCCACTCATAGCCATTTGTGGCTGTCAATAAAGCAAAGTATTGCACTTGAAGGCTACAAACCTCTGTCAAAGCCCATGATGCATTCAAATGCCCCTCCAATAAGCACATGTTTGGGTTTTATGATAGTTTAACTATTTAACTTTTGTTCTAGGGTGCCAGCCAATTCTCTATCCTAAGATTTAAAGTCTGGTTAATCACGTCTACACTACGTTTCCACAAAACATTGAATGACTGAGGAATTAAAGAAAAAACACTCACTAAAAAATCTTGTATAAACGGAACATGCATTTCTAAATCTGTCCCCAAAATCCCACACTCTGCAAACAATAATCCAATTTAAAAAGACAATGTGTGGCTTTTTTAAATACTCATGGGCAAAGAAGATGTTATAACATTACTCAGGGGGTGTAAACAACACATTGATAACCGTTTCTCAGGATTTTCATTGTCTGGAAACCAATTTCCAATTATTCTGACAACACAAAATGTTTTCAAAGTTAACAAAAGTAAATATAATGTATCAGCCCAGAAAATTGGTTCAGCTCTAAAATGTAATTGGTTAGTAATTGGCCCTTCCAACAAATTCATTAAAATAGGGCCAATCTTTTTCTGGTTATTCTCTTTACAATCTGGCAGAAACAAACTGAACCAAAAACAAAACGTCCTTGGCAGTGGAAAACATGAACCAGTGACAACATCTACTAAAAGCTTCCTGTGTTATGGCTAGAATGGATGTAGTATAATCAAAATTAATTCATATAATGTATCAGTGATTACACTTTAATTTAAATGGTAATTTTGAAGTCAGTTGCGTTTTACCGGAATTGGAGAACTGTTTTTGTTTGTTGACTTTTTCCTTAGACTTCTGTTTTCATTTCAATCTTTATTTCGAACAGATTAAGAAAACAAATAAAAAATAACAAATGTGAAAAACAGAATACCGTATTGTTAGAATACAGTATTTATCGATATTCATAATAATATTCAACAAAAAATAGTCATAATGTTTATATGATCAACAAAATGTTCATATTAATAATAATAATAATAAATCATGTGTATCCAAAGGGAGCAGGAGGAAGCAAATGCTTATTGATTCCCCTTACTTACTGCTGATCAATGATTATCCTTTAAATCATTTCTGCAAGTTTAGTCCAAAATTGCTTGGGATTTCTTAAAGTCCGATGTGAGAGATTCTTTATAGTAGTTGGATTTAGCATTTCAGGTTTTGGTTTTACTCAGACTTCGAAGATGCCTGTATACTTCCCAATCGGCTATAGTTCTTGAATGACGATATATCGACCATGCTTGATCCCTTTCCCTAAAGAGACTGATGAGTTCAGAATTGATCCAAGGGAGATTACATTACATTACATGTTACTTGTTAGACGCTTTTATCCAAAGCAACTTACTCAATACTGTGGGCAATCCCCACAGGAGCAATTTGGGGTGAAGTGTCTTGCCCAGGGACACAACGACATGCTGACTGCAGTGGGGTTTGAACCTGTGACCCCCTGATCAGAACACCAACGCACAACCCACTGCGCCACACGCCTCCTATGTTGACCTTTGACCTTAACCGTTCTCACAGGTGCATGTTTGTTAATGACATCAGTGAACGACTTTATGCAGAAAATCCCAAGCATCTTGTACAAAAGGTATTAGTTGAAATGTGTCCCAATTAAGGGCAACAACATCATTAATAAATAAATCAACATTACATTTTTTATATTGTATTGTATTGTATTGTAAGCAAGATTATTTCATTTCCGCAGGAAATGGAGTTGATAGTGTCGATTATGTGGTTAACCCTCCTATGTCTTCGTTTCCCCCCTTACTTTGGTGTTCGCGGTCAAATTTGACCGGTCCTGTTTTAACTGCTATTGCATTAACACAAAAACCATTAATCATCACCACATTTCATTTAACACCCTTTCAAACTGTACATATTGTATCAGACTACTGGTATACATGAAGAACTGCAGTAAATATACAAAGAACAGACACTGAACATGTATTGCGTGTGCCAGGTGTGATCCATGTGGGGGGATGGGCACATAAGGGGGGGCACACATCGTGTGTGTGTGTGTGTGTGTGTGTGTGTGTGTGTGTGTGTGTGTGTGTGTGGTGTGTGTGTGTGTGTGTGTGTGTGTGTTGTGTGTGTGTGTGTGTGTGTGTGTGTGTGGTGTGTGTGGTGTGGTGGTGTGGTGTTGTGTGTGTGTGTGTGTGTGTGTGTGTGTGTGTGTGTGTGTGTGTGTGTGTGTGTGTGTGTGTGTGTGTGTGTGTGTGTGTGTGTGTGTTCTGATCCGGATGGTTACTAATTCCTTTTCTTTATGGCGGTCATTTTTGACGGGAACACCATGGGTGTTACAAAGTTGACTAAATCATCCAAAATTCAATGAAAGTGGTGATCAGCCATTTTACATGTTCAAATGTCTACTGTGAAGGATATCATGAAGCCTGAATGCAATCGAATGTAAAACAAAAATTATGATTGATGAAAGTAGTAAATCGGTCAGATTTGACCCGAAGACAACAGGAGGGTTAAAAGACTCTGCAGGTGAAGAAGGTGGCTATAGATGCTACCAATAGTTAAACATTTATTTTCATGAAAAATGATTTTAAGAAAAATGCATTCAAAATGTAGAGGCTCTGTAGAAGTAGCAATTAGCTCAGTCACAAGGTCAGAAGAAACATAAATAGCCACACCTCCACCCCTGCTGCATCTATCAGATCTGTAAAGCAAATAATTTGTGATTTGTAGTTCACTATCGGAAATGTTACTATTAAGCCAAGTTTCAGAGAGTGTGATGATTTTAGGTTTATGTAGGACAGGGGTGTCAAACTCAAATACACAGTGGGCCAAAATAAAAAAATGGGTACTAGTCGAGGGCCGGACTGGTTCAATTTTTATTGCAAAACTTATTGAAATGAACTTATTGCACATATTAAACCTGGAACTAACAAAGCTTAAATGATGGCCTATAAAAACAACATTAAACATTAAATAATCAGTTGCATTAATTTCTTATGGCTCTATCTGCAGCTTTTCCAGAGTCATTTCTTATGATTACATTTCTCCACAGGCCAACAACAGCTTCAAAAAAATGATTTCCCTCAAAGAAAAAACCAAACATGCCCTGTTGTCGTGAGAAAGAAAGTGCAGAAGGAAACATCCATTAAACTCAGTGTGCTGCTCTGTGATGCTAGTTCAAGCAGATACTTGGCATCTCATCTTGGGTGCAAGTTCATCAATGTTTGGGGTCAGGCTCTGAGCTGAGGAAACCCTCAGGGTTGAGTGAAGGTGTGCGTGCAATATACCGGCGGGCCAGATCTAATAGTAATTACAAATTATCCTGCGGGCCGAAATTAAATCCACCAAGGGCCTGATTTGGCCCCCGGGCCTTGAGTCAACCCGTGTGTGACTTCAAGAATAATGAATTAGTGTGTTCAAGATATCCAACATTATTGATTATTCTTATAGCCCTTTTTTGTAATGTGCATAACGGTGTAGGTTGGTTTTGTACGTTTTTTTGAGTTATTTATTCATGAGTAAATGAGTAAAAATAGTTAAAGTTATATATATAAAAAAAAAAGGAAAGATGTAGAAATAAACATAAAATAAAGAACAATAAATAATACAATAACATTTATGAAAGAAAAGGCTTTCCTGCATTTTTTGTCAAAGAAATTTCCCCCATGACTCTCCATTGTACATTTGGTAGATAAACAGTGCAACAGTCCAGAGGAAGATCCTGTGTTTCGCTCTATATATCATTTATGGCTTGAGCTACCTTTGTTAGGGCCTGTAAATCTTATTTTTTCAGGCTAGGAAGAGTTGTAGTTCACTCAGACAATTTCCTTCTTTTGCATACCCCTATGCATACATTAGAATTCCAGCTCTGCATGTTAATAGGGATATTTCTAGGACACAGTGCTCCATATTTCCGTCTTAAACTAGTCACACATGGATTATTGTTTGGCCCTGAGTCAAAAGAAGAACAGCAGTAATTGGGTGCTGGCATTTGTCTCAGACACGTATTGCAATTGCCTTGAAACTCTGTTGAGACTTAATAAGCAAGACTGGAGATAGTGGATTTAACCTGGAGTGTATCAGCTGCCAACGCAAATTAAAGCAAGTCACCATAAAGGAAGGGCAAACAAATTTAAACGGCTAATCAAATGGAGGAGGAATTATATCGGTTGGGAATTCAGAGGAAGGTAGTTCGAAACAAATTGAATTTTCCCCCAGGTGATCTCAAAAGCTTTAATTTTCTGTCCTTAATTAAATTCCTCAAATAAATGTAGTCAGACGCCTGAAATAAGGTCTGTGGTTAAGCTGAAAAGATTTGTTCTGCGACATAACACATATCAGTAAATACCCCACTGGTGGATTTAAAAACAGCGGTTGCTAACAAGTGTCTAAATGAGAAGAATAAACGTCATCACGCCCAACATTAGCCACCTTTAGCTTAGCGGTGGTGACGTGAATTCATGTGACCGTGCTGTAGTTCCTTTATAGCCCAACATTAGCCGCCTTTAGCTTAGCGGTGGTGACGGGAAGTCATGTGACCGTGCTGTAGTTCCTTTATAGCCCAACATTAGCCACCTTTAGCTTAGCGGTGGTGACGTGAAGTCATGTGACCGTGCTGTAGTTCCTTTATAGCCCAACATTAGCCACCTTTAGCTTAGCGGTGGTGACGTGAAGTCATGTGACCGTGCGTGTCTGTGAGTGTAGTTCCTTTATAGCCCAACATTAGCCACCTTTAGCTTAGCGGTGGTGACGTGAAGTCATGTGACCGTGCTGTAGTTCCTTTATAGCCCAACATTAGCCACCTTTAGCTTAGCGGTGGTGACGTGAAGTCATGTGACCGTGCTGTAGTTCCTTTATAGCCCACCATTAGCCTCCTTTAGCTTAGCGGTGGTGACATGAAGTCATGTGACCGTGCTGTAGTTCCTTTATAGCCCAACATTAGCTGCCTTTAGCTTAGCGGTGGTGAGGTGAAGTCATGTGACCGTGCTGTAGTTCCTTTATAGCCCAACATTAGCCTCCTTTAGCTTAGCGGTGGTGACGTGAAGTCATGTGACCGTGCTGTAGTTCCTTTATAGCCCAACATTAGCTGCCTTTAGCTTAGCGGTGGTGACGTGAAGTCATGTGACCGTGCTGTAGTTCCTTTATAGCCCAACATTAGCTTTTTACTTCATATAAGTCATAAAGTGACGTTAATATGTGGCGATTATCCTGCTGAACAAAACATGAAAGTATAATGAATGTTTGTTATTTTCTGCAATAACCCAAAATCCAATGGAATAATCCCATTGCCTTTTTGAATAGCAGCCAGTGAGGGCTTTGTTTACTGGAAGCTGGGCTCAGAATAATGGATGTGAGGTTCTCTGTAGGGTTAAGTGATCTGTTGTTCCTGCCAATTGCATTTCAAATATCTCAACCTGTGATTCCTCTCGGCCATTTGTACCTGTCAGCAGGTGAGATTGCCCATTTATGCTTTGAACCCTACAGTAAGCGCCCATATTGTCCCTATTTTTAAACCACATTGTATTAGACTCACCATTCCTGTTGTACTTGGAGCAAACAAAACTATAGCCTGTTGTGAAAAAGCCTACGGTGGACTGTGCTTAATTTCCATTTTTCTACTTTTCAGGCAATTTAGAGGCTTTTAAGCTGATTTTTCAGTGTATTTTTAGTCTTCATATCAGTTACAGGAAAGAAAAATGGACCATCTTACATAATTAAATGTAAGTAGATTTAACGTCATGCATTTTCTCCCACTTTTTTGGTTCCTTTGAAGTATTTGCAAAACACAAATAGTGCTTTAAAGTAATAGTCTTAATTTATATTCGTTTACGTTTTTTTCTTCACCTCCGAGTTATGGCAGTTTCCAGAGAAGTTTTCCAGAAGTGCTCTTCTTATGTGTGCTCTGAATTGTTGTTCATTAAAGATTCAACGGCTCCCCACCGTCACTCAATTTGCACAGAAGTACACGATGTTCTGCGGATTGTTCTCTAGACCACGGAGAGAGGGAGTACGTAGAAAAGCTGGTGAGGAAGATGAAAATAATCCCCTCAAGAATCCTTCTGTGTGATTATGGAGTAGGTGTTAGTGCAGGAAGGTATAGGTTGAGAAAATGACTTATAACCATGTATAGCGAGTATAACACTTTACCGGGAATCTCATGAGGCTGGAACCACTCCCTTCGTGGGTAATTGGAAGTGAAGTGAATAAGTATAGAATGGAAACCAGCTCTCCAATTATTAACCAGGCTGCTGCTTTATTGACATAACGAGGCCTTTCTAAACAGAGCTGCCCTTAAGTGGGTTCCAGCAGTGCGCTATAGAAGAATGAGTTAAGATGAAATTGCTGGAGGTGAAGGAAAATGCACAGGGGGTCGTCAGGAGAAGTTTAATTTAATTGTGCAAACGGGAACATATATTTCCTTTCTTTCTGCACAAGGTTGTTGAAAAGTCCAGCCTTAGAGGAAATACTGTCTGTTGATTGTGTATATACATATTTTTATATATATTTGTATTTCTTTGTATTCTGGATTGTGGAAAACGGTATTTCGATCTCTCTGTCTGTACACACAAACTGAAAGATGGACAATAACGTTGCCTTTGACTCTTTGAATACTGACTATACTACTACTAGACTATAACAACATATACAAATCCAGTCGTTTTACTACAACACTGCACAAAGAGACGGGTACATCAATCGAAATGTCATCAAAGACACATTTGGAACATATTTTATGAATAATTAAATTGAACAAATCCTTAAATTAAATATAATAATACTTTTAATAATAATTATGCTTTTTAAAATGTATTTGTATTGTATTTATTAAATGTTATTTGTGATTATTATTATTAATGATTTTATTTTAAGAGTGATTTTTAAGGAACTCCAAGACATTCTACATTCTAAACAAAAAATAATCTTAAAATATTTAATGCACAATAATAATAAATGGGGTGAAGCCTGCGAGCTAGTTCAGGCAGTCAACTCGAGCACCAATGATACATTAACATGTGACGCGCCTCGTCCCTCTTACAACCAACCAAACACATTCTCCTAAACATGCCGCTCTATTTAAGCTGCCAGGTCTTCCTGCCTCTGCCTCGCTATGCTGCTGCTGCTGCCGCTGCTGTGTTCACGTGCTATTGCTATGTTCATGTTCCTGCTGCTGTGTTTCATGTTGCTGCTGCTTGCATGCCCCAGCACCACCCCCACACCACCCCAGCTTCCAGCCCAGCTTCCATCCCAGCTTCCATCCCGGCTGCCCCAGCACACCCCCCCACCACCCCAGCTTCCAGCCCAGCTTCCGTCCCCAGCTTCCGCCCTAGCTTCCACCCCAGCTTCCACCCCAGCTTCCACCCCAGCTCCCACCTGTAGGCTCGGGGGATAGTTATCTAATCATCACTCAATGTTCTTTGTAAATCTGTGGAGTGATGAGGCCCGAGCCTAGACGCCAAACTCAAACTATATGCTGCTTCTAATAAAAATATAAAGAAACACGTGAGTTGTCTGACTGAAACACATTAAAAGCAATTACTAACCAAAAATCTAAGGAAAACAGAAGTGCTAAAATGCTAACTCATTCCCAGACTCATTCCTGCCCCACTTTATTTTACTTACTTTACATTCTCAGTTTCTTTTCCAGCTTCACTTTGATATCATTGCCAACTTATTTCCCAGTGAAGGGATGACGATGCCAAAATAATTACAAATAAATACCGTTCACTTATCCTCCTATTGGGTATCTTAAGTTCCTTCTTCCACCTGTACAGTATAGTTGTGTTTCTCACATTTTCTTATTGCTATGTGCAGTGGCGATTCTAGAGTCTGTGGGTTCCTAGGCAAAAATTCACTGGGGGCCCCTCGAACCAGCTTTCATCACCATCAGTGGCACCCCCCCCCCCCTCCCCCAGAGCGGAGCAAGGCAACGAAACTTAAGATGAGAAGCAGCATTTTACGGCGCGCTATGCATGGGGCCCCCTTGGGGGGGTTTCCCGACATGTCGTTGCAGTAAATTAAAGGGTGTTTCATGTTGTCGTTGCTGTGGACCTTCTTAATCTACCTTCTTTGGGGGCCCCCTTCTGGTCCGGGGCCCCAAGCAGTTGCCTGCCTTGCCTGTTCGCAAGCGGTGCCCCTGGCTATGTGCAGCCAGCATTGGGATAAAATTGGGAACAGCTGCTTGTACATCATGTAAACTGTAGGTCATAGTGTCGATAAGATAAGATAGATGTTTGCGTTGCAGCAGCAAAAAAAACAACAAAACAAAACAAGGGATTGCACACAAGTAGACATTAAAGAGTAGAAATAAACAATACTAGAATTTAAACATCTCAAAATAGAATAAAAGCAGCGTTAAAAAGTAGAAGATATACAGTAGACCGTGAAGATAATGAATCTATAAACTCTGACAATAAAACACTATTGAAGGGCTTTAGACACAATATGAAGCGGGATGTTATTTACATTAAGAGTGATGGGAATGGAATATTAAATACAAATAAATGTATATATACTATATCCTGTATCAACTCCCTGCAATCATGGCGAGGATGTGATTGCTGCCAGACGTTGGTGATTCAACTTCTAAACTTTAGAGTTTTTACATAATTCACAAGTTTTCCGCTCCCAAAGTTCCAGTTTCTGAGTTGCAATCATACTCTCTGTCTCTGACTAGATTTGCTTCTCGCAGTGCATCACTTCTGCAGACTGACAATGAGCCTCCATTACTTTTGATTGGCAGGAGTGAACACACACTCTTTTAGCTTGTGTGTGTGTGTGTGTGTGTGTGTGTGTGTGTGTGTGTGTGTGTGTGTGTGTGTTGTGTGTGTGTTGTGTGTGTGTGTGTGTGTGTGTGTGTGTGTGTGTGTGTGTGTGTGTGTGTGTGTTGTGTGTGTGTGTTGTGTGTGTGTGTGTGTGTGTGTGTGTGTGTGTGTGTGTGTGGTGTGTGTGTGTGTGTGTGGTGTGTGTGTGTGTGTGTGTTGTGTGTGGTGTGTGTGTGTTGTGTGTGGTGTGTGTGTGGGTGTGTGTGTGTGTGTGTGTGTGTGTGTGTGGTGTGTGTGTGTGTGTGTGGGGTGGGGTGGGTGGGTGCCAGACAGACAGACAGACTCAAGATTGGCAGGAAGCTACTTTGAGTGATGAACAACAGACGCTGAAGATACGCTGTGTGCATATCAAGCTGAGAGAAAGACATAGCATACATATTGAAACATGGACACAACACACACACACACACACGCGCGCACTTACTAACTCACGACAGTATTGCAGACTTTAAACCTTTAGTTTTGATGATTAACCAAATCATAGGCGCCCTATTGTGCTCATTTCAGGTTCTTTGTCAGATACAAAACATTTTTTTTTCTTTATTGGTGATGACATATTAAATGACCTTTATCTGTGTTTGAAGGTACACCTCTGCTGTGATGGTTTCATCTTATCTAATTTCCCTTTTTCTCTCTTTCCTCTCGTCTCTCAGGTGATGCTGGCTGCTTCTTATTGGTCGTTGCTGGCGCCGGCGATCGGCATGGCCGAGGATTCTGGGAAATACGGCTCGTTTGCCTTCGTCCCTGTGGCGGTGGGGTTCACACTCGGAGCGGCCTTCGTCTACTTCGCTGACCTCGCCATGCCCCTTCTGGTAGGAAACCTCTCACACACACAGTATAATCTGCAGGAAGAGTGTGTGTGTGTGTTTGCAGTGGTGTGTGTGTGTGATGTATGCACAGGCACACAGTGACATAAAACAGACACAAACAATAACAGGAAACAGAATTGAAGTTCACCTAAAAACTAGAGGAAATTGTCCGGTAGTCATCTCATTATTTTGTGTGAGCCAATTGAACCCAAATGGAGTGAGCACCGTTGCATAATAACTCATTTATTCATTAGCAACCACATGTTTAATTAGAAGAAACGTGTTCTGCATGTTCATTTCTTTCTTACTAATTGTAGACGATGAAACTTTTTCATTTTAAAGATCAAAACAAGCTTTTAATGAGTGAAAAAAGACTTGAAAAGAACGCCAGATTCTGAACTTATAATTGGATAAATTGAGAAATCCCCCCTCTGTTTTCTGTCAAAAAGGATCTCATGCTTTTCTACTTTTAACTCTAATTAGAGCGCCTCTCGAAATCCATATTTTTTCACAGATTTGATCGTGATAAGTTTAATCACATGATCCTTCTATAGGAAACTTCCTCTGCAAATATTAGGCAATTAGAGATCCAGACACTATAGGATTAACCAACATTAATAAAAAAGCTGTCATGGTGAATTATGGGTTCTTCTGTCTCATTGTCACATTGACTTCTACACATTTACACGAGTTAGAAAGACAGAAAGCTTGAGAAATGACCTGAGTTTGAAGCTTTTAACGAGGGTAGTGCTCTCGTTAAGTTTGTATTGATTGTCTGGGACTCTGGGCTGTTTTTTAATTCAAAGTTGTCCAAAAAACATCATAAGGCTCCAAAATCTACCATTTTCAATTTAGCACGGGCTGTACGTTTTGAAGCCGAGCTGATGAGCTTTTTAACAGTCTCCTAATTTTTAAATACTTCCATGGGTTTAATTCACAAGTTCTCCAAATCCCTTTTTAATCTCGATTCTCTGAGGTGCTTTTTTTATTTGAAAGAAGCCCTATTAGGCTTTCTTTGAGTTTGGGAAATGGATGCAGAGAGACAGAAATGGACAGAAAGAGACAGAAAATGGGCAGAAAGAGACAGAAAATTGATAGACAAAGACAGTGATGGACGGAGAGAGACAGAAATGGACAGAAGGAAAGACAGAAATGGATGGAAAGAGACAGAAATGGACAGAAGGAAAGACAGAAATGGATGGAAAGAGACAGAAATGGATGGAGGGAAAGACAGAAATGGATGGAAAGAGACAGAAATGGATGGAGGGAAAGACAGAAATGGATGGAAAGAGACAGAAATGGATGGAAAGAGACAGAAATGGATGGAGGGAAAGACAGAAATGGATGGAAAGAGACAGAAATGGATGGAAAGAGACAGAAATGGATGGAGGGAAAGACAGAAATGGATGGAGGGAAAGACAGAAATGGATGGAGGGAAAGACAGAAATGGATGGAGGGAAAGACAGAAATGGATGGAAAGAGACAGAAATGGATGGAGGGAAAGACAGAAATGGATTGAAAGAGACAGAAATGGATGGAAAGAGACAGAAATGGATGGAGGGAAAGACAGAAATGGATGGAAAGAGACAGAAATGGATGGAGGGAAAGACAGAAATGGATGGAGGGAAAGACAGAAATGGATGGAGGGAAAGACAGAAATGGATGGAAAGAGACAGAAATGGATGGAGAGAGTTAGAAATGGATACACAGATAAATAAATGGACGTAGAGAGGCACAAAAATAGATATTGAGTGTCATAAATGGACAGAAAAAGACAGTAATGGATGGAGAAAGACATAACATGGACATAGAGACAGAGAAATGGACATAGAGACAGAGAAATGGACAGGAAGAGACAGAGAAATGGACAGGAAGACACAGCGATGAACTGAGACAGACGTAAATGTGATGCAGCCACTAGAGTCAGAGCATCAGAGAACAGCTGTTGCCTTAAGCTCTTGAAATTACACCATAACGGCAGCGATGACACAAATTACATATGAAGGAGCGGACAAAACATGGCTGCCGTTCACACTCATACAAGATGACACACACGCTTATAAATACACACTGAGGAGGATGTAGAGTGAAGGAAGACGATGATACATCCCATCTATATGGACCTAAACAAGCTGGTGCACACGTATGAAAGAAAGCAGGGTGTACCTTTACTGCTCTGATTCAAATGATGTTAAACACAAGTCCTTTCTGTCCATTTCTGTCTCTCTCTTTGCGTCCATTTTTTATCTCCATGTCCATTTTTGTCTTTCTCTCTCTCTTGGTTTCTGTCCATTTCTGTCTGTTTGCGTCCATTTCTGTCTCTCCTTGTCCAATTTATATCTCTGTCCATTTGTGTCTTTCTCTCTCTTTGTTTCTATCGCTCTCCTTCCATTTCTCAAACCCAAAAAAGCATAAAATGGCTTCTTTGAAAATAAAATAAATACCTCAGAGTCCAAGAGAATTGAGAATAAAGGGAAACTTGATGACTTGTGTATTAAAACATTTAAATTTAGAGTATGTAAAAAGGTCATCGGCTCCTCTTCGAAAAGTCCAGTGCTAAAGGTCATGCCCTACAGTCCCATCTTAATTAATCACAGCACATACTAAATTGCAAACGGTAGATTTTGGAGGCTGATTATGATGTTTTTTGGACAACATATCATTAACTTTTTAATACAAAACACCCAAGAGTGCCAGACAATACTACTGCACTGTAAAAGGTGTAGCATTAGTTCAAACTCAAGTACTTATTCTCAGTTATTAGTCTTTTAACCCATGTGAATGTGTAGAAGTCAATGTGACAGACTAAATAATCCATAATTCACCAGTTTTTGTCAAAATACCGATCAATTATATAGCGTTCGGCTCTCTAAGACGGAGTGGCGCTGTGGGCTGTGCGTTGATCATCAGATCCAGTTCGAAACCCGCCTCCGCCGCCACTGCGTCAGGCCGTTGTGTCCTTGGGCAAGACACTTCACCCGAATTTGCTCCTGTGGGTACTGTCCACAGTACATGACCGTTACATGTATGATATGTGTGTAATGTGTACTTGTAAAGCGCCTTGATGAGTTTGAGGTGTGAAGATGGGCGGAGTGGCGCAGTGGGCTGTGCGCTGATCATCAGATCAAGGGGGCGTTGGGGAACACCAGTTCGAAACCCGCCTCCGCCGCAGCTGCGTCTGTAAAGCCGCTGTGTCCTTGGGCAAGACACTTCACCTGAATCTGCTCCTGTGGGTATTGTCCACAGTACATGACCGTTACATGTATGATATGTGTGTATTGTGTATTTGTAAAGCATCTGGAAAACCCTAAGGAATTATTATATTTCCCTTATGGTGAGGACGTTTCCTTCAAAAGGGTCACTTATCACGATCAAATATGTGAAAAGATACTGACTTTGAGAACACAAGGATAATTCTTTTAGTTTGTAAGACTAGAAAAAAACATGTAATGCTCGATGAATCCCTGACTCCTGCCAAGCTAATATTGCCTCAGCGCTGCTGTTCAATTTGCATGAATTATATTAAGATAATATGAATACAATTGCTGCGAAAATTCCCCATTTGTATGTAAATGAGTCTCGTTGGAAAAACGGTCCAATTCACGAAGATCAGCGCTAATGGACATTGTCTTTGAGGAGTTGGTGGTATCCCAGGTCGACTCTTATAGCCTGAGGGTGTTCGTTTCAGAGCTCTGAGAGACTGGGATATTAAATCCAGGGTAGGTTATTCTCTGTCGAAGTTAAATCCTTTTACTTTTAGGAATACCTCTGCAACAAGTCGGTTTACGACCAAGTCTGAAAGCGATATTTGTACATTGTTCTGCTTCCTGTATACTTTACCACATGGATCATTTCAATCAGATAAGCAAAGAAAGGGCAAATTGCACTCACCTGCAAGACTTCATTTGCATTTTTATCGCTTTTGTATGATCAGCAGAATTTCTGTTGGGGATTGGACCTTGAGAAACGGTTGCAAGTGATGCGAAAATCTATTTTAAATTGGCCCGTCGGAGTTGGATCATTTCAGCAATACGTAGTTTTGTACTAATTGTACCTTTTGATTAGATGTAACTGTATTGTCTTTACACAGAGAACAAGTACCAAGACAACGAGATGCAGATGTAGTTAGCGATGTAACCAAAAAATGAATTCACTTTTTAGGATTTTAACACTTTTTACTTCAAAATCTGGATACTATTTGTATCTTCTATATAGTCCTTTTCCTACTGAACTGTCCGCAGATTGACATATTTTGGGTATTGGCTTGTAATTGTCAGTTATAATGGCAGATAAGGACTTAACCTCGCCTTACCCTTGATGCAGTCTTGTTTTCTTGACCCAGTTCCTTAATAACATAATAGCGTTCATAACTGGTGAGCACCGATGCAAAAAAAAAATAGGACATGTTTTTCATTAAAAACATTATAAAAAGACCAAAAAAGAAGCACTCTCTGCTCTGCAAAAACACAAGCCGCTCACTAACTGTTGCACATTAGGTCTGCTTAGCCTTTAGAGGTAGCCATTACGATGTAACCCAGGCTTTAACTGCACTCCGCTGATAATCTGGAGCAGAAGGGATGCTCTGAAAAGAGATCTGAATCAGTACTGATGGGCAAACAAGCCGGTCTTGAAGCATTCAGGGTTTCCCGCCAATTGTGTCAAATGGGTTTCATTTCTCAAGGCTTTAAGACTTCACTGCTAGTCAGAAGGATTTAGAGAAATGTGTTGAAATCTGGGCAATAGCATGGTGTGCAGGATATTCGTTAACAGACGTTTAGTAACATTTTTAAACGTTTTCGAAAGGCATTATTTCTTACATTTTAGAGAAGGGTTGACGAAGTGTTCGCGATTCAAGGCCATCTCACCAAAGACAAAATAATGAATACAATGTCTTAAGCTAATAACATACCTAATTAATTTAATTTGAGTTGTTCTTGCATAATGTCCACCTTCTAGTTCCATAAATAATGGGGAGTCGTTCACCACATGTTTAATAACCCTAAATAGTAAGCACCCATTCATTAGAAGTCCAGAAACTCGGTGAGGACAAGTCTTGAAATGTAGTTTTAATAGTTTTCGTATAGACTTATCTGCGTTCTAGTTGCTTGTCCAAACGCTCCTGTTTGAATCGTATCTCCTCTTGGTATCAGTCTAACAAATACAGTTGTACTTCCTGAATATTGAGACTACTTCTTCTGTATTTGATATATTTTCATTCACTCTTGCTTCCATTGGATCAATACTTTCTTGGTGTCCTTTGCCTCAACATTGCTGTGACTCGATGCTTTTTTGTTAGCTATAATTGGATAATTGTTGGTTCATAATCCTAAGTGTGAAGAAGGTGTGGGAACATACTTCACCGTTTCATTGACGTTAGCTTTGTTTGAGAGCTAGCTGATGAATAACTTCACTACTGTTTTTCTTTGCTCACATGCTTGTGTTTTTATCCTTAAAGGTCCCCTATTATACTGTTTCTCATCAATATATCACAGGTCTCAGATATATCCAGAGCCTGTCTCTGATTGGCTGAAACACCAAACAGATCATTGCAGCATCCCATAATCCCCTCTGTTTCAGCCCTGTTTCAAAAGTGCTGATTCTCTGTCTGTTACTTTAGATGAAAATAAGGAGCCACTTCATCCCTTGAATGTCATTTATTTTAGTTTAAATTCTGACTACATTACTCATCCTCTCACTTTTAGTTAGTTTAGTTTTATCTTCTAGTTATTTTACAGCATGCGTTCTTTTGATTTCTCCACATTTTCCACCTTCTTCTTCCTCCATCTTCCTCCATCTTCCACTTCTTCTGCCCTTTCCATTCCTTGGTGCCATGGTGACAGTCGTGTTTAAAAAAAATAAAACGTCAAGCTGTTATAATAGCACGAAATCAACCGGGACCATAGGGGGGTCTTCCACACACAGCGGGGGGTCATCAGTGTTTGGACAGCTGCTGGTGCCACTTTTACTGGCTCCTTAACAAACACTGGAACTGAATGGGAAGAACGACTGCAGAAGGAAGATGGGAGAGAGGGAGAAAGATTGAAAGCGATATGATAACGGACACAAGAGAAGCTGAGAGAGGGAAAACTCCCAGCTTGGTGATGAAAAAACCAAGTTACCATGACACTGTGTAATGGCTCCAATAAGACATTTTATCACCACTACAATTCCCCTCTTTCTTCCCACACGTCTATCTGTTCGTGCAAGAAGGACATCTAAAGGGCAAAACAATGTCCTTAAAACTGTAGATTGAGTTTTGTCTTGGAACCATGTGATGCAGGTTAACCCTTTAATGGTTTATGTATACTATAGTCATTTTAAAGGCTGTGTCCATGTGTAAAGTGGTTGTAATAACTGTGCAATAAGGCTATAATTGTGGTGTTATATGGGTATAATATGGGTGTAATACAGGTGTAATAGTGTTGTAACATGGGTGTAATAACTGTGTAAGATGGTAGTAATATGGGTATAATTTGGGTTATATATGGGTATAATATGGGTGTAATAGTGTTGTAACATGGGTGTAATAGCTGTGTAAAATGGTAGTAATATGGGTATAATAAGGGTGTTATAATGGTAGTAATATGGGTATAATAAGGGTGTTATAATGGTAGTAATATGGGTATAAGAAGGGTGTTATAATGGTAGTAATATGGGTATTATAATGGTAGTAATATGGGTATAATAAGGGTGTTATAATGGTAGTAATATGGGTATAATAAGGGTGTTATATAGGTCTAATATGGGTGTAATATGAGTACAATAACAGTGTAACATGGGTGTAGCTTTGGTATAATATGGGTGTAATACAGGTGTAATAATGATGTAATACGGGTGTAATTACGGTTTAATAGGGGGTGTATGATGGTGTAATATGGGTTCTAATAACATTGTAATATAGGCCTAGATGTAATGTAGAAAATGGAAATCAATTAATTTGACATTAGGGTGGTCCTTCAAATTGAAAGTGGGAACGTCTAAGCTCCAACCCCCAGAATTCATTCTATTAGTCAAGAAAACTCTCCTGGTGAATGTTTTCCTCAATCTGACAACATGTACCCCCCCTCATGGACCTTGACGTTTAGCCTCAGTTGCAGCAGCTGGTGTGGCAGCCCAGGTCGATGAGGGGGGGGTACATGTTGTCAGATTGAGGAAAACATTCACCAGGAGAGTTTTCTTGACTAATAGAATCCAATCCAATCCAACTTTATTTATATAGCACTTTAAAACCTCCAGACCAAAGTGCTGTACAGAGAGATACATACAATATCAAATCACTCAGCTCACAAAACATAAAATAAATACATTTAAAATAAAAGATACAAACAGAACAAACCAGAATAAACGTAGCAATTTCAACATAAAAACAGCCATATAATAAAAACAATAGACCACTGAAAGCAAATAAAAGCAACAATCTACTTGGTTCCGAATGCTGAGGAGAAGAGGTGGGTTTTAAGGTGGGATTTAAAAACAGACAGTGTGGGAGCCTGTCTGATGAGCAAGGGCAGGTCGTTCCACAGTTTAGGGGCGGCAGCAGAGAAAGCACGGTCCCCTCTGCGCTTAGACTTAGTTTTTGGCACCCTCAGGAGCAACTGATCAGCTGACCTGAGAGTGTGAGTGATAGAATACATTCTGGGAGTTGGAGCTTAGACTTTCCCACTTTCAATTTGAAGGACCACCCTACGTGAGGCTAAACTTCAAGGTTGATGAGGGAGGGGGTAAATGTTGCTGGAATTTGAATAAAATTCACCAGGAGAGTTTTCTTGACTATCATAACGAGTTCCGGTGGTTGGAGCTTAAAATAAATCAATTCGGAAATGTACATGGCACTAAGGACCACCCTATTTTACATAACATATGTATGAGATTTCCCAAAGAAAACAACAACAACATCTGAATATGAGCTGGAATAATGGAAGCCATTCTCATCTCTGGCAATGTAATTGTTCAGCAATTGGTTCAAGTAGGAGAAGATATCGAGATGCACAGTGTACTAAACAATCTGTCCTCATCATATCTGCTCTGATAGATTCATAGAAAACAATAATGAGGGTAATTTCACTTCATGGCAATCTGTACAATGCACCCACTTATCCTCAATGCTGTAGGGCCTTGTTTTGTTCAGTCATTATAAAGACCAGCTTCTCTAAGCAGGGACATTATACTCTTGTATATAAATGGTGCAGGTTGATAACACGGCAAATATGTTCCCATGTTTTTCCATTGATTTCTTTTTATAATGGTGTTCATATAACATGAACTCCCACCATGTTCTGTCTCTATTACAGTTCTAATAAATAAATCCCCTATACAACAATTGTGAGGGACGTACTTATGAACATACAGAGTGTTATAGACCAGCTCTTCTTGGCTTTACAGAGCTTCATGGTGAGTTTCAGCTTATTGTTTAGCTGTCGTATTGCACCCTTACTGTATTTGATCTCAGTGTTGTTTTTAGCTGCAGTGTGAAGCGTTTTTGAGTGAAAAATCGCTTTGAAACACACTTTCCACTACCTTCTTTGCATGCTTTTTGCAGGTTTAACATATTAGGGGGATTAGGAAGAAGGAGACACTTTATTAATCCCCTAGGGGAAATGTAGTTCTGTCTGCTATTAAATATACATATTATAATGCACACTCCTTCACAGCATCTTTTCATATTAGGACTAAAAACATATTTACATATACAAAAACATGCATCAGATTGGGACTAGGACCCTTCGGTTCCCAAGCAAAGTCCCTGAAGAATGACCGACTTACTGATTTTATATTTGTTCTATGTTTTATTTACATAAAGAGCTAGTGTGTGGTATTAAGGGGCATCTACTAGCAAAACATGTCAATGTAACTATGTTTTCACTCGTGTAAAATCACCTGAAATCGACAATTGTGTGTTTTTTGTTGGCTAATGAGCTGATATCTCTACATATGGAGCAGGATGTCTTTATAGAGTCATGTTGCACCAGTAGCTCAGAACAGACAAACATGAACTGTTAAAGGAACCTCAATCTAAAATACTCTGACATCAACAAAGCTACTCTAATGGAACACTAAACCCAGGGGGGAAGTTATGGCTCTGACAATTTTACTTTACTTGTGGAAAACCAATCTGGATCTGGTCTCAAGAGCACTCAACTTTTCAAATAATTATCAGGAAGAGGATACCAATTTAGGAGAGGACAGATGATAAGAGGCAAAGCTATTGCAGGTTTAAGAGTTTTTTAGGAAGCAAGAGTGCTATTTCTCTGGAAGGACGGATGGAGACAGAGATAGAAATAGTGGATGCTGGGGAGAAAATTGAACGAATTAACGAAACGGTGAGTTCCACTTATCTAACTTAAATGGATGGAGTTTGTCAGACTTTACACTTGGTGGGTGTATTGCTGAGGAACCAATGAAGTGTGGAGTTGTGTGTGTGTGAAGTTTTTTGGATCAGTGGTTCTTGAGAAGCATGAATACTGAAGGCCAGTAAATCACTACACTACATCTATTCAAACTCTCACTTGTTTTCCTCAGATAATATGCCAGATAATATGCGTGAAGATTGCCCGTACACACAGAGTGTCGGCTCGCACTCGATTTGAAATACAGTGCTATTTTCTCACCTTATTATCCCTCTGTAGCCAACTACCATCACCATAACAACAAATAGTGATCGAGGGAAGTGTTGCATCTTGTTATACAGTATATATCACCAGGTCTGTGTTTCCTGTCCACACTTTACCGGAGATACTTATCCAAACGGACAGCAGTACAATGACCAGAGCACGGCAAACACATGACATCTTTACTGTTTACCATGTCTGCTGAATGGAGGTCTCACAGCAGTGAAGGACTGGGATGGTTAGTCATGGTTACCAAGGAAGAAAGACTCAACCGTTTAACTTGACACATCGACTTAAACCAACAGAATGTTTTGTTTTTTTCAGAAGCTTTTAAACTTTGCTACCTTTTTAATCGCTTGCTTTAACTGCAAAGACAATGAAGTTCATACTAGAGATACAGAACAAGAACATATAGATTTAAGCATTCTTTAATGATCATCTTCAGGTTTTGTGCCATAGCAGAAGGTAGCTATCTTGTTGTAAAGGTCCTTGTATATTTAAACATGCATGTTCTTCTCAATTTGTGTTAATGTGATTTGTAAAGACCTCTGAATCTGTATTTACCACCAATAGAAAAGGGGTGCTGCCCTGACGTAGAGCAGGGGTGTCAAACTCAAATACACAGTGGGCCAAAATAAAAAAATGGGTACTAGTCGAGGGCCGGACTGGTTCAATGTTTCTTGCAAAACTTATTGAAATGAACTTATTGCACATATTAAACCTGGAACTAACAAAGCTTAAATGATTGCCTATAAAAACAACATTAAACATTAAATAATCAGTTGCATTAATTTCTTATGGCTCTATCTGCAGCTTTTCCAGAGTCATTTCTTATGATTACATTTCTCCACAGGCCAACAACAGCTTCAAAAAAACTATTTCCCTCAAAGAGAAAACCAAACATGCCCTGTTGTCGTGAGAGAAAAAGTGCAGAAGGAAACATCCATTAAACTCAGTGTGCTGCTCTGTGATGCTAGTTCAAGCCAGATACTTGGCATCTCATCTTGGGTGCAAGCTCATCAATGTTTGGGGTCAGGCTCTGAGCGGAGGAAACCCTCAGGGTTGAGTGAAGGTGTGCGTGCAATATACCGGCGGGCCAGATCTAATAGTAATTAGAAATTATCCTGCGGGCCGAAATTAAATCCACCAAGGGCCTGATTTGGCCCCCGGGCCTTGAGGTTGACACATGTGACGTAGAGGGAAAGTACCTGGATGGGTTGCTCTCATCTTTGCTAAAATTGTGTTGTTTACCAATGTATTTTTCTGTCTTTTCGACTGATGCATCACCTATTTCAATTACCTAGGAAGAAATTGCAAAACCTTGTTGTTTTTTTTACAAATTGTGAGTCATTCCCTATTCAATCGTCAGGCAGACGACTCTAGGACTGTTGTCTTTGTCTCTCCTGCCTGGCGTCTCTAACATCAGGAGACTAATTTCTCTATTCTCATATCAGCTGGTCAGCAGGACTCCATAACTGAGGCCAGGGTCCGTGCTGAGTTGAGAAAATGTGTAGTCAAACCATCGGACCATGCAGTTCAGAGAGAGGCTTTCTTTATCTGCCAGGTTCAGAGTGTGTGTAGTCGCCCATGTCATTATACTGTATTATATACTGTGTGTTGGACAAATGTGTTCAAATCCTTTTAGCAAGAGCATGTTTGTGTTTGATGAGGACTTTAAAATATCTTATTTGAGGCCCATTGAAGCACGTCTGGCTTAAATGGAAGAAAAGCCATCTGGGAAACTTTCAATAAACACACTCTTTGTTGGGTTGTTTCACACATAATTTGGAAACAAATGCTGGACAAACATTGCCCACATTTACTTTTCCTTATTGCTTTTTCTTAATTCTTAATCTGACAATACACTATCAGCCTTCATCATTTGATATAATCAGCTTCTTTACTGCACGCTGTTATATGGATGCATAATGAAGGAATTATGGTTGCTATTGTGTTGTTGTTTTAACCCCTCTAGCTGTGATTGACGCACCCTTTCAACCTTGTAACGTTGCACTGAGCTTTGATTGATAGAGATGATCTGAGACGGGGGAATTTAATCAAGCAACATCTTTGTTTTCTGCCCTTTTGTTCTGCTGTGTTAATTGCTCGGTTCATCTTTTAGTGATGGGGCATGATTAGTGTTCTTTATGTGAGGGACTATCTGTCTTTCGTGGGTATTTTAATATGTTACAGAACGTGATTAACTACGACAACAAATTATGTATTTTTTCTAGTCTGGTATTTGAAGATTTCCACAGAAAGGTCAGAGCTTGCTTTACGTGAAGGTTATTTTTTAAAGCCTGTCTTCTTGTTCTTGTTCTTCTTAAAGATTTATTTTGTGTTTAATATGTAAAAGGGAGACAGGAAGTGAGAGGAAAATGATGCAACAATTGCCCCATTGACTTTGCAATTGCACCATCTCAAAAATTGGTCTCTCGTTCTGTCTGAACACACTTTTAGGTTGGTAGACCATTTCACCATTAAGCCCAACAACAACATCTGCTCTGTGACACCTCTTGTCTTTTTTCGGGGGATTGGTGAAGTCATAAAGAAACATGTATAGGTTATATATAATGCAAAAGTTGTCAATGCTAAGGTTCGGTGCCATTACACAAAGTAATGTTCTGATGAAAAGGGTAAAAAGTAAGGATTTAAAAAGACAAGGTGTTAGATTGGAAGGTGGTTTGTGTAGAAGTCCAACGTCTGTGCCCTGTAACAGATTTGAAATTATATTCTGTACCATTATTAACAATCTTTCTCTAAATATAGCCTGTTATCGTATATATTGCTTAACAAGGCCATATTATGCTCTTTGGGGTTCAAGGTTCAAGGCTTTTATTTGTCACACGTACATAGCTACAGTGTAGTTATGTCGATGAAAATCTTAGTTTTGTATTTACTGACATATTTGATGCCGTTGAACTACATTTCTTCAGGCTTGTTTTAACCACGGACCTTATTTTAGGCTTGTAACTAAAATCTTTGACCACTTTGAGCAAAGAAACCAGTAGTGGTCAAAGAACTTCCTCGATCCCATGTACGCTTAAACAGGAATTATGCTTTTACAAAAGATACATGTAAATGTCTGCAAACCTGGAACAAAACGGTGGTCCAGGTTGACTTCACGTCACCACTGCTAAGCTAAAGGCGGCTAATGTTCGGTGATGAAGTTTAGTTTAGGCTACTTTACTTTAGTAGCCTCATTTAGACACTAGCCTCTAGTTGGTAAATGGGTCCAAATCAGAAAGGAAAACCAATGTAGACGTACTACATACAAGTTTAACATTTTAAAATAGAAAAATTACTATCAGAGGGGGGGAGAGAGCATGCTCGTGAACTGTCAACGTGGGTGGGTGGGGGGTGGGCGGGGCGCCGTGTTATTTATGCCCACTGCACTTCGCGGGAGCGCTCACAGCGTAAAGCAAAAACTTGCAGACATTTCAATGATTTGTACGGGCAAAGTTAGGTTTGGAAACGGTATCATTTCCTTTTTGGCGGGCATGCATAACACGGCATAACACCGGAGCCTCGCTGCGGGGAAACTTTGGCGCTGTTCCGAGTTTGTTCTAATCTGTCAAAATGATGGGACTGCTTTCAGACGGAAAATATTCGGTTAACGCGACCTCTGATCTGCAGTGTCATTTGGCTCAATTCCCACATTTATTCGGTTCTTTCTTTGCCCTTTCCACCATATTCATACATCAGGGCAGTTATCCTGGTAGCAAACACACCAAACTGGAAAACATGGCCTGCTTCTCCTGACTTTGTGGCTCTATAACAAAGAGAAACTATTTCATATGTTGCTCCAGAGTCATAATGTCAACTGCCACTCGAGGGATTTGTGACTTGAAAGTAAAAATATGTTTTTCTGCTGAATCAACCGATGCTGTTGGGTTTTTTATGGAAGTCCCACAGTGGTACCTGGCTTCATATCTTTCTTAAAGAGCCAAGAAATGCAGACAAACAAGAAACTAGTGTAATACATTATTGAGTGAAGTCCTTTTTTGATTCTGCATCAAGCTGAATCGACAATTTTTATGTTGTTTTGAACAGACAGCAGCCAAACTACGACATCAAAAACTTCAAAAATAGGACAATGCAGCTGCGTCCAATTATTACATTTTCTGCATTCATTTTTTTTTACATAACAATCCTTGCTTCTTTGTGACTGTCTGCAGCCAAGATTGTGCAAAGGAAGGCTCTTAAGCTGTAACAAGTTTCACTGCCACTGGGCACCTCGTGTAAATGATGCAAACACTTGTGATACTTCAAGGCTGTAGGAAGAACAGAGCTCATCAAATTGCATATGCTTCATTATCATATCACCGTTTGACTTAATATTATGTGACCTATTTTAACCAGAGACATCAGCCGTTCTGATATAGCTGCAGTGTGTTCTGAGAAAACCTTATCTATCACGCTTCAAGACCCCCAGTGTCAGCGATTCCACGTCTAATGGGAGACAGGAGAGCGATGGAGTCAGTAAGGGAGAGAACAAGTATGCTAAAAATCCAGGAGCTCTACGTAGATTACTCCCTTCAGGTCACAGGTTATCACACATGTTTGGATTAACTCCAAACATCGCCTCATAAGTAATTTTCTTGGCTCTTTTCTGTGTTTCTAGAGAGGTAACTGTCTTGAGGTTAGAGAGGCAAGGCAGGAAACATAGACAGCGATCTTAGAGTTGTTTTCAAGGGGGAATGAGACAACTAAACGCCATCACGCCCAACATTAGCCGCCTTTAGCTTAGCGGTGGTGACGTGAAGTCATGTGACCTCGCTGTAGTTCCTTTATAGCCCAACATTAGCCGCCTTTAGCTTAGCGGTGGTGACGTGAAGTCATGTGACCGTGCTGTAGTTCCTTTATAGCCCAACATTAGCCTCCATTAGCTTAGCGGTGGTGACGTGAAGTCATGTGACCGTGCTGTACTTCCTTTATAGCCCAACATTAGCCACCTTTAGCTTAGCGGTGGTGACGTGAAGTCATGTGACCGTGCTGTACTTCCTTTATAGCCCAACATTAGCCACCTTTAGCTTAGCGGTGGTGACGGGAAGTCATGTGACCGTGCTGTAGTTCCTTTATAGCCCAACATTAGCCTCCTTTAGCTTAGCGGTGGTGACGTGAAGTCATGTGACCGTGATGTAGTTCCTTTATAGCCCAACATTAGCCGCCTTTAGCTTAGCGGTGGTGACGTGAAGTCATGTGACCGTGATGTAGTTCCTTTATAGCCCAACATTAGCTATTTACTTCAGAAATCATAAAGTGCTGTTAATATGTGGAGGTGATCCTGCTGAACTAAACGTATAACTAACATAATGGCAACCACAATCTTCCTAATTCTGTTTTCATGGAAATTAAAATGCCTTTTCCTTATCCGTGTTTTCTCACTTATGCTTTTACACACTCCTGCTCAGGTACACACACTCATTTGCGTAATTCCATTAGTCAAGGGAATTCATGTGAACAATTTTTCTAACCAAGAATAATGGCGCACCACTTGCTGCACCTGCCACTTTCCTGTTAGCACTAATAATCCAATTAATCACCCTGTGCTTTTCTACAAATACAGACACACCAGCACGGACACCTTGAAAAACCCTCTCTGTATTCTGTGCTTTGTTGTTGTCTGTTCACGTTATTAAATAAATAAATTCATATCCCATGTTTGATTGGCCGTGGAGGCTTTGATCTTTTCTCCCGTGTGCATTCTTGTGTTTCCTCTCTAGCTCTTTGACTCACTCGTCCACCTGCCCATTAAAGTGAAGCCCCCCATAATTGCGTTTGTGAGCTATCATTACGATCTTCTGGCCCTTTAATACGTCACACACACACTGTACACACACATTTCCTTCTCTGTTTGTTATCTCCACGCTGTTATGGAGATTTATGTTGGCCTGTGAACAAGTGGTGTGTGTGTGTGTGTGTGTGTGTGTGTGTGTGTGTGTGGTGTGTGGTGTGTGTGTGTGTGTGTGTGTGTGTGTGTGTGTGTGTGTGTGTGTGTGGTGTGTGTGTGTGTGTGTGTGTGTGTGTTGTGTGTGTGTGTGTGTGTGTGTGTGTGTGTGTGGTGGTGTGTGTGTGTGTGTGTGTTGTGTGTGTGTGTGTGTGTGTGTGTGTGTGTGTGTGTGTGTGTGTGTGTGTGTGTGTGTGTGTGTGTGGTGTGTGTGGTGTGTGTTGTGTGTGATGAATGATGCTGGTGAAACACTGATATGCTATCTTGTCTGGAGTCAAATGGAGGCGTTGAATACATGCCGTTCTCCAGAGGCATTTGTTTTTATAACATGGGAGGAGTTTTATTTTGGCGGCACGTCAATCAGGGGAATTGATTGTCGCCAATTGCTGTTTTCATTTCTCAATAGAAAGGATTTTGTTTTGCGTCATCACATTTCTCGATGCTCGTCAGTCAAAAATGTAGACATCGATCAGTGTTTCCCTCAAAGGAAGCAAACCAAGGAACTATGGCTTTATGTGGCTTGAAAAGAGGCGTATGAGACGCAGACATTATATCAGATAATATAACATGATTCTGACCTTTTAACCTTCCTACTCTCTTTAGGTCAAATGTAATCCATTTAGAAGTGTTTTTTATGTCAGAATAGAGGGTTATTTCATCAAATGGTCTGTTTTATTTAATGAATAGCATCTGGTGTCCTTATGTGCTGCCATTACATATTAGAACTTGTTTTAAAACAGTATCCTCACTAACTTTGACGTATACTATGATTCCATTAAGAAATGTTCTTCCTATAGTCAAAAATACCTCAAATGTTTGCCTTTTTTAATTAAAAACTAAGCTATAATTTTACGCAAGTGAAGTTTATTGTCCATCGAATTAAATTAAAGTTATAAACGGTCAAACCAGGACAAAATTAGCACAGTAGACGGTAGACGACACCAAACATTTAAGACGATGTTTGTGTAGAATACAGAGAAGGAAGCACATTAACTGGTCTCTCTTTAAATGCACCACCGACATGGCTTCCTGTTGCTGGTGGCTATTGCTCAGCAGATTGTCCACTAATTGCAGCTCTGCCTCCCGTCTACATGTCCTTCGGCGAGACACTAAACCCCAGTTGGTCCTGATGGTTATACAAATAATAATATTACGTTTATTTAGTATAGCACCTTTCACAGAAATAGAAGTGCCTCACAAGAAAGAACAAAAGTTAAAATGAAGACCACAGAAACATGAATACAATAACAAAATGAGGCAGAAATGTAATGTTAAAAAAAACAAAACAGAGACTATACGTGGAGTCCCGAAAGGAACACTGATGGTTAGACTGGGTCGTTGCCTGATAGCTCGGAGGGTAACTGTGTGTGAACGGATAAAAACACGACATTACTAGAAGTGCACTCGATGACAGATGATTTAATGGGGCCCTATTATTATGCTTGTGTGTGTAAATGGATTGCAAAGGCTGAAATCACCTCCATTAGACTTCTTTGTTTACTTCGGACACCACGATGTTACACTTGTTCTCCTATTGGCTAGCGCTCCAACAGTATGAGAAGAGCTTTTTGAACATTACAGCATGGAGACATGTCACAGTAGAGGAGCTAAATACTAAAATGAACCTCAAGATGAGTAGAATAGGACCCCTTTAAGAAGGGTTAATGCACTTAATTACTTGATAATGTAAATGTGCCAGGTTTAGCCAAAGCTGATTGCACAGATTGTATACCTGTGTTAGAAAAATCTCACTCGTCACCGGCTTGAGCTTCAATATCAGGATCCATGTATTTCTGATCCTCTCAAGAATGGAAGTAGTCATCACATACAGAGCATTTGGTGCAACTAGTTCCTACATCCTGTCATGTACAAAATACTGAGTTTTTTCTCCAAATGTTTGCTTTTTTCAGAAAATCTCAAAATTCTGATTTTTTTTTTTCAAAATTCTGACTTTTTCTGAATACTTAAAATGTTACTGATCACTCGTCACCGGCTTGAGCTTCAATCTCAGGATCCATGTATTGTGATCCTCTCCAGAATGGAAGTAGTCATCACATACAGAGCATCAACTAGTTCCTGAACAGTGTCCTTCACATGCTGATATCCAAGAGAGGGAGTTACACAGTCACAAGATGGAGGAATAGAAAGCAGTATTCAATGTTTAGTTCAGATTAGCTCCACGTCAGAAATGATCATGCTTGTCATATGTCTATCTCCATAGAGGCTGAATCATCAAGTTAATCACATAGCTATCATATGCCTAAAACAGTCCTGATGCTCTTCTAGGTAATCATACATCCTGTCATGTACACAGCTACAGTTGGGATAACTTTGTTATCATGTTACTCTCATATTGGAAGAGTACATTCACTATTTTCCCAACAAACATTTCTGAAGATTCAAACCCAAGAAAAAGCACAACTGACTGAAAGGTTAATCCTGCATGACATTAAATTGGCTGTTTGCTTGTAATGCCCTGCAGTCTGGGGGATTGGGATTATCCGGAGTGACAGCAGACGGCCTGATTAAGACTTCACCTCGGGTGTTTCAGTCTCACAATGACTTCCTGCCCGGTCATGTCGAGCTAATCCATTTATTCTGTGAGGGTCTCTTCGCTGAGTGTGTTGCATGTTCTGCTGTTGTTCCTGTTTCTGTGTCTCCATCGATTCCAGAGTCTCAGGAACTTTCTCTTGTCTTTCTATTCTTGTCTTTTCTCCACATACAAGGCAAGTTAATTGATATAACCCTTTTCAACACAAGGCAATCCAAAGTGCTTTACAAAAATGAAAGACATTAAGAGCATAAAACACATTAGAAACATTAAAAAGCAAAGATAATAAAACATGAATAACACAGGTACATGAATAAAAGCCAAGCCTCTAGCCAATCAAACCGCGTGCTTGTGTGTCCGGGGCGGGAGATTAATGTGATTGGTTGTTGGTCGCACGCCAGACACGCCCACCGGCAAGCTTCAACGCGACGCTGCCGTGTCGACGTACCGTAACGCAGCGTCCACACGGCGGCGTGCGTTGAAGCTTGCCGGTGAGCTTGTCTGAAACTCGACCAACAACCAATCACATGAATCTCCCGCCCCGGACACACAAGCACGCGGTTTGATTGGCTAGAGCTTGTACTGGCATATGATTTGATTGGCTGACGCTTCCACCGAAGTTTCAAAAGTTGAACATTGCTCAACTTTTGAAGCGAGCAACGTAAGCAAAGCGAAGCAACGCTCCCACAATGCAGTTCGGCAAAGCGTGACGTCACCCCATTCAAAGTGAATGGGCAGAAACGTAGAAGCTTCAACGCACGCCGCCGTGTGGACGGGCCGTAAGCATGCAAAGATTCAAGATTCAACGCTTCATTGTCATGTGCACATTAGCTACAGTGTAGATATGGCAATGAAAAACTTAAATCACAGGCTCTTCCAACCGAGCAACATGAATATATATATATATATAGGACATAAAACAAATAAAACAGATACAATAGTGCAACAGAATGTTTGGAGATGTGCAAAAATGTAAATACACATAACCTAGAAAGGGTACAAAGATTTAAGAAGCAACCTTTATGCAGATAGCTGCTCCTCTGTTTAGTTATGCAGCAGGTGATTATGGCTGGAGGTGATAATTAGTCGTATCGAAATCATAAAATCTTTTAATACCTTATTTGCATTTGTAGGAAAGACTGATCCTATGCTTGAGTGTCAACTTGCCCTAAAGTTATAACCCTTAGTTGGTCAGTTCAATGTAAGATTTAGAAATCATTTGGGATAGAAATACCTACGAATACGTATGATTTTTTTTTTCTGGGATTAGTCTATTATTACATAAAATTGCTTTGTATGCTGCACGCCTCATAATATTAGAAAGATGATTTGATGAAGAGGGTAAAAAGGCATACAAGTCATAGTATTGTGTGTCATAAAATAAAAAAAAGGGGTATACACAGTGCAAATATACACTAGTGTGCAGTTTAAGCTATGAAAACCTCCATAAAAAACCTTCTTATCAATGCAACGGGCTCTAATGGAGATCACAGATGCAACATTTTATCGTTGAAATGTCCAAAGAGAAAGTGTGATCTCAATCCTGAAGGACCTTCTAGTAGGAAAGGAAAATATGTTTCATAGTATAGTCTGTGTGCCTTTGGGCTGCATATATATTGACATATTTGGCATCTCACATGCACCAGAGATAAAAGACTTGCTTACATCCTAGTACGTATACTAATTGAATCTGCAAGCATGAAAGAAATTGACTTTAATCCTTAAAAAAACACCCTTCTGGTCGCCAGAAATGTGAGCTGTTATTTGACTGATAGTGAAAGTTGCATAAACTGAAGCATGTCTTTACCATCCAATCAAATCCAGTGATGTACTAAATTGAAGTAAATAAATAAAAGATCAAAATCGCCTCCAGAAAACCATCTTTTTTCTTTTTTGCACACGATCCTTCTTCCCTGCCAAAATCAGTCACCAACATTACCCACAATGCAACGTTACTCGATTCACTGAACTCACTTCTTATATGTTCTTCATTGTCTTCAGGGACAGAGGCGATTTATCAGACTTTACGCAGCTATCTGAGCAGCAACAAAAGGCCTTTATACAACTTTTTCACACACGTTGTTTACTTCAAAAGACAGACTTTGATGTGTAAAATCAAACGTATTGATTTAAAAGCAAGTCTTCTCAAACTCAAAGCCTTAAAGCCCATCAATAAAGTGTGTGTGTGTGTGTGTGTGTGTGTGTGTGTGTGGTGTGTTGTGTGTGTGTGTGTGTGTGGTGTGTGTGTGTGTGTGTGTGTGTGTGTGTGTGTGTGTGTGTGTGTGTGTGTGTGTGTGTGTGTGTGTGTGTGTGTGTGTGTGTGTGTGTGTGTGTGTGTGTGTGTGTGTGTGTGTGTGTGTGTCTCTCAGTGGATAGAGTGCTGAACTTTGAATCAGGGGGTCACAGGTTCAAACCCCACTGCAGTCAGCATGTCGTTGTGTCCCTGAGACACTTCACCCCAAATTGCACCTGTGGGGATTTTCCACAGTACTGAATGTATGTTAGTCGCTTTGGATAAAAGCGTCTAACAAATGACACGTAATGTGTGTGTGTGTGTGTGTGTGGGGGGGGGGGGAGGTAGGTAGGTGTTCCAGTGTGGCCATCTGTGATGTGTTCCAGTTCTCTCTGCATTCAGCATGTAATTAGCTTCTGATTGCCTCTTGCAGCGGCTAATTATGCAATCAGCAGGTGGGACTTCCTGTAGCGTCGCTGATTACCGAGCCTCAGAGATGCGTCACAGTGGTCCAACTGCTCGTAGGAACTCTGTTATTTATTCATTTATATTTGAAA
>CM062284.1:5015153-5055153 GCA_031216635.1 Dissostichus eleginoides | reverse complement strand
ACATATGTGTTTTTCCTACTGCAATGGCTGCTGTCCTGCTTACCCATGAATAATCATTCCCCTTTCAAATGTCACCTTCCAAACCCAGTGGCCCCATGCAGATCTGTTACCCCTTTCACACCAAGGCTTTTCCCGTTCTAGCTCTGTGCTAGAGCTTTTGTGGTTCGGAACCGGTTCTTCGGTTCAGCTCCCGCTCTGTTCACACCGCTCAGAGCCTGACTGGTGCTGCGTCATTGCGTCATCGTTTGCGTCATGACGTAACCGTTTGCGTGCCTGCTTCATAAAGCCAAACCGCCCGGAAACCCCTCACATCGACAACAACAACAATGACCGATTGTATTGAAGTGCTACTCGTTTTGGTTTTGCTCTGTCGAAGCGAAATGGAAGAAATGGGACGACTTTACTACCAACTTTACAGTTGTTACATGCTACATTCAAAAGTTCTTTACAATCATCATCATCAACTTCAACGACGATTCCGTAGGAGAAAGAAGGTAAATATACGTCCTATTCGATGGCGTTAGAGCTAGATGTTGTTAGCCTCTGCATGCGCCAAGCTCAAAATACCCAGCTTTGCAGCATTAATTACTATGGTATAACATTAAAACTGGTGTGTGTGTGTGTGTGTGTGTGTGTGTGTGTGTGTGTGTGTGTGTGTGTGTGTGTGTGTGTGTGTGTGTGTGTGTGTGTGTGTGGTGTGTGTGTGTGTGTGTGTGTGTGTGTGTGTGTGTGTGTGTGTGTGTGTGTGTGTGTGTGTGTGTGTGTGTGTGTGTGTGTGTGTGTGTGTGTGTGTGTGTGTGTGTGTGTGTGTGTGTGTGTGTGTGTGTGTGTGTGCGCTCATAACCCTCGTTAGTATCTCTGAGTGGACCACGTATCCATGGAAACGTCATTTAAAATCAATAGTCCTCCTGTGGAGTCGCGGACACAATCACCTTTAACGCATGCAACCAATATCAACGTAGACAAAGCAGTGAGTGCTAATTGCTCCAATACTCAGAGAGCTGTCTCATTAGGGGTGTACACCTGTACTTATTATCTGACAGGTGACATCATTTAAGTCTCAGTCTGAAACACAACAACATTTCTGCTGGATTTGTTTTTGCAGTAAAGGTTATTGGATATTTTTCTGTGGAAAGCATTTCTCAAAAGTTTCTGGAAAGCAGATTTTATTACTGTCTCCCCTTTCTCCATTAAATCACAAACTGAGATAGAGTTTGGAAACTTTGTCTCCAAACTCTCTGCCTCCCTAGTTTCTATCTAATCCCTTCCTCACTGTTATTTTTATCTCCGCGTCACCTTCAAACAACAAGCCTTTCCAACATGTAAACTCAGGTAATGCAGTCGACCTTAATCTGGTTGGGTTTATAGATTATAGATTAGAAACCTGCAGGATCCTTGCTTTTGAGTTTGTTTCTTCATGAAAGCGTCAGCTAAATGAAATGTAATGGAGGCACTACTCCAGATTTAACATCCAATTGTCACTTGTTTGCATCAATCTTGATACAGGGTACTTATTATATGTTATAGTTTGGACTCCTAAAGCTTTTAGTCTACTATCCCATCATTCAAGGGTGGTTTTCACTATAAGTAATGTTTTCTTTTTTTGACGGAAACTATAATTTAATTTTACTATGTTCAATCTGAATTTACTTTAAAATAAAAACATCTATATTGATTCTGACACGTCTACAGTCAACTCACAGGTTTATCATTGCTTTGAGAAAAAAGATTATTAATTTACCCCTTTTAGAAGTGAAGTTATAGTCATTTGTTCTGGGAATGTCATTTTCGAGCCTGAGACCTGAAAAACAGGCTCAGAGCTTAACAGCTTAACATGCAAATATTCAAATGTAGGGCTGCAGCTCTTATTTTCAACATTGATTAAAGAGCAGAGAGAAAAGCAGCACATTTTCACAATTCTTCAAAGGTAAAAAAAATCGCACTTTTGCTTGAAATGTATCTATTATTAGATAGAAGAAAACAAAAACATGTTTTACTAATTGTTTAAGTCATGCAACAGGTAATTGACAGTGCCGGTAAGGAAAATAACACGTCCAATCAATGCCTCATATACATTAAGTCACATATTAATTTTCATGCATGTAAGTGGGGAAAAAGTGGTGGGCTTTGTTTTTGAAAAGTGTTTGGGGGTGGGGCTTATGACATTTTCCTCCCTATTTCCAGGTATCTATTTTTGCCAGTTTTCAGATATTTTTTAAGGACCACAAAAATATCACGTTTTTCTGTGGGCAATTTCCCCCTAAAGAAATACCTATTTTATCATGTTTATATAAGTATTTGTATGCCTTTTTATATTTTTAATAATCTTATATTTCATCCTACATGGGGCAACTGTCACGAAACCCTTCCCCCCCCACAGAATTAATAAATTATACTGATTAATGACACATGTGATCAAACCGTTGACAGCCCTGTCATTGATCACTGCGCTCGGTTAAATGCTTCATTAGTTCGGAGGTGTTGACAGATATTTTCCTATCACAAATATTGCGCTGGGCACCCAAAACAGTTTTCTGGCAGACAGACAGACGGGAGATTAAAGCAATGTGACGTCTGGACAGGGATGTTTTTTCGCCCGTAGCGAAGAGCTACTTTGCTTCAGATTCAAGAATACAAATGTAACACCCAGTGCTTGTTTTTCACATTGGGAAGAAGCTGGCAGTATGAGTGTGACTCAACACTTCCCTCAGTTTGCATGATTTAAAGAGGCCCTATTCTGCTTTAAGGGGTTTTCCCTCTCCTTCAGTTTGTTCTGTAGGTTTTAGTGCATGTAAATTGTCTGCAAAGGCATGTTGAAAGAGGTGGAGGAATGAGTCCTAAAACTCGGCAATTAGTTAGCATTTGGGCACTCTCGGTTTTCTCGTTTGGAAGTCAATGCTTTTTTGAATGTGTTTTTGGTCTGTGGTTAACACAAGCTGAAGATATTTCTATTCTACGTCCTAAAAGATGTCAGTATATTCCCCACTGGTGAATAAAAAAACAGCGGTTGCTAACAAGTGTCTAAATGAGACGATTAAACTTCATGACGCCCAACTTTAGCCGCCTTTAGCTTAGCGGTAGGGAAGTGAAGTCATGTGACCGTGCTGTAGTTCCTTTATAGCCCAACATTAGCCACCTTTAGCTTAGCGGTGGTGACGTGAAGTCATGTGACCGTGCTGTAGTTCCTTTATAGCCCAACATTAGCCGCCTTTAGCTTAGCGGTGGTGAAGTGAAGTCATGTGACCGTGCTGTAGTTCCTTTATAGCCCAACATTAGCCGCCTTTAGCTTAGCGGTGGTGACGTGAAGTCATGTGACCGTGCTCTAGTTCCTTTATAGCCCAACATTAGCCGACTTTAGCTTAGCGGTGGTGACGTGAAGTCATGTGACTGTGCTGTAGTTCCTTTATAGCCCAACATTAGCTACCTTTAGCTTAGCGGTGGTGAAGTGAAGTCATGTGACCGTTTTTTAGTTCCTTTATAGCCCAACATTAGCAACCTTTAGCTTAGCGGTGGTGACGTGAAGTCATGTGACCGTGCTGTAATTCCTTTATAGCCCAACATTAGCCTCCTTTAGCTTAGCGGTGGTGACGTGAAGTCATGTGACCGTGCTGTAGTTCCTTTATAGCCCAACATTAGCTACCTTTAGCTTAGCGGTGGTGAAGTCATGTGACCGTGCTTTAGTCTCTTTATAACCCAACATTAGCCTCCTTTAGCTTAGCGGTGGTGACGTGAAGTCATGTGACCGTGCTGTAATTCCTTTATAGCCCAACATTAGCCGCCTTTAGCTTAGCGGTGGTGACGTGAAGTCATGTGACCGTGCTCTAGTTCCTTTATAGCCCAACATTAGCCTCCTTTAGCTTAGCGGTGGTGACGTGAAGTCATGTGACCGTGCTGTAATTCCTTTATAGCCCATCATTAGCTTTTTACTTCAAGAATCATAAAGTTGTGTTAATGTGTGGAGATTACCCTGCTGAACTAAACGTGTAAGTATCATAAACGTTTGTTATTTTCTGCAATAATCCAATAGAAAGATCCCATTGTTTTTTGTTGAGGAAGCCCTTGTGATGCTTACCTCTGGGTCAACCTACAACACAAATACGTCAATGCACCTCTCTATCCGTCACTCTCCACCTGCTGTGACACACACACTCCACACTGAGTGGATCCTGTCGGTGGTTCTTTTGATGGGAAGGTTCTTTCAGATCAAAGCTGTCCTCCAGGCCTCTTTTTATTTTCCTCTACGGATAGTTTGCCCCCCTTGCTCTCCTCGGGAACCTGTTATCTTTGATCACACAAATTGGCCAGCGGGTCGCAGAGTGGTTCTGTTGAGTCACCATGAGACTGAGTGAGGGCTTAGTGAAGAGATGGCTGACGGGATTTACAAGATAGTCCTGATAAGCTCCAGGACACGGTCGGAAAGCACACAGGAGATCAATTATATTCAAACTCACACACTTCCTCTAGGGTTTCAATTGGTGCATTAATTCCTCCGCTGTCCAAGTAAGACTACTGCGTTACCCCCAAGGAAGCACCACCATCTTAAAATTCAGCCTGGTATTAACTGAAGCCGGAGATTTAAAGAAGTAAAAAAAAAAGTGTCAGCTAAATGAAATGTCTTTTAATTTGAGTTTTTGATTGAACTGTTGACTTGATGCTAAGCCACTGAAAGGAAGACAGTTTGCACGTGCAATCGACCAAAGACTTTTTCTGGTAATATAGTATTTTAAAGAGTTCTCCTTAAATAATTAATATGGAAAAGGTTTGGCAACTCAGTGGACCAAGCTGCACTAGTTGTTGTAGATATTTCAACAATCTTACACTTCCCTCTGTCCTTAAATCAAACTGACTTTCTCCTAGTTTACACCTCATATGTAATGTTGCATTCAGGTCGTATCAGAGTTTCTGTAATTACTAGTGTTTGACTTGTGATTAGGGTTCACATTCAAGTCATTACAACTGAGAAACTACCGTGTATTGTTGCCCTCACAGGAATTAACGATAGCCGACCGTTAGCTCGCTAGTTAATCATTACATACTCCTGCATTTACCCAATTAAATTCACTTATTTTTCACAGAAATATAGAAGTAAGTGTATTAAATATAGCAGAAAGCTCACATTATTTATTACATTTATGCTGTGTTTAGCGGAGCAACAGCAATATCCGATGGTTGCAAAACTTCTGTAACACGTAGACAAGATGGCGGTCGCTGGGTGTCTTTACTTTTTTTCCGGTGACTTCCGGAACATTGTGACATCACTACGTACCACTCGCTTTTCTATTGGCTAGCTCCAAAAACACCTGAACGTGATAACGTCTCCTTAAATTCCTATAAGCAGTTATCAGCTGACAGTCAATCATATAGCCTACATTTCATCCATACTGTAAAAGCCAGAGATCAATAATAAATTATTTTCTGTTGGCCTTTCACTCAGCTTTCCTAACGCCACTTCATCTACGACAGTAAATCCAGAGATTACAAGGGTTCAATCTCTTCTCATTGATCAGTTTATTGATCCATGTAATGACCTGTTTATCATATAAATAGACAAATGAGCTTTAAAGGGCAGAGGGCAAAGAAAAGCGAGCAGAGGGACAGATTTGATTGATTTAAAATGGAAATTGTCCAATTACCGTGATGAGGGAGATGAAGAGGGTAAACATTAACATATTGATGAGGATAAGAGACTTTAAAGCATTCCCGTTATGTCTGAATATATATACTCAAAAGGGCAGCTGACATTTCTGAAGTTATTATAACCGGTGCAGTAAAAGCCAGTTTATTTTCACCACAGTACACTTGCTCCGCTGTATAATTTATTTCCTATTTATCAACCACTTCAGACAGAACAGGGCTTTCAAGAGCGAAACAAATCAGCAAGAAAATAAATTAAAAAAGACTCCCATTGTTCCCAGCATGTGGTCAAAAGATGAATTTTGTACTGAAAAACAGAAAAATCAGCATGAACTGATGATATATCAAACACATTAGCATGGGCGTCTTCCAGGCACTAATTAGTCATTTTCAAAAAGGGAATTGAAAGTCCACCATGACCCCAAAGGCCATATTTTGTACACCTTTTTTTTTTTCTATTTGTGTTTTCCCGCACTGAAGATTTCCTCCTGAAGTATCCGTCTTGATTCCTAATGAAGATTCACAATCCTTTGCTCTTTACTTTCTTTGTACTCGAGTACTTCTGTGTGTTTTAGTGCCGGCTGTATCTTTGTGAACCCAATGGCAGCCATTTGTTTACACTATTTGTTTTAATGCATAGCAACTTATTCTATCTAATGCAGTAGGTAGGATGTGTTGGTATGAATGAGAGAGTGCAGGAAACTGTAAGAAAAGAGAACAACAGTTGTTGCACATTAACGGTGCATTATTGTAGATATCAGGGGTTTTTCTAGAAAGATATAGAGGCGTGTGGTGCGGTTGTGCGTTGAGTGGGATCAGGGGAGCACAGGTTCAAACCCCACTGCAGTCAGCATGTCGTTGTGTCCCTGAGACACTTCACCCCAAATTGCTCCTGTGGGGATTGTCCACAGTATTGAGTATGTAAGTCGCTTTGGATAAAAGCGTCTAACAAGTAACATGTAATGTAATGTAATATAGTATGATACTGTGGAGCTGATCTTGTATATAAAATATATCAATAATCTCGTGATAATGACACCTGTATACAAAACGGATCCGCGGACGTAAACAACAATGTGACGTCGGAGCTCCGTGTAAACAAAGCTGTCTCTGCCGTCTGACGCTCTATTTGATACCATTTCATATTTCTGGAGTAATTATAGAGTTTTTGACCAACAGAAATATTGTTTTCTGGCATCACTATAACATTTTACGACTGGAAATCTGCATTTTGATTTGAGGGCGCACGTTAAAAGTAAGAGGGAGCAGCGCCACTGTTACCAGGTGCAGACAAAACCCTGGATATATAGTAAAAATGGTGTATGCAAGAAGATGAGATATCTCTTTACATATTGTGAGTGCACTCCAGGGGTTTTTCTGTGTGAATCCACATATCAAATGACGTAAAAGCAGAAGAAGTCAGTCAGGCTGGTGCACATGTCACTGTTAGAATCCAGCTTTAAGACAAAAGGCTATGTGAATGAGTTTATGTAGCATGAAAATAAAAAGACGTTTCTTAAAGATATTTAAATCACCCCCTGAAATATCTCATAGCATTCGTCTAATCTCTCCTTTTCTTAGCTTTGGAGTTATGCTTAAACAAACTACTACTAGCAATAAAAGCGTATTTTAATATCCTAACACTCTCATACCCTGACTCACCTTTTTGTCTTTTATAACCAACCACCTGCTGGCTCTGTGTTATGAATCTGAACACTGAACGAGCTGGAGGTGAAATATAAAGGAGAACAAATCAAGCAGAAACGGTCAGAAGTGAAGGGTTTTATTACAGGGAAGGGTTTGATTGCGCACGGTTTTTATTTATCTCAGAACGTTTTAACGGGAAAGCAGTTATTGTTGGAGTACTGATGGCAGCCTGGCATCAAGAGCGCTTTGACACCAGACTTTACTTTAGAGCGTGTCCTGATTCGAGGAGCGAATGATTTGAGATTGCTGCCCGTTTCTCTCCACTGTGGGGATGATTGCTGCACATTCTCTGATATACCTGTCCAATAATGTCACCTTGATTTCCACTTGAAGGTAAATGGAAATGGTGGGAGTTCACAGAATGTCTCTGAGGTTGAGTGAAGCTGAAAATGTTATGTTAAGAATCCGTTTTTTGTTAAGGGTAAAAAGCATATTGTCACCTTTTCACGACCTGTCAGGATTTATTAGTCACACAGCGGGGAAATTAATTAATTTGAATAGCGTTATAGTAGGAGTGGCATAGCTGGTAAAAAAGGCACTCATTAGTAATACAAATTAAGACTAATAAGTACACAAACATGAGTATTTAAAAGAACAAAGTGACATAAATAGCATATTAAAGTATTGAGCCCTTATAGAAATGAAATGCATGGACATTTATAAAATGTAGTCAAGGGAATATACATGAAATACTACAATTCCCATGGTGCCTTTTTGTTTTTAAGAGACACAAATATGCCTGTTAAAGATTGTTACGTATAATATAATAGTACTTTTTGTACAAAGGTATCTCAGAACCGAAATTAACGGTGATTTATAGACAGTAGGTGTCATTTTGATCCAGAAAATCCACTATTGTGTGTTATGTAAGCATGTGTTTCCATTATGTATTAATACAAAATGATTAATGGACAAATTGTATATGGGGATGACTGACAGGAGGCTAACTAAAGCCACTCTGGATTAATTAACAACATGATTAATTATCTTCACATGAAGCCGTTATTGTCTCTCAACCCACAGGCTACATGTTAAAGTAATACATTGAAAATTAATATATGAAATACAATTGTACAGACTGAGTGTCTCCTGTTATAATGAATGTGATCCTGAAGTAAATTATCTGAAAAGTAGACATGTCATTATTCCATTGCACATATGCCGCCCTATCCAATAACGTGTGTGTGTGTGTGTGTGTGTGTGTGTGTGTGTGTGTGTGTGTGTGTGTGTGTGTGTGTGTGTGTGTGTGTGTGTGTGTGTGTGTGTGTGTGTGTGTGTGTGTGTGTGTGTGTGTGTGTGTGTGTGTGTGTGTGTGTGTGTGTGTGTGTGTGTGTGTGTGTGTGTGTGTGTGTGTGTGTGTGTGTGTGTGTGTGTGTGTGTGTGTGTGTACACCTAGCTCTTAATTAATGAGTTATTAGACTGGTGGTACAGTATTGTTTTGACATTTACACACACACACACACACGCCACACACACCCCGCCCTGTGTGTAATAAGGTGTGGATCCTGTTGACATGTAAGAGGGGATGATGATGATGATGATGATGTCAAACCAACATCCTGTAAAGCCTGGAGACTTGAAGGCAGAGAAAGAGATATTTCACCAAACATATACATCTATTTTATCTTCTGAAATCAATCAGCACAGGCAGTATGAGAACAATAAAGAGCTTTTGAACATTAAAGCATGGAGACATGTCACAGGAGAGACACTACATACTGATATACACCTGAACATCAGCAGGAGAGGACTCTTTAAAGTAGAGACACTACATACTGATATACACCTGAACATCAGCAGGAGAGGACTCTTTAAAGTAGAGACACTACATACTGATATACACCTGAACATCAGCAGGAGAGGACTCTTTAAAGTAGAGACACTACATACTGATATACACCTGAACATCAGCAGGAGAGGACTCTTTAAAGTAGGACACTACATACTGATATACACCTGAACATCAGCAGGAGAGGACTCTTTAAAGTAGAGATACTACATACTGATATACACCTGAACATCAGCAGGAGAGGACTCTTTAAAGTAGAGACACTACATATGATATACACCTGAACATCAGCAGGAGAGGACTCTTTAAAGCAGAGAGACACTACATACTGATATACACCTGAACATCAGCAGGAGAGGACTCTTTAAAGTAGAGACACTACATACTGATATACACCTGAACATCAGCAGGAGAGGACTCTTTAAAGTAGAGACACTACATACTGATGTACACCTGAACATCAGCAGGAGAGGACTCTTTAAAGTAGAGACTACATACTGATATACACCTGAACATCAGCAGGAGAGGACTCATTAAAGTAGAGACACTACATACTGATATACACCTGAAAATGAACAGTGTATGTCCTCTTTAAAGGGATTGGTCTTCCAATGGCAGTACCAGTTGCTATATGACTTTGTCCCAATAGTTTTTCTTCCTCAATTTGTTTGTCTGTCAAGTTCTACCGAGGCAATTTAAGTTTAGGACATGAAGTGGCCATTTGTTTTCCGTTGTCTCGTGTTGATAGCAGTTGAAGTCTTTGTGATGTTCCAATAGTCCGGTAGCAGCTCCTAAAACGAGCCTGTTTGGAGCAGGTTAATTGCTTGGCCTCTGGTATTTCTGCTCCCAGATTTCTTAAGAAAACCTCATCCAAACCATTTCACACTGGACACTATACTTCCTTTTTACCTCAGTAATTCACCCGCCAAGTGTGAAGTCAATTAGTTGAACATCTGTAGAGAAAATTGAACGTTCGAGACACATTAAAAACAGAGTCTTTCCATTTTAGTTAGATTACATGAGATCTATAGAGAAAATCGAATGTTCGAGACACATTGAAAACAGAGACTCCTTCCATTTTACTTAGATTACATGACCAATGCTTTTCAAATCTTGTGAACTTCAACACGTTATAACTTGAGTCGACTGATTGCCAATGGGGATTGAACAGCACTTAATGGATCAGCTGAAATGGATCTTAATCAGAAGATCAGACTTTGTGGGCTCTGGCTACTTCCTCACCAATCTTCAGATCTATCAAGAGAGACACATTGGTCTTTGGAGCATTGAGCTGCAAAGAAAGTCGTTCATCCTCCTTGCCTCGCCGCTTTTCACTCCGTCTGTGTCCTAATGATAGTTTAAGGTGCTCACTTCCCAATTTTAAGCTCTACTGAACCATTTTTGCTGTCAGGTTTGATCATTTTCAGGAATTAAAGCCTAATGAGGTGTTGAGAAACTGACCATGGACTGTTTTTAGAGTTGAATTTGATCCTGAATCATGTATTTCTTTCCCCTTTTTGTGTGCTA
This sequence comes from Dissostichus eleginoides, assembly GCA_031216635.1. Taxonomy (NCBI): domain Eukaryota; kingdom Metazoa; phylum Chordata; class Actinopteri; order Perciformes; family Nototheniidae; genus Dissostichus; species Dissostichus eleginoides. The sequence goes on along the minus strand of CM062284.1, from coordinate 5,044,496 downwards.
ATTGCTAACCGAGCTATAGTGGGATGGTATGGGACGACGCCATCAATCTTTCCCTTGGTTATTTCCAAATGTCAGATGTTCGATGAGTGTTAAAGGCCATTGAACTCTCGAACTGCAGCCAACGTCATCGACTTAAAACGTCCATCAGTGACGAGGAGTCACTGGTCATTTGCTGGTAGAAACAGAGCTTTATTGGGATGCTAATGAATTCATTAAAAAGGAAAATGACAGAGGCCAATGCATTGCAACGCTCCACTTTAAATACATCTGTGATACAGGGTGCATACTCTAATAGCTTTGTGAATAAATAGTTGAATAACGTTGGTGGTTACACTGTATTTCTCCAGCTGACCTCTCTCAGATGATAGATGGGAATTGTATTGCTTTCTTTCTATAATTGAGATTCAGTACAGAAGTCAGCTTTAAAAAAAGGCAATGATGATAATGTTTTAGTTAAAAGGTTTAAAATTGCTGTTGAATTCCACATTGAATAGATAAGTGGAGTAGCAATTTTCAAAGGTCCAATTCACATATTATCATGGTTTTGCATCGAGGTTTCCAAATATCACGACTCAAGCTAGCACTTCAACACATACCCAAGGCTACTGTTATAAAAAGATGGCTCATTTATGTGTTTTAATATCAGGCTTTGGGCTCAATAGCAATATGTAAAGAGGCCCTATTATGCTACTTGGGTGTTCCCTTTCCTGTAGTGTGCAGGAGAGGACTCTTTAAAGTAGAGACACTACATACTGATATACACCTGAACATCAGCAGGAGAGGACTCTTTAAAGTAGAGACACTACATACTGATATACACCTGAACATCAGCAGGAGAGGACTCTTTAAAGTAGAGACACTACATACTGATATACACCTGAACATAGCAGGAGAGGACTCTTTAAAGTAGAGACACTACATACTGATATACACCTGAACATCAGCAGGAGAGGACTCTTTAAAGTAGAGACACTACATACTGATATACACCTGAAAATTAGCACAATATGTCCTCTTTAAAAGCTGGAAATGTCCTCCTTCAGAGATGTAATTAACCCTCTTTGTTTAGCTAAGCAAAAGGGGGTTATGGGTAGCTTTAAATCACATTAGTTTGCAGAGGAGGTGATGCAGACAACCATTTAATCCCAACGACACACAGTGTGACCCTGCATGCGAGCAGGCTGATTAATTGATCCGACTTCCTGTTTCCACCATTTATTTTCCCCGGGGTGCCATTGATTTCCCTTTCCGGATTTCCTCTACGTGATCTTTGCATTGTTGTTTCGCCAAACACGTAACAACCCTCAAATCGATAGTGTGTAATGTACATCGTGTTATAGTAGCTTCCTGTAGTTTGGAAGTACGGGAGTCTTGTATAAAAGTTTCAAAAGAAGGTTTTTCAGTCATTGTTTGATCTCGTAATATATCATACTGTGAAACCAATGCATCTCAGCTGTCCACGTGGACGTATGGAACCTTTCTTCTTCTGTGATTGAGATGTCGAAGGCAAAAAATACTCTGAGGAAAACTTTTTAGCCTGATATTTGAGCCTCAGTACACTTGAGAAAAGTTTGTCTGCATGATAAAACAGATTGAGTCGTCCGCTCATAGTGTGCAGAGGAGATAACAGGAGTGAAAAAATCCTCAGTAGGCAAGTCATCGTGTGTGTGGGTGTGTGTGTGTGCGCGCGTGCAAGACAGTTGCCACTTTGACTCCTTCTCTCCTCTTCCTCAACTCATGCCTCCCTCGTCAAAATTGTGACAAGTCCTCCGAGACGTCTCTGCTTCAGCAGCTTTCACACAGAATGAATTTCACAAACATCACATATCTGCACAACCTTCAAATAGATTCTGGCAATAGCACATGAAGATCTGTCCTGCAGGAATCACTGCTTTCTTCCTGCCTCAAGAAGAAGTGGGTGCACAGGGCATATGGCCAGGAAATAGTAAAAACACACTTGACTTCTTCAAATAAGTTGAATAAATAAATACATTTCAACCAGTTCTTCTGTACTATTTCCACAGTTTCACTTCAAAAACAGGGTTAGAAGGGTTACTTTTATAATGTATTCTGTAACAATGACTAGTTATCTGTACAAAACACGTTATGAGTAACCTATAATCATGATAACCTGAGTACTTTCCGTTACTTTTGGATTACCTCAATATAAAATGCACTTTGGTTTGACTACTTATGTAATAGAAGTGATTTAAATTCAAGCTTCCCGTAACATATTTCTTAATTTAAGAAAAAAACACACACGATCAATCCATGATATCAAGGGAGGAATAAAACAAATAATGACGTTTCAACACCATCAGAAAAAAGCACATAACATCCAATTACATTTATTGAAATCAAACTGAGGGCTTTATAGAGGGGTCATTCAGGAATTAAGTTGCATATATATTCAAAAAATACTGAATATTAACCTGAAAATGAGCTTCATACGTCCCCTTTAAGTGTAACATGTTAGCTTTTCTCATGGGAATAACAAGAAGCTTTGTTTTTTCGTGGTATGTGAAACGGTGTCGTCAAACATCTGATTGCACGTTTTGAAGTAAGGTGATCACACGTTGCTAATGAGAAACTCCAATTAAGGAGGCTTTGATTCAGAGAGGAAGACAAAGAGATGGAGGTTACAGTCAGAGAGGAAATGGTTTAAACGTTAGCTCGTTTAGCTCCTAATGAGACCATCATAGGGCGTACCAAAGATCAACATGGGGTTAATAATATCCCTTCGAGATGGTTCGCACACACACACACACACACACACACACACACCTACATCCACACCTACATCCACACCTACTCAGACATACCACACACAGTATATTACTCAAGTGTTATACTGAAGTATGAGCTACTTCATTTGAGTATTTCCCTTTGTATTGTGCTATTTTATACAGTATACTATAAACCCCCTCCCAGGTGATAAACACCAATTGACACGTAACTTTTTAAATATATAAAAATATTAAAAAATTTAAAAATAATAATAAAAAATACAATAAAATAATAATTAATACATATGAATTAAACGCCACATTTAAAAGGCGGATATGGAGTTGGTATTAACCTCACTTGATATCTTGACTCCATCTTACAGAGTGCATGTGAAAGAGTGAGCTGGTAGGAGTGTCTTTGTTCAGATAAGCCCAAAATGTGTTTCTTTCACCACACACCATGTTACATATGACATCACAATAAACATACTTACTCTACAGTGAAGTATGGTGGTGGCAGCATCTGCAGATAAGTGTAGTCGAGTGGCTTCAGGCTTATGAGGGTAGAGAGAAACAAAGGATCCTGGGGGAAAACATGATGCATTCTGGAAGTGAATGGAATATAATATAGAATCAGGCTAATTTGTTAAGTCAGAGCTATGCAGGAATCTCCTCAAATCACCACATGAATGTCCTGGAGTGTCACTTAAGTCGAGTGTCTGCAGCTGGACATGGAAATGTTTCTTTCACCACCACATGCAACTTGAAGGGCTTAATCACTTCTGCAGAGAATAATGGGATAAATGATTGGGTGTCCACTCCAGATGTTTAAGCTCCTATCGAGCCATGAGCACAGAATCAAGGCTGTTAAACAGACTTAGAGGGGGGTTGATATACTCACACAAACAAACACTTTAAATGACTCTGAAGAAGAAAGTTTCCACCCTCATGTTAGGTAATCATGATTTCAACATGTTTTCCTGTCATTTGGGGCTTCATTAGTTCTCTTTGTGGCCTTGTCGGCTGTTAATAGTTGAATAATGTCTGATGCTGATGCGTATCGATGCACCGAATGTTTAATATTAGGGGATGAAAACTGACATCAATTTGCTCTTTAAAATGAATAACACAAATGGTTTGATTTCCATGTGTTTTTTGCAATAGCCTCACAGTGTCGTGCAGTATTTACAGTACAGGACCTTACAGTGTCTTTCAGTATCTTTCGGTATATTTGAAAATCTTTCAGTATCTGGCAGTACTTTTGAGTAGCTTGCAGTATCTTGCAGTACTTTTGAGTATCTTGCTGTACTTTTTGAGTATCTTGCATTATCTTGCTGTACTTTTTGAGTATCTTGCAGTACTTTTGAGTATCTCGCAGTACTTTGCATTATCTTGCTGTACTTTTTGAGTATCTTGCATTATCTTGCTGTACTTTTTGAGTATCTTGCATTATCTTGCAGTACCTTTGAGTATCTTGCAGTACTTTTCAGTATCTTGCATTATCTTGCAGTACTTTGCAGTATCTTTTAAGCATCTTGCAGTAAATTACATTATATTTCAGTATCTTTCAGTATCTTGTAGTATCTTTTGAACCTTGCAATATTTGTGCGTGATCGTCCGGTAACTTACAGTATCATGCAGTACTTTTGAGTATCTTTGCAGTATCTTGCAGTAAATTACAGTATATTCCATTATCTTGCAGTACTGCAACTTGATTGGATTTGCTCCCAAATTGAGGCAGTTCTTTTACCAAGTTTTACAAAATTCAGCCCAGAAGTTTTTTCTGTAATTTAGCTGAAAGACAAACAAAATGGACCTAAAAGCATAAGCATCTTGGTGCAGTGGAGGTAATAACATGTTCTTATTATGTACACTTCACCTTGAGAACAGGTTTCTATTGAAGTATATTGTAGTATATTGTAGCATCTTGTAGTATCTTGTAGTATCTTGCAGTATCTTGTAGTATCTTGCAGTATCTTGTAGCATCTTGTAGTATCTTGCAGTATCTTGTAGTATCTTGTAGTATCTTGCAGTATATTTCAGTATCTTGCAGTATCTTGTAGTATCTTGCAGTATCTTGTAGTATCTTGTAGTATCTTGTAGTATCTTGCAGTATCTTGTAGTATCTTGCAGTATCTTGCAGTATCTTGCAGTAACTTCAAGTATCTTACAGTAACTTGCAGCAACTTCAAGTATCTTGTAGTATCTTGCAGTATCTTGTAGTATCTTGCAGTATCTTGCAGTATCTTGTAGTATCTTGTAGTATCTTGCAGTATCTTTCAGTATCTTGCAGTATCTTGTAGTATCTTGCAGTATCTTGTAGTATCTTGTAGTATCTTGCAGTATCTTGCAGTATCTTGCAGTATCTTGCAGTATCTTGTAGTATCTTGTAGTATCTTGCAGTATCTTGCAGTATCTTGCAGTATCTTGTAGTATCTTGCAGTATCTTGCAGTATCTTGCAGTATCTTTCAGTATCTTGCAGTATCTTGTAGTATCTTGCAGTATCTTGTAGTATCTTGTAGTATCTTGTAGTATCTTGTAGTATCTTGTATTATCTTGTAGTATCTTGTAGTATCTTGTATTATCTTGTAGTATCTTGTAGTATCTTGCAGTATCTTGCAGTATCTTGCAGTATCTTGTAGTATCTTGTAGTATCTTGTAGTATCTTGCAGTATCTTTCAGTAACTTGCAGTAACTTCAAGTATCTTGCAGTAAATAACAGTATCATGCAGTATCTTGTAGTATCTTGTAGTATCTTGTATTATCTTGCAGTAACTTGTATTATCTTGTATTATCTTGTATTATCTTGTAGTATCTTGTAGTATCTTGTAGTATCTTGTAGTATCTTGCAGTATCTTGCAGTATCTTGTAGTATCTTGTATTATCTTGCAGTAACTTGTATTATCTTGTATTATCTTGTATTATCTTGTATTATCTTGTATTATCTTGTAGTATCTTGTAGTATCTTGTAGTATCTTGTAGTATCTTGTATTATCTTGTAGTATCTTGTATTATCTTGTAGTATCTTGTATTATCTTGTATTATCTTGTATTATCTTGTATTATCTTGTATTATCTTGTAGTATCTTGTAGTATCTTGTAGTATCTTGTAGTATCTTGTAGTATCTTGCAGTAACTTGTATTATCTTGTATTATCTTGTATTATCTTGTATTATCTTGTAGTATCTTGTAGTATCTTGTATTATCTTGTATTATCTTGTATTATCTTGCAGTAACTTGTATTATCTTGTATTATCTTGTATTATCTTGTATTATCTTGTATTATCTTGTAGTATCTTGTAGTATCTTGTAGTATCTTGTAGTATCTTGTAGTATCTTGTATTATCTTGTAGTATCTTGTATTATCTTGTATTATCTTGTATTATCTTGTATTATCTTGTATTATCTTGTAGTATCTTGTATTATCTTGTATTATCTTGTATTATCTTGTATTATCTTGTAGTATCTTGTATTATCTTGTAGTATCTTGTAGTATCTTGTAGTATCTTGTAGTATCTTGTATTATCTTGTAGTATCTTGTAGTATCTTGTAGTATCTTGTATTATCTTGTATTATCTTGTATTATCTTGTAGTATCTTGTATTATCTTGTAGTATCTTGTAGTATCTTGTAGTATCTTGTAGTAGCTTGTATTATCTTGTAGTATCTTGTAGTATCTTGTAGTATCTTGTAGTATCTTGTATTATCTTGTAGTATCTTGTAGTATCTTGTAGTATCTTGTAGTATCTTGTAGTATCTTGTATTATCTTGCAGTATCTTGTAGTATCTTGTAGTATCTTGTAGTATCTTGTATTATCTTGCAGTATCTTGCAGTATCTTGTAGTATCTTGCAGTATCTTGTAGTATCTTGTATTATCTTGTAGTATCTTGTAGTATCTTGTAGTATCTTGTAGTATCTTGTATTATCTTGCAGTATCTTGCAGTATCTTGTAGTATCTTGCAGTATCTTGTAGTATCTTGCAGTATCTTGCAGTATCTTGTAGTATCTTGTAGTATCTTGCAGTATCTTGTAGTATCTTGTAGTATCTTGTATTATCTTGCAGTATTTGGAAGCATTCTAAAAGTTTTATAAAATACGTCCAGAGTCTTTTCTGTATTGCTGCCAGTAGAAAAATTAAACCAAGATGACAAGCATTGCCATCTTGGTGCAGTGGAGGTAATGACATGTTCTTATTATACACACTTCACTTTGAGAACAGGTTTCTATCGACGTATTTGTTTTTCTACTTCTGCAACAAACAGAAAACCATGCAGGTACATCGTGCACTCTCTGACGCACTTCTGCTCTTTGAGCACTTCTGCTGCTTTTAAACAAGCAGCCACTCAACACACGAGATGAAGGGGGGGAACGATGGATGCAAATGTTATTTTTTCAGCCCCTCTTTGTACATTATTCATCTAATGGTTTGTTTTTCAATTAGTGGGCTCTCTGTTTTCATCAAATGTCTGTGACGCTGATCATTATTCACTCATGTGAGTCTTTGTAGCGTCTGAAATGAAATTATCTGATTGGATTTTGTATTTGTAGTGGGAGTGAACGTTTGATCTTTTGCTCTGAAATAAGTACGCTGCAACCTCTCATCAAACAGCCTTTTTAACTTTATTCAAATGTATTTAAAGTAAGCATCAGCGCTGTATAGGTAAGTGAAAATATAACGGTAAGGAATTACCATCCACTTACAACAGTAATAGTGTTATTTTACAACAAATTGACGGCTAACTGCCTCTGTTTTTGTGTATAACTCGAATAAAAATGCACAGATAGGACCAACTTCCCTTCTCTCAATTTATTGGATAGTATTCTGTGAGAAAAAGAGGATTTGGTGACAGTAGGCTGAATCTGAGGAAGTGGATTTACAGTCTATGATTGAAATGTCTGCTTCCTTCAGACACGTGTATCTCAGTTCCCAGTACAGTGCATATAGAGAGTTGAAACCCAATCATTTCTATTGCATATATACTATTGAAAAACAGTTTTTTAGCTGCTCTGTTGTGTGTAATGACTTCCTTTTAAAAGCTGTAATGCTTCCTTCTGCTGTGCATGTCCGAGGAAGCTTCATTTGCATTTAAATTCCTTTCAGAGGCGCAATCTGAAGTCTCATGTTGGGATTGATTGTGTTCAGAAGGATCTTTCTCTTATGCAGACCACAGTCTAGCTTTTAAAACACAGCGCCTGATGGACTATCATTGGACTGCTGAAGCGAAAAGGGGCTGTGCTTTCTATGCAATTACAATCATCCGCATGGTGCAAGTTGTATTCAATCTACTGACATGATAAGGGACTAAATGTGGATCCAGATGTATCATGTGATCTTGAGGCCGTCTCTTCAAAAGTTTCCGCTATCAAAATCTATATTTTAAGGTTATGCTGTGCTTATATAATTATGTCTTTCATATGATCCCCATTTGCACTAGAATTAGCATCGGCTATTCTTCCTCGGGTCCACACGTATTCATTCAAACACACAATAACACACTTTAAACACAACAAACATAAACAAACAAAACAACACATTTTGTGTAATTCACAATGACAACAAAGTACAGAAGTAGGACAAAAATGATTATCCTTCAAACTATTACAAAATAATTCATTTTAAATACAAGAAACTAGGGTATTAAAAACTAAATAATAAACAAATAAGATCCAGCCACTTTACATTTGAAGAAAAAGGATATATTACGAAAATAATACAATTTTAAATTCCAATAAAATAATGCAAAATATAATTCTCTGACCTCGTCTACATTTGTTCCATTAAACCATAACTCTTAAGTAGTGTGCACAGACAGACAAAGTTCATTTATAATTTCTAAAATGAAGATATCTTTTTGACAACATCTTGAACCGACTGAACATCAATCCACTTTTCATTGCTGTTTCTAAGAATGTGCAGTCACATAGGAGCTTGTTTTTACATTTGGACCATTTCCTTGACAGTACTACGAATCTCAGGGACTTCAAAGATCAAGTGTTTGCCTGTGAATGTGATTTAAATGTCTCTTTCTGTCTTCCACAGGGTGTAGGTGCCGACCCCCACATTTCTTTGGCTCTGCCCCCCGATGCTAAGCTGGAAAAAGAGAAAGCAGACGAGCCGTCGTTCGGACACCTGGACTCTGACGAGATGACCATCAGGATAGGTAGATCTGGACCTCTCTCAGGCAAGCCTCCCTTCATATACCCACACCAATATCTCTACCATTATTACATTTCACCTGATGGCTTCTTTTTACCTTCCTGCTTTTCTACTTCATCTGTTCATCTGTAACAATTATTGGGTTTCTTCCTAACTTTGGATGGTTTTTCAATTAAAATATCCTCATTGTGTTTTTTCTTGGTTGTGGGACACTAACTTTCTACATGCTTTCATATCACATACACTTTAAGTGAGGCAAGTTAAAGAGGATATATGTCCATTGTCCGGTGTACATCAGTTTGTAGTGTCTCTACTTTAAAGAGTCCTCTCCTGCTGATGTTCAGGTGTGTATCAGTGTGTAGTGTCTCTACTTTAAAGAGTCCTCTCCTGCTGATGTTCAGGTGTATATCAGTATGTAGTGTCTCTACTTTAAAGAGTCCTCTCCTGCTGATGTTCAGGTGTATATCAGTGTGTAGTGTCTCTACTTTAAAGAGTCCTCTCCTGCTGATGTTCAGGTGTATATCAGTATGTAGTGTCTCTACTTTAAAGAGTCCTCTCCTGCTGATGTTCAGGTGTATATCAGTGTGTAGTGTCTCTACTTTAAAGAGTCCTCTCCTGCTGATGTTCAGGTGTATATCAGTATGTAGTGTCTCTACTTTAAAGAGTCCTCTCCTGCTGATGTTCAGGTGTATATCAGTATGTAGTGTCTCTACTTTAAAGAGTCCTCTCCTGCTGATGTTCAGGTGTATATCAGTATGTAGTGTCTCTACTTTAAAGAGTCCTCTCCTGCTGATGTTCAGGTGTATATCAGTATGTAGTGTCTCTACTTTAAAGAGTCCTCTCCTGCTGATGTTCAGGTGTATATCAGTATTTAGTGTCTCTACTTTAAAGAGTAGATCTGGATATTTTTTTCTGCCATTAAAAAGATAATTGCTGAATCTGAAGGGCTGATAAACACAATAATTACAGCGTCAGCAGCAATTAGAAGCAAATTACACATCAACATCAATCTACATGACAGCATGTGCAGATTGGTGGAAAATTATAGTACAACATAAATGCAGAAAAAAATGGTCTCAAAAGGGAAGCTGCTGTTTTGCAGTGGCACTTTGTTTTTGTCAGATAAATCCATGTTGTTTTCTCGACTCACAGGCCAGTAAGACATTGTATTCATATTTGATATCCAGTGTGTTCTGAAACTGCGTGCAACTCTGTGAGAGAATAGAAATCCAAGCGCAGCAGTCGATCTGCTTCATGCTTGTAGTTCGCTTTGTTTGGACGGAGGAAAAGAGAATATGTTGTTGTCTTCTGGATCACGTTCACACTGGCTCACAGCAGTGAGGAGGAGTAAAGAGAAAGTCATGCGGACTGAAAGGAACGGTAATAATGGAAGCGTTTGGGTGATCATGCATCATAAGAGCTACTGATACTGTCAAAGAAAGTGTGTTTGCTCCATCTAACAATTCTCAAATTCAACAAACTGGGCCAGTGTGAACAATCAATTCAATTCAATCAAGTTTAATAATTATAGCCCAATATCACCTATTACACATTCAGTCATATTATGCTGGACAATTTAGTTGTGAAAAATGTCTTGACGCATCGCGAGATCCCACTCTTTAAAAACAGTATGTAGTTCTTCTCCACATGTCGACCACACATCGTCATTTTCATGTAAATGTGATGTTTGTTACACAAGGCTGACTTCCTGTGAGCAGCTGTGGCGCCATGACTAATACTTGAGCTGTAAATGTCTTCAGGCTCTCATCAAGCATTAGATATTTGGAGCAGGTTGGAGATAGAGTGGTGCAGTGAAGAGCAGGCTTGGATTTTCGTCATTTTAGGGGCAAGGCCATTTGGCCTTTGGTGTCACACATTTGTTCAGGGCGCAAAGGCCATTGAGGGAAACATTGGGATTTGGAGCTTACGAATAAATAACTTCACTTTCTGATAAGAAAAACACACGAATGACAAAACAAATCACTTTTTTAATATCAATAATGTCAAACATTATATCATCATATAGGCCTATGCCTCCTTAGTATTACCGTATATAAAATGAAATACTCTACTTTGAATAATTAGTGTTTGGTATTTTTTCCATCTACTACTTCTCCCATTCACAAATCCAAAATCAAATCAAAAAATCAAAAATTCTATTAATATGTAACAAATATATTCAATTTCAGAGCAGAAGAAACAGCCTTCAAGGGTCCAACTCTGCACATACATCATTCAGCAGTGCACTGTGAAGCTCCAACATTCAACTGTACGAACAAGCAATACTTTGAAGTGTGTGTGTGTGTGTGTGTGTGTGTGTGTGTGTGTGTGTGTGTGTGTGTGTGTGTGTGTGTGTGTGTGTGTGTGTGTGTGTGTGGTGGTGTGTGGTGGTGTGTGTGTGGTGTGTGTGTGTGTGTGTGTGTGTGTGTGTGTGTGTGTGTGTGTGTGTGTGTGTGTGTGTGGTGTGTGTGTGTGATGGCGAATACAGTCGCTGCTTTAATTCTGTCTTTAGGACGTTGTTGTGAGTTTGGATGGAGCAGATACAGGTTAGTTTAGCCTGATCTGATCGAATGGAGATCGTATAATGCAGTTCAGAAACCACTGTTCTGACGCTTTTAAAGCAACTTAGAGATTTTAACAGTATCAGGGGCACACAGGCCATGGTGGCCGTAGGACGTACAATTATTTTCGGGGCTTCACGGCCAGACCGAGGGGCTATGACGGCATGGCCGTCATGGCCACCAGTGAAAATCCTACCCTGGTGAAGAGCCCTAACACCAGGAAGTGAGTCAGCATTTTACCACTTCCTGTTCCCTCGTCTCAGAGCCAATGGGATCTCTCCATAGGATTTTGGAAAATAGCTGAAATAAGGTCTGTGGTTGAGACACGTTGAAGAGACGGATCACGTTTTGTTCTAGGACATTAAATCCATCAGCAGTGACCCCACTGGTGATTTCTGAAGAGTTGACGTGTCTGAAAAACGATGGTTGTTACCAAGTGGCTGAATAGGACTACAGAAGTTGTCGAGGACGTTGTACGTCATTACGCCGAACACGCAAACACTCCTCTAAGTTAGTTTGCCCTGTTCTACTTGAAAGCAAGTACCTGCCTCCTGCAAACTGTTCAAACAAACGCTTCAACTTGTCCCATTTAGAATCTGTATGTTTGAATATGGATCTCAAGTTGGCATGACGTTGAAGTCGTGCTGCTGGACTCGGCTGTAGTCCGTTTATAGCATAACGTTAGCATTTTGCTTCTGGCCGTTAGATTTATGATTCGAAAATTATAAAAGTGGGGTAGACATGTGGAGATTATCCGGCTGAACAAACAGACCTTATTTCGAGCTATTTTCCATAATCCTATGGAGAAATCCCGTTTTTCTTTGTCGAGGGAACCCATGCGCAGCTTCCTTCCGGGTCAACCTACAAAAATACGTCATCCCTGCACCGCTCTATTGTACGACGAAGTTACGCAGCCGAGCCAGTTGGCCACGCCCATATGCAGGAACTCTATTTTAGGTAAAACAAATCAACTGCAGCACATTCAGGCCTTCAAAACGGCTATTCATTATGCCAATAATAGTAATCATAATCCTAGCAATTACAATAGGTCCTTCACTCCGAGTCTGTCTGTGTTTGAGTCCTAAATAAGACTAATCGACACATCAAAGGAGTTTGTTGGTAATTGAGAGGGTAGTCTAAAGAAATGTTTTATCTGAATTTGGGAGGATAGTAGACAAAAGAGCCGTAGCTGCCAATGTCTTTCTATTTCTTGGTTTGTTTCTGAAGTAATAGACCTTTTCCCAGAAGATATTTTGCAGAATCATAGCAGGAAGTGGAATTAATAGCATTAACAATTGCTCCTCTCTAATAGAGAAGAAGAGGAAGTAGGACCTTTATATATTAATATAGTGTTCAGAAAGCCAGCATTCATGATAGCAAGTCTCAACAAAAAAAAGCTCCTGCCATCATTAATGTTTTAATCACAGCAGAGCTTTCATTGCTGACATGCAGACCTGCCTGTTGTGAAAAGGTTAATTCATGCAGACACTTAGCAACCTGCTAATTAATCAAAAATAGCGAGTTCATTATTTAGTTAATCCCCTTTGTCACTGCGTAAGCACAGCTGAGTCACTTTATCTGACTCACTCCGACAGTGACCTCCATTTTATACTCATATTGACTTTTTTTACTGATGACATTTTTACTTTTTAAATCCCAGGGGAGTTTGGTTGACCGGCGAAGTTGTCAAACCTCCGAGTGTTAGATGTGAAGAAAGTCTCGAGGTGCCTTGATGTTATTTTCAGGAACATATCTAGCAGCTGGAGATGTTACAAAGTAAAAAAGCAGACCCTTGAAAGCTTGTTAAAAGTGAAATGTCTCTTGCACGCAGACACAGAAAGCAATATGCATGAGCAGATAGAAGGGCATTGTGCAGAAACTCAAATATTGAAACAGAACATACCCATTTTCCTGCAGCTTCAAGGTCCACAGATTAAATATATATATTCAGTCTAGCTCTTCGGTTCTGTTACACATTCATTGCATCCCCGTGGCTCGCCTTAGGGAGTGAGTCTGCAAACACAGTAAATAGAAAAGAGCACATATATAAGATCGGTTTGATACCTATTTGCCCCCCAGCGGATTACATTTCATGATTGACTGTGCTCTTCAGAGTGTAGCGTATCCAATCTCCTCTACACAGAGATATATTGTATATATTTGAAGGTAGGCGGTCGTATTTCCCGGTGTCTGTGCAGCTCGGTCTATTAATCTGTTTCATAATGTATAACAGACTGAAATGCCATAATGTCAAGGAGTCTTGCAATGAATATCTCCAACGTGTGTTCAGAGGCCTTCTTGCAATAATGTTTGTTGTAGATATAGCACTTGTATTGTCAGTATTTTTTCAAAGTTATGGTCCATTGATGTTAGACAAAGGTATAAGAAAAGCATCATTTCTAAGAAGTGGAGCGTCTATTTTCAAGGCTGTAATAGCATCTTTTATTCATCCATAGCAAGCTAAAGCTAACGTTAGCTTCGAGTTGGGTGAAAACAGCGTTCTCAACTGATTTTAAAAGTAAAAAGAAGGAGGGTTATTGACTTATTTTACCCTAAATACTAGATTAATGCATCATTTGTAAGTATGTTTAACTTTTTTCACGTCGTGTCACGTGACTTGAATTTTGAATTGCGCCGTCCCTTATAGATACTATCTCTTTACGTATGCACACACACAATTTTGAATTGTGCCGTCCCTTATATATATTATCTCTTTACATATGCACACACACACACGATAGACAATAGTAACGTTTGTCAATACATGATACATCACCTAGTATCAAATCACCGCTGCCGACAGGGACACCCCTCCTGGCACGGTCCTTGGAAGATGCGGCGGTGTTTTTTTTTGTTCCGTCACAGGAACACGCTTTGCTGGCGGCGAAAATAATCCCACCAGACTCCTTTGAGGGATGTCCTTGTCCTTTTTCCTTTTCGTCATTTCAAGCAATAAAAACTCTCGATCTTCTCTCAAAGAAGACAAATCAAATGACGGCAAGACGCCCGCCTGGCGGAAACGCTGAGTAGCATCCATGTTTTATCATTCGAGATCGCTCAATTAACCCAGTGAAATATACAGGGGCTTTTATCATTACTTTAATATTGACTGTGTTTACCAGAGCAACCACAACAGTCCTCACTCAACTTTTTGACTGAGTGCACCATCCAGGTACTTATAGTCCATTTTGCCATTCTTCGGACCCACGAATGCACTCAAAATAGCCGATAAAAGAACACAAAGTGCGACACAGCATGTGATTCTGGAGAAACATTGATATTTGAATCAATCCAGATGTATTCCCTCATTTGAAACGGCTTCCTCATACTTCCATGGCCTTTCATCCATGGTTGTTATTTTCTTGTCTTCTTTACTTCCTTGTAAAGCGCTTTGAGCACCAGGAAAAGCGCTATATAAATGTAATGTATTATTATTATTATTATGCTGCTGCTGATCGGCTTGAATAGTGTTGGGTATTGCTGAATGAAAGAAAAAGTCCTTTTTGTTCAACATTTTTGTCATGTTTTGTTCTGCATTTAAACCTGAGGGCTGAATTCTAATTTCTTCACTGTGTAAGGATAAAGAAATAATAAGAAAATTGCACCATGTGGACCGACATTTGCTTCTAGGTGCTGTATTTGTTCAGGATTGGGCTTTTAGTTTGTACCAGACGTTTGTTTGAGGCTTGTATCGGGAAACGTAATTTCTTTTTATGTTTGTTAAGAGAGGAGATGAAGAAATGCAATATTCACACACAAACACACAGCATCTTGACGTCAACACCCTCATGTTTATCAGGCTTTTACTGTATCTTGAGATGGATGCAATTTGAAGTATTGCACTTTAGGTGATTGACAGTTCTGTCCAGAAACAACTCATGATTGAAGTCTTAATGGATGTTTTTCCAACTTGAGATTGACAGAGCCAGATGTTGTCTATGTTTGAAGGCTTTCTCCATTATTAAATACCTCCTTTAGTCATGCAAATCAAAAATCTTCAAACCTTCATGAACTCACACTACTCCCGATCTTTCTTGTTTTTGATTCTGCTTCTAAATGATTGAAGGTGATTGGTGGTTGGTCTCTATTTTTCAATCTGTTGATGTTTGATTCATTTTGGGTTTTTTCCTCCTGTGCTTCTGCTGCTTTTTAAAAGCCTCTCCGTGAACCTCACTTCCTTTTTCAGCCATCACAGAAGATAAAAAAACTAAAAATCCCGTCCTATGAGACGTCCAAATGTGTGGTATATGAATGTGGATGGTATGTATTGCCTTTTTTTTCTTTCTACATCTTATTTTGAACTACTGAGCAGGATATTAGACGCTTAAAAAGTAAAAAAATAAATTGGATTTTCACTGCTTTGGCGAACAGACGTTTAAAGTATGAATGCATTTTCCTTCAGAGCTTTAAGCCTATATGCACAGTCAATGAAACGCTAAGAGTTGGAATCATGAATTTCCATTTAAAAGGCAGACATTTTTCCCATCCTGAAGCGCAGCAAAAAGGAACAGATTCGCCCACTGAGTTTTAATCATTCGGCGATTACCTTTTTTAACGCTCTGCATTGAAGATGGAAAGTAACTTTAAAGACAGAGCCCCTTTAAATCTCTTTGAACGTCTGTTATATAGCTATAGACTGAAATGAAAGGAGGATAATGATGATAAGGGCCAACATTTTACAGGTACGTGTCATGAGTTAATGATGTACTGTACATATAGCCCTGTGTGATGGTCATGGGTTCATGTATTATAAGGTATTGTATGAGGTAAAACTGCATTGTGTTAGGGTTAGCAGAAGAAAGTAGTGATGTATAAATGTTGTTAGGAACGTGACACAATGACCTGAGCTGCATCTCACTTCGGTTAAATGGATTCCTTGCGTCGTTTCCCTGCGACTAGTCCCTCCCACCAGGGAAGCATGGAGAGACGCAAGGAAACCACGAGAAGCAGGGAAATGAGTTTTAAGAGCAATGGGACGTTGTTTCCTCCGGAGCGTCACGTGAAGCGACGTCCGTTTGTGATGACGCCGCACAGCTGA
Source organism: Dissostichus eleginoides (assembly GCA_031216635.1). Lineage (NCBI taxonomy): Eukaryota > Metazoa > Chordata > Actinopteri > Perciformes > Nototheniidae > Dissostichus > Dissostichus eleginoides. Next base: position 5,028,014 of record CM062284.1, on the reverse strand, counting down.
TCGTCTGACAGCAGCCAGATCAGTGCATGCGCGCATCGTCCAATCAGTGAGCGATACACAGTAAGGGGGCGGGGCGAGTGTCTGAGGATTTCACCGGAGGATGGTCTGGTAGTTCCTCGATTATCGCTCCTCCGTTATCACTCCTCGATCCTCGGTCCTCCGGCAAAAATAAGGCCACTGGGACGCCTACTCAAGATGGCGCAGACAAATCAACTTCCGGTGATACCGAGCCCGAGGAGCGAGGAAATGAAAAATAAGAGAAGTGAGACCCTCACACCCTTGGACTCCAATGCAATAAATCGACAAAAAAATGCAAAAACAAAACTTTTAACTGTATTTAGAAATAAAACACAACAGAAAATCACTCTTCAAGTTTCTCAGACGCAAACGTTAGCTTGGCCTGTTTCCCGAATAAGGTTTTACCCAGACCTTGAAGTTACACTTTCATTCTGGGTTTAAAACATGTTGTAAACATTTGGGATCATGTTAGTGCACAACTCGGCAAAAAATATAACATAGATCTAGTCGTTTTTAGACATTATAATACGGAAATGTTTTATATTATATATCTTTTACCGACATGTGATTGATTGAAAGCTACGATATAACTGTTAAAATAAGAAAAGACCATTCATAATCCGTGAGTTTTTTTAAATCCACCATCATCGTTCCATTTGAACAAATATATAGTGGAACAAAATATAGTTTATTGTGTAGTTTTCAAATATTTTTCATATTTTACCAACTTGTGTCTGTAGCAATCTCATAAAAACACCAAAAGTATGCACAAAAACATCCTATAAAAGATTTAAAAGCAACTTCCTCACAGCATTTTGTTATTCAGAGCTTACCCGTGACATGGTTTCATTCGACAGCATGGGAATTTGTCACAGAAGTACTAAAATACCTTCCAGCCGTAGTGTCAGTGAAGTGAGCGCCATGAGGCATGTTTAATAGATCAGAGCTCGACCTCCTGCTGCTCTGCAGGTATTTGAAGCTCCTTGTTAGCATGTCCCGTCTGATGTTCTCGCACACACATGCTCAAAACTATTCTAGTGCCTTGTAATTCTTAATGCATGGCGTCCTCAATAATTCAGTCAGCATTAGGAGGAATCAAAGCGAGCCTCGTGGCGTTCTGTTTCTTTAGATCACACCGAATGTGGGATTGTACTATAAAATGAAAAACTGGTTTTCTCGGTGAATGATAAAGCAGCAGCATATGAACCGCCATACCAATATTACTCAGTTTACCTCCTGAATTAATGAAATACGTCGTTTTTTTGCAGGCCTTCGGGCAAAATGCACCCACCTACATGATATTTATTATATGATAAGGAGGAGGTGATGCCATAGCTGTGATCAGAGGGAAGTCTTAATGGTTTTTGCCAACCACATCATATATCTGTTGCTATAATGAAGCAGAAAGTGCTCGTTTGATCCTAACTATACCCTGAAATACCAAATATGTACATTAATATTCAGAGATTTAACTCAAAAATGTCAAACATGCTCATGAATTTGGTCTTGTATAGTTTTGAAAAGAGCAGCAATTAAAGAAATAAGAAAAGAGTGACCATAGCATAATTGCAAACAGCTCATGCAGCACAATGTTTATAAGCCACATAATTGCACTTGCTAACCTGCTGCCATACACACTTTGTCTTTGTTTGTTTTTCACCCGAGGGACTGTAGATAATGAGAATGTCATGTGGGTCCCCGTAATGGAAAGTGCTGTATCTGATACTTTTAATTTAAACCCTCAAATGGGCAGTATCATGTTGGGGAATTACATTCAGGAGTTGATTTTCGGTTACTTTTAGCTGAAATGATGGTTAGATGTTGACCTGATAGATGTTTGATTGGTGCTAATGGTCAATATCCTACTGGATGTACCAACCCAAAAACCTATTCTTTTACACATAACTGTTTTAAATAACAACTAACTTTAATACTTACTCCTGACAAATGTAAATCAAAGTTAAATGGACAACTGCACATTAAAGTCAAGAGGTCAGTGCATTAAAAGTAAAGTGTTTCAATTACAAAAAAGTACAAATCTATGAACAATGCCTCCTACTCCCACCGCCCCCTGGAGATATAATCGCTTATCGCCGACTCACAGCAACATGTAGTCCTGTACAACTTTAATTTGAAAGTATATTTGGGTTGCTTAATTAGTAGTTATGCTATAAAAGGTAGAAATGTGACCACGTGATGTCTGTATAAAGTACAGCGACAAAAGGTACCATTCTTCTCTTGAGGGGTTGTTATCAAAGAGGAACTTTTTAAGCCGTTCTGAACCGAACAACTTTCTGTCCAGAAGTGTTTTTGTCTAATTTTTGGTGTATTCTACCCCAATTTGTCGCTATTTTTATGAGGGACTTTACTCCAATTCAATTAATGTACCTATTAACACTCACAACACTTAATGGAGAAATGTGAAATGGGACAACCCGATAAGATATCTGAATCTTGAGAACAGGGATCTGGACACCAACAATGAAGTATATTTAAAAGATATCAATCAATCAATGTCAATCAATGTTTATTTATATAGCCCAATATCACAAATGTTACATTTGTCTCAGTGGACTTCACAGTTTGTACAGAATATCAGTAGACAATACGACACCCTCTGTCCTTAGACCCTCACATCGTACAAGGAAAAACTTCCAGAAAAAGGAAAAACCCCACAGTTTAAAGGGGAAAAAAATGGGAGAAACCTCAGGGAGAGCAACAGAGGAGGGATCCCTCTCCCAGGACGGACAGACGTTCAATAGATGCCGTGTGTAAATTGAAAAGATAATACATTTACAACATAGGTAGTCCAAATGTTTGGAAATGCATGTGTCTATAATAAGAAGATGAATCCCCGAGGATATCCATCCAGGACTTATGATCCAGGACCACAGCAACAGGCACAGCCACGACTCAAGATCCAGGGCTCGCGATCCAGGACTCAGGACCACAGCAACAGGATCAGCCATGACTCAAGATCCAGGGCTCGCGATCCAGGACTCAGGACCACAGCAACAGGATCAGCCACGACTCAGGGTCCCGGCGTAGATAGACACCAAAAAGAAATTTGGGGAAGCTGGGTTATTCGGAACATGAGAGTACACAGGTACAGACAGAGAGAAGGAAGAAGTAAAGTAAAGTGTCCCCCGACAAACTAAGCCTATAGCAGCTAAACTAGGGGCTGAATCTAATCAGCCCTAACTATAAGCTTTATCAAAAAGGAAGGTCTTAAGCGCACTCTTAAAAACGGATAGGGTGTCTGCCGCCCGAACACAAAATATCTTTCTAACACGTCTTGAATTGGAAATAGTTTACGATTATACAGAAACCCTAACCCTAATCAGACCTACAAAACCCTTAACACTAACCAAATACCCTAAGACTAATATAGCCAAACTACCAAATGGTCCCAAAACATGTTTTTCTTACATTGAAGAGAAGGTATAACACATTTAACATTTGAAACAAATTACGACTAACAAAAACCCTAACCCTAATCTGACCTACAAAACCCTTAACACCAACCAAATACCCTAAAACTAAATGATTGAAGATGATTGGTGGTTGGTCTCTATTTTTCAATCTGTTGATGTTTGATTCATTTTGGGTTTTTTCCTCCTGTGCTTCTGCTGCTTTTTAAAAGCCTCTCCGTGAACCTCACTTCCTTTTTCAGCCATCACAGAAGATAAAAAAACTAAAAATCCCGTCCTATGAGACGTCCAAATGTGTGGTATATGAATGTGGATGGTATGTATTGCCTTTTTTTTCTTTCTACATCTTATTTTGAACTACTAAGCAGGATGTTAGACGCTTTAAAAGTAACAAAAATAAATTGGATTTTCACTGCTTAGGCGAACAGACGTTTAAAGTATGAATGCATTTTCCTTCAGAGCTTTAAGCCTATATGCACAGTCAATGAAATGCTAAGAGTTGGAATCATGAATTTCCATTTAAAAGGCAGACATTTTTCCCAAATACCCTAAAACTAATCCAGCCCAACTACCAAACATGTATTTTATCAGTCTAAACATTGGTTTAATAAGGTTAGATATATAATAAGACATAGGACAAAGGGAAAATAACACCTTTCTTTCCATTAGTGTGTGTCTCTGATTTTATTCACTGATGTTGAATTAGATTTTGATTCACTTCATCCCAGTTTGTCGCTATTTGAACGGGGACATTAATTCAATTAAATTCCTTTATCTACAGTTAGTTAACAATACAAAAAGACACAATGGACAAATGTGGAATGGGACCCTGATAACGAGAACCTAAGAAACGAACTAACACATCTAGATTTGGAAATAGTTCATGCATTTCACAGAAACCCTAATCTGACTTAAAAAACGTTTAAAACTAAACAAATACCCTCAAACTAATCTTACCAAATGGTCACAAAACATGTATTTCATTAGTCTAAACATTGGTTTAAAACGGGTAAGATATAATAACAACTGCTGTAGTATATAGTTTTATTATTGATATCATTTCAGACATTTGAATCTCTTCAAACCCCACCAAAGATGCTTCATTAAATTACGTTTTTGTCCCTTCATAAGGTGCTTGTTGTCCTGGTCTTCGATGAATGCAAGGAGAAATAAGTTGGAAAACAGTCGGTTGTTGAGCATATGTACTACATTATTGCTGAGTCATCTTCAAAACCTTAGAGGAAACTTAAGAGGCAACGAGAAATGGATGTTCCCTTTAGAGCAGTGGCGGCTGGTGATAAAAATGTTGGCGGGGGCGCAAAAAAAAAACATTGAAACGTGATTCATGGACAATAGCACTACTTGAATATGAATTTTGCCCTCCTTTCCTTCTGGCCTGCAAATGTCTCAATGACTTTCTGATTAAAGTCAGTCATCTCTGTCACCAGACTCTTTTCCATTGACAGCATGGCCAATGCATTCAACCTCTCCTGGGTCATCATACACATCTTGTATCTTCCTCTGAACACCTGCAGTGGCACCCCTCATCACGCTGGCTCCATCATACGCCTGGCAGATGAGCTTGCTTTTCTGATCCTCAGGAAGGATGGCAGAAAGACGCTCTTTTAATGCTGTAGCAATGGACTCAGCTGTAGCTGACTGCAAAGGGATGAACTCAAAAAATCTTTCCTGCACGTTGTGTTTATCATCAATGTAGCGCAGCACAAGAACAAGTTGGCACTGTGTGGCAATATCCATTGTCTCATCTGCCTGGATTGATAAAAAATCACTGCTCTGGGCTTCTTTGATGATGTGTTCCCTAACAACAGACAACATACAGTCCAGTAGCTCGTTCTGCACGGTTTTTGAAGTTCCCTTAAATACAGTCGCGTTCTCAAGGTGCTCTTTCAACACTCCATCAAGGGAGGCAACAAAATCCACCAAGCCACGGAATATCCCGGGATTATCGGAGCCTTCACTCTCATCATGGCCACGCAAAGCCAACTCAAATGATCCACAAAATTTCACACAGTCTATTATTCGGGACAGGATGTGTCGGTTTTTTCTCACCTCTTGGTTGTGCTTCCTAACGCCGATCCTGTAGCCTTCATCTAGCTGTTCAGCAATGCTAAACCTGCCCAAAAAGTTTAGCCTCATACTGTTGTCTAGATGACCGCGGCTACTTTCGTGCCGTTTGCATTTCTCGGTAAGATGTTTTAAATCTTGTACCCCCGTCGTTGTCCACAACGCTTCGGTGCCGACACTTTGAAACAGCAAGCAGGGAAAGCAATAGAAGGCATTGCTAACAGCACATCCAGCTAACCAGCTCCGTTTATCGTAGCAAGAGCGGGTAAAGCCCCGGTTGTAAGCTCGTCCTCGATCACTTGCCTGCTGATTAATTTTTAAATCGGGTCGGTCCGGTCCAAGCTCCTTTATTCTCTTTTTTTCTTCCAGTGGACGCCTTGTGAAAGGGTGTTTTTGTAAAGAAAAAACTGAATTTTCTGCGGCCGCACTGGAAGTCGCCATGACAACAATATCATCCAGAAAACTAATGACGGGTGTGAACATAAAAGACAGCGTCATGGTCCAATCACATCAGGTCAAAGATCATGAAAACAATACCGATTCGCTGCCAATAAAAAGTGGGAGGGTCCGGGGCGCAGAGAGCTGCGTCCCGTGGGAGAATCTGAAGCCGCCAATCAGCGAGCAGCTTTTGGTCACCTGCTTACCAAAAGTTTAACGGCTTCCATTCACTCTCATTTGGCCGGTGTCCCTCAACCAGGAAGTATGTATTCACACAAAAATACCCGAAATGCGCAACCATTTTTGACGGAATGCAGACTACCATGCTGGCGCATCGTACAAGGAAACACGTTTTTAATAATATTTAAAATATAATAATTTGTGTTTATCATGTTTAAGTATACTTTCTTCTCGAGATATTATGAGAGGGGCGGCGCCCCAGCGCCCCGCATTGACCAGCCGCTACTGCTTTAGAGTGATGCTAAATGGGGAAAACACTCAAAAACTCTCAAATGTGCTTCTCTCCTCCTGTATTATATATGCCTCTTATTCTGTCTCGGTCTTTTATATTCTTCCTTCTCTCAGACTGTCACACACTGATTAAAGCGAGGCAGAGAACTGTACTTGTTTTCACACTCCTACTCATATTTTTCGAGTGTGTAATCGTGAGAAGTTTGGAGGGGAATTGAAGCAGCAGCAGTTAATTAGTCGTATAAATCTTCGTGAAATCCCTCCATGTCTCCAGTTCCCAACTCAGCAGGATTTCTAACAGACTCTGAATCAGCAGGTTATTCAACAAGAAACAAAACCCTGTGGCTCTACAGCGCCTTTCTCACTGAAAGGCTAATTGATTTGGTCTTTCCCTAGTAGTCTAATTTCCTCGTAGAGCTGCCTTTCCAACACTGAGACTTGTCTTCGATTTCAGATAATAATAAGTCTCTCTTTGACATTTTAGTAATCAGTCTCGCTGATGGAAGATAAAGATGAAATGGACCTTTATTAATCCCTGTGGGTCAGTAGTTTAACAGCAACAGGGTAAGATTGAAAAACTGGACAGCACAGATTAATACAATTAAGGATAAAATCAAAGACAAAAATGATAAAATAACTATAAAATAAGAAATGAATTAAAGTAAACATATATACATATTTGGTCATGTGTACATATCTAAACACCATCACTAATCAATTATTCCTTGAGCCAGTCTTCAAACCCTCTAGGATCATTATCTCACCTACATCAATACTCATGTTAGTTAGTATTTTTTAAATTGTATTATCTATGTATTGTTATCAGCTATGTAAGGGATAATGTAACGAGGCGGTTATTAATTAAAAAAGATGACAGACATATTGAGCAGGATCCTGACGCCATCTTGCAACAACTCACCCCTCCTATTACACGGCTATATACTTAATAACCTTAGCCATAAATCCTTAGCAACAGTCTGTTCTCCTTAGCAACAGTCTCTTCTCTTTAGCAACAGTCTGTTCTCCTTAGCAACGGTCTGTTATCCTTAGCAACAGTCTCTTCTCTTTAGCAACAGTCTGTTCTCCTTAGCAACGGTCTGTTATCCTTAGCAACAGTCTCTTCTCTTTAGCAACAGTCTGTTCTCCTTAGTAACGGTCTGTTATCCTTAGCAACAGTCTCTTCTCTTTAGCAACAGTCTGTTCTCCTTAGCAACGGTCTGTTCTCCTTAGCAACAGTCTGTTTTCCTTAGCAACGGTCTGTTTTCCTTAGCAACAGTCTGTTAACAAGAATTAGCAACCCCTGGAATGTCTAAATGAACCAATAAGAATTGAGTATTCCACTAAGACATATAATAACATTTGATAAACATCGCCTTTATTTTGCTCGCTGGAGTTTTTAGTTAAATTCCATTTTGTTTATTGTTTCTTCCTGCTTGTATCGGAGCATTTCCTTACACACTTAATGTAAATAATATCCTGCTTTATATTTTGTCTACCGTATATTAGTGTTTGTCTACTTTTTGAATGCTGTTTTATTTCTATTTTGAGATGTTTACATTTTAGAATTGTTTATTTCTACTCTTTTAATTTCTACTTACTGTATGTGCAACGCAAAAATGTCCCAAATTGGGATCAATCAAGTACATCTTAACTTAATTATCTTATGATAACACCAGGGAAAGTTGACATTAAGTAACCTAATTTAGGAGATTGATTGAATACAGAGGCACTCAATTTAACTAAACTTAAACCACTAGTGTTGTTGCCTAAACAAAAGCTATTTGTGTTCTGTTTTAATTCACAATGTGAACCACATGTTTTCAACTGCAATCATAATCTGGAGGAAATCATCACCATACCTTTAAACTCAGTTGACACTTTTATTCAAAGCGACTTACTCTACATTTACTTCGTTATGAGAATGCAGTTTAGTTGCATGGACCATTATTATGAAGGACACAGTGTTGATAGATTTTCTGATAAAACTAGCGACTATTTATAGCCTAGATTAATAAATACTAAAATGAATAATCGCTGACTTCCATTTAACTGATCCAGTGTCAGGGTTCACGGCTCGAAATGAAGGCAGTAATTGTTAATGTTAAAGGTAACATCTGGGCTTTTCTTCAACAAAAGCAAGTTAAAACCTCAGCGGTGAAAAGGTCTGTCTGTTTGCCCCTGATGAGAGTGCAGTGATTCATGTCCAACCTTTAAGTGCCAATGATATAAAAGGCCTTTGTTTTGGGCTTCAAACAACATGAAACGTAGCGAACCGACACTGAAACAAAAACATGAATCCACACAGTAAGTGTTGTCTTTTTCTGAGCTCCATAATTAGCATTTTCTGCCTCTTTAGAAGTGGATAAATACACAGTTAGAGGAAGAGATTAGGAGGTGCTAGAGACCGATGGAGAGGAGATACAGCGGATTTACGTTTCTTGAAAACAACAGGATAACAATTCTCCTCTAATGATATTTAATCTAAATCAAGTTCCACTCGGTTGTTTGCGTACTATAAGACTCAGATCAAAATGTTTTTCTCTTCAGTTCTGACCATGTTTGTTGTTTTATGTCTTCAACAACAGATTGATTTCAAACATGGGGGAACAGGTGAAGACATTTCGGATAAAAAAACGAAAAGGAGAAACAGGGAGTGCATACAAATACATACAAATGTTCCAAATATAAGCAGCAAATGGTCATGAAAACATAATTTCCCCTTGCCTTTAGAAACACCTACAATTGAGCATAACATTAGGCATTCTTCCTCTACTAGTAACTGATAAATTCCGAGAATACCACACTATGATTCCCATACAAAGCCAGAGAAAAGATTAACTATCAGCCGGCCACGGATCAGCGGGAGCGAAACTTTTCCCAGAAATGTCGTTATTTTTCTCAAAGTGATATCTATAGAAAGGTTACTGCAGAGCGTAAGAGGTGATGAGGAGAAAACCAACAGAGCTTCTGCAAGAGAGAGAGAGGAGAGCAAGAGAAAAACCAAATGACTACACTCAAAGTGCATTAATACATATGGAAATAGTTTTGAAAGTATTGGGTTATAAACCAAAATATTTCTAATTCTTAACCATGGATATCTGTACATACAAAAATCAAGTTTAACATGAAAAAACAAACTGGGTCGATCACCTTTTTAGATCTTTTTGTTTATTTGATTAGATTTATTTCGAATGTGTAAAACAATAATACAAAAATTGAACATGAGAATTATTAAACAATACAAAATTAAGCAGTGTGAAATTTATATACAAAAATATGACTGATTCTAAATTATATATAAACAAATGATCGACTTAATTACACATCCGAAAAGGGGTGGGAAGAAGTTTACCCAAAAACAACATTATTAACATATATATATATATTTAAAATATTTATATATATATATAACAAACACACAAAACAAAAACATAACACAACAAATACATAAACAGATAAATAAACAAACAAATAAACAAGGTCAATGGTAATCAAGAAGGTTTTTAAGTCGATTAGTTATTCTTGAATTTATATTTTGGTCATTATAGCTCGCCATGCCCAGCCCCTGCTTAGCTAGCGCTGTATTTAGCATTATTACCATGTTTTATTTGCCCACAAGCGCTCTGCTGATGGTCTACAAACACCGATTGATCCACACAGTAAGATCACATTTTGGAAGATATTTGTGATTGAGGCCGAATCGGTGAGAAAGACTTGACAGGATGATGGATGTTCATGGCAGCGAGGTGTGTGTGAGGAAACAAAGGGTTGTTGGATCGATGCTCTTTAATGCAAGTCTTTTTCTTTCTGTCTCACACACTGCCATGATATCCCCATCAGGGTCGGGCAGTTGCCATGGCAACAATGTCCAACGGACGCATGTCGACTGCTTTTTTTTCCGTTTCTCGGCGTCATGCCCTCTTGCTTGTTTGCTCGTTGTTTGGGATCACATCCTGTCACTTTCTGTCTGTCAGCCTCACAGCCTCTGTTCTGAAAACCAGTGGGTGTTATTGGCTGAAATCACAGGAAGTACAGCAATGTTTCAGAAAATAAGTAATCAGCTGGAAGTCTGTAGTTGCATCCTTTAACCAAAGATCGATAGACAAGCCAAAGTGACTAAGAAAATGTATTGGTTGCAGAGGTGGGAAGTAGTGGAGTACAAATACTTTGTTACTGTACTTAAGTACATTTTTCTGGTATCAGTACTTTACTCCACTACTTATTTTTCTGACGACCTTTTACTTTGAGTTCTTACATTTTGAACACAAATACCTGTACTTTCTACTTCTTACATTTTGAACACAAATACCTGTACTTTCTACTTCTTACATTTTGAACCCAAATACCTGTACTTTCTACTACTTACATGTTGAACACAAGTACCTGTACTTTCTACTTCTTACATTTTGAACCCAAATACCTGTACTTTCTACTTCTTACATCTTGAACCCAAATACCTGTACTTTCTACTTCTTACATGTTGAACACAAATACCTGTACTTTCTACTTCTTACATGTTCCAAACAGGCTGGTTCCTTTAGTTTGAATGTGTGTTTGGTGGCGTGATCATTATTATTTAGAGTCATTGCGTGCCTATTGATTTGAACACGATCCGTGTATCCATCATTTCCTGGTCTTCTCTAAAGAAGAGGGACCAATGAAAACGTTGTCATGTTGCCGTTGTTCAGCATGGAAACATTTATTAGCTAACAATGACATTATTGTTCTATTAATATAAAGGGAGGTCAGGTACTCTTTAAAACAGCTGCTAGTTATGGGTACTTTTTACTGAAGTACATTTCAAAGCCCATACTTCTTTACTTTTACTTGAGTAAAGAAGTTTAGTCAGTACTTCTACTTTTACCAGAGTATTTTTAAACACGAGTATCTGTACTTCTACTCGAGTAAAGGATGTATGTACTTTTGCCATCTCTGATTGGTTGCAGCTAAAGGCAGCAGAAGAGATTATTGGATTTATATTCCTCCAGAAACACAGCTCCACTGGTATGATCGTGTGACTTTGAGTCTGCTGGGTGTGCAAACAGGCTGTGTCTGCTGCCACCAAAGCAATATCAACTTTATGAAGTGATAATCTGTCAGCGCCGTGTCTGTCAGCTTGTTTCAAGAGCCTCTTCGCCCCCTGAAGTGTTGCATCTTCTTCACCGACTGTGCAGGAATCTAATTGTTGCTGTGCGAATATTAACCCTGATAGAAACTGTAAAATGTCATCTTTCCTCCAAACATTTTCTGGTGTTCTATCGTGCATGTTTGCCTCTATCTTTGTAGCTGGAAGACATACTGAAATAAGTGGAAAAAGGATTAAAAATGTTCCTTTTCTATCTTGACAATCTTGTTCTCTGCCCTTTCAGAGAGGAACCCTCAAATCCTTTTAGGGTGCTTCAGCATTGTTATTTCGGAGGCATGCAATCTAATAAGACTCCCCCTAATGTTGAAGTAGCTTTTGTGCGACTTTGACAACGACATGAGTACAGCAGAAAAAGGCCAACAGTTATTACATAAAAAATGAGACGGAGCAAGAAGGATATTTTTATGCCTTTCCTCTTAAAACTTAGTTTGAGTTTGAAGTATTATTTCTGCTTGTTGGAAGGATAACATATTTTTTTGCCTAATATATGTTTACATTTGTCAAATTGGGCCCATTAAACGTATTCGGGAGCAGGATTGGATTACTTTGCTACCGGAAATAGGCAAGAAATGAGTGTCTATTGATAAGAGGGTCAGTGGTCCAATCCCCCTTCCTTAAGTCAACATGTAGAGGAGTCATTGGGCAAGATATACTTAATGCCTTAATGCTCTCTTAGGCATTTCTACGGTATTAAAGTCACTTTGGATAAAAGCTAAAAGAGATGTAATGTAATGAGAGTCTCAGGATTAGTGGTTACGGTTAGTGCTGCCGTTATTACTTCTGCTTCTGGGCAGTCGCCCTTCATTAAAGAATATGACTCAATTTGTGACCAATGAAACTAAAACGTTATCGTTGTGACAACGTAATAAAAATGTAATTTCGTTGCACAACAAAACTCTGGAGAGCCTTTCTGTTCTGGGTCTTGTACATCCTCTACCAGTTTCTAATGTTTCCCTTAAGGATGCTTTCTATTACTACTCTGTAAAATTTAACAAGAACTTCGAACGGTACGTTTAATAAGATCGCTATTTTCACCAAAATGGAGACGTGTGATGACCACGTCACGTTGGTTCTGATGTTGATTCCTACAATCTTAAAACTCTTCCTCCTCAGCTGCATTGATGTAGACACATCCCCTCTTTTTAAAAAAACAACCATCAGCTCGTTAGTTTTGTAAGAAAAGACGGAGGGCTTTGAGAAACCCCAATTATTAGCTTTTCACTTTCTTTTAATGCAAAGAAAAGACCTGAATGCAAAAATATGTGCAATTAA
>CM062284.1:4840153-5010153 GCA_031216635.1 Dissostichus eleginoides | reverse complement strand
CAAACTCAAGGCCCGGGGGCCAAATCAGGCCCTTGGTGGATTTAATTTCGGCCCGCAGGATAATTTTTAATTACTATTAGATCTGGCCCGCCGGTATATTGCACGCTCACCTTCACTCCATCCTGAGGGTTTCCTCAGCTCAGAGCCTGAGCCCAAACATTGATGAATTATGAAGGTGGTAGTTGCCTGCAGTTACGCTGTCTTTATCTTAAAAAAAAACCCTAGTTTAAGTTTTACCTGCCACCCTTCAGTACATTTTCACAAATGTTTGAAATATCATGGAGTCAGAACTGAGAAATCCTTGCAGACCGAGTTTCCTACACATTTATTGCATTATATAAAATCCCACTATGCTCATCTTTCCTAACTCCAGGTGTATTTGCTACCATTATTTTCACAATGTTACTTGGGTTTATTTCTATGGACATGTTTGGACTGACAGCTGATCATCTACTGCTGTAAATGTCTGCAATTTGAGGCTTCCTATATCTGAGCAGCCACAATAAATAGGGGTTGTCACAGTGGTGGAAAAAAGTTTTGCTCAAGTACAAAACTAAAGTATAGCAGCATTTTCTGAGTTCACAGATTCAGAACTGTGAACGAATGACACAATCCATTGGTTTTTAACAATGTAGGTGAGATTGCTCGAAGAGAAATTACCTTAAACACGACTCTACAGGCCTAAAGCTCTCAGTGGTTTGCAGTTTAACTCAGATTTTACTGGCAGCTCTCAGGTAGCAGTTAGTGGGTGGTGAGGGTTGACGGGAGGAAACTGAAGTCACGACCGCAGCTGAAAAAGAGCAAGTGAGCTTTGAAAAATTTGCCAAGTAGAAGAAACAGGCAGATAAATGTTACTGCCTGCCTTCAGTTGGTTTGTGCATTTTCATCAAGTCGATAACTAACTAATAGCCCATTAAAAAGTTCACATTTTCACTATTTTCAGCTTTGAGACGGATACAAACATGATCGAAAACGTTTCTAAACAACCATACATTGCAAAAAACTAGACATATTTAAATGGTCCCTATTATAATTTTTGGGGCTTTTAAAAGCCAATTGGATCTTTCCTTTGGATTAATGCAGAAAATAATCGTATAATGTAGTAAGTCGTTTATGATACTTACATGCTTTGTTCAGCAGGATTTTAACCACATATTAACACCACTTTAGGCTTTTTCTTCTAAAGGCGGCTAATGTTGGGCTATAAAGGAACTACAACACGATCACATGACTTCACGTCTCCACCGCTAAGCTAAAGGAGACTAATGTTGGTCTATAAAGGAACTACAGCACGGTCACATGACTTCACGTCTCCACGGCTAAGCTAAAGGCGGCTAATGTTGGGCTATAAAGGAACTACAGCACGGTCACATGACTTCACGTCACCACCGCTAAGCTAAAGGTGGCTAATGTTGGGCTATAAAGGAACTACAGCACGGTCACATGACTTCACGTCTCCACCGCTAAGCTAAAGTTGGCTAATGTTGGGTTATAAAGGAACTACAGCACGGTCACATGACTTCACGTCTCCACCGCTAAGCTAAAGTTGGCTAATGTTGGGTTATAAAGGAACTACAGCACGGTCACATGACTTCACGTCTCCACCGCTAAGCTAAAGTTGGCTAATGTTGGGTTATAAAGGAACTACAGCACGGTCACATGACTTCACGTCTTCACCGCTAAGCTAAAGGTGGCTAATGTTGTGCGTGATGACGTTTAGAGTGGTCGTCTCATTTAGACACTTGTTAGCAACACCTCAACCTCCGATATTTTAAATTCACCAGTGGGGTATTTACTGACATATTTGATGTCGTAGAATAAAATGATCTTCAGTTGGTGTTAACCACAGACCTTATGTCAGGTTAACAACCAGAAACACGCAAAAAATGTTCAGACGGAGGGAACAGGAAGTGATCAAATGCTGACTAATTTCTGTGTTTGAGCACTGCACCACTCTATTTAATCATCAGTGTCATAATTAAGGACTATTACACAGTTTTAAAGCAGCTAAAAGGAGTCAGACAAGGCTGTCTGTTGTTAGGCGAGGTCACCTAAGCCACTTTATTTCCTTTCATTCAACGCACCTGTGTTGTCAAGGTAACCACAGCTGATGGAATGGGATGCTGCATTAGTCCATTTGCAACTGGTGGTCATAAATTACTAACTGTTACCCTGTTTGTTGTTTATTAGCAAAAAAGGTTGTTTCAGCGGCTGCTGAGGCGGCTGTTGCTAATGAGAACCCAGAGGTGATGATGGACAACAAGTGTGTGTGAGGGATGTGTGTGTTAATGTGTGAGAGAGCACACACACACACACACACACACACACACACACACGTGATGCAGGGCAGGATGGCAGAACACCCGGTAACCAACAGATTTTACGGGCCCAATTTTTCATAATCCATCTGCTGTGTTTCTTACATGCAAAAAAAAGGGGGATTGGATAGCAATTAAAATTCCCTTAATTAAACCTAAAAACCTTGAAAAACAACCCCAGACCAAAATATCACAAATATATAATCATAAATGTGCCCTAATATTATAATTGTAATCATATATAATAGGTCTTCAGTGCTTTTTTGACTTATTGATAACAGTAGACTTAAATACGAGCACTTATGGATGAATTGTATCATATTTAAATGTTATTAAATGCATTATAACACACCCTAAAGCCAATTTATCAATGAGGAGGAAGAGGTGGAGGGGGAAGAGGAGGATGATGATTAATGAGGAGCAGTGGAGTGAGGAAGAAGGATTTCGGGTCATCAGGCCGGTGACGAGGAGGGGGATGAAAGTGTTTTACGACCTCAATCAGCACAGAGACAGGAGGAGGGAGCAGTAAACACTGCAATAAAAACCCAAATAATCCGTCATCTTCATCGTCCTCGTCTTCATCCACTTGGACCTAACCACTGCATAACACCTTGTAAATCACAATGAGTATAGTGAATTTAATCAGAATCCTAATCAGGTTTATTGCCAAGTAGGGTGTGTAATGGTGCGTGCATAAGGGGAATACGTTTCTGAAAAAGGGCTAACACAGGACTAGTTAAAAAGAAAACAACAATAGTCCCTCTAAAAATGAATAATATAAATGTAATATGTAGAATATGATTTACTGACATGTCGTCTTTATATTGAATGAATTAAAAAAAGACAAGAAAAACTGGCAAACAGGCAAGAGAAATAATAAAAAGGTTTTCAGCTGTCAAAATGTTGTTAAATTGCATTAGATTGTAAAAGCACTTATGATGTTCACCATTCCTTTTATCAGTATCAGACCACTAAACACATGATTGGATGTTGTGTTTGTGATTGTATTTTTCAGCTCTTTGTGGTGTCCCTTTGTCACGGGTAAATGCTTTGGGAAGTTCAATCGGATAGAAAAGGATGAAGGGCATTTGGCTTTTGAAAAAATCCACTGACTGAGGAAACACCACGAGCAAACAGCCATTAGACCTTTTGACCTTTTCCCTGCCACGTAATACCGATTCACAGCCGGCAAAACAAGACACTGGGAACGCAGTAATAGAGGTCCGATGTCTGAGAATTCATGAGGAAAACAGAAAGAAAAATGGGAAAGAGAGAGAGATGGAAGCAGATAGAGATAAGAAAGGATAGGAAGGAAACAGGTAACCATTAGAGAGTCTGCACAGGTACCTCTGAGATCATTACATGGTTTAATTGTAGTGCATTAGGAAATGGGGACCGTTTAAAAAGCAATTAAGACTTTAATTACATGTTTTTGTAAGAAAGGAATTCATTAATAAAACGCTCATTCAATTTGTAGCCCATGGATAATTATACAATTTATTTTTTTGGTTATTGGCAAGCTTTTGTCAGAGCTCCACTCCTATACTATCTAAACTTGAGTTCCTCTATGGGTTGTGTCATATTTTGGTTCTGTATGATTCAAGTATCTTGTGGTTTAACTGTAACTGTAGGCAATGCTCCACAGGAAGTTTTTATGGAGTGACAGAAACTCTGATTAATTTAATCAAATGTTCGTGATGCTTGACCTACAAATTTGAGGGTTTTGTTTTTCATGCCTGTCAACATCATTAGCAGTCTTGATTAGCCCATTTCTTTGAAATGTTGAGTGTCTTTTTAGGCCTTATTGGATGCACCTCGTGACACATTTATTCTCTTGTGATCTCAAAACCAAAAACACATATTGATTTCCAGACGAGGGAAAAGGAAGTGGTAAAATGCTAACTCATACCTGGGTTTAGGACTCATTCCTGCACCATTACATTCCTGCACCATTACATGTCATTTGTTAGACGCTTTTATCCAAAGCGACTTCCATACATTCAGTACTGCCTCCCTACTTCCACTTTATTGGAATAGCAGTAAAAAAAACAACCAAAAACTGGATGGATATATCACATTTAATTTATTTTTCATGTAATTAATGTGAGGAAGCAATGTGTGGAGTGGTGAGAAGAATGCTTTTTGGGGATTTTTCTAGATTTATTTGCAATTTCTTTTGTCATTTTGGACACAAATCATTGAAGAAATGGAGATAAATGTGCACATAAACAGACAGTTTCACATTGAAGATATTCATGGTGGTATACCTAGTTGGGTTACACCAAAAAAGTAATGAAGGAGTAAAAAAACATTACATTTTCTTATATTTTCACCATTCAACAAGTGGACAGTTTATCTGCAAAGTAGCAGAGATTGGAGGATTGTCTCTTTTCGAAAAGTTTGAAAATGTTCCGTTAAAGTTTACTAACATTATTCTCCTCTGGTTTTTTTTTGCAGATAAAACAGATAATGGAGATGTGTACCAGAGGAGGAGAGGACCTAACTCTGCCAGCTCAGACGAACAGGACACAGGAAGAAAACAACAGGAAGGTGTCGGGCGGACAGGAAGCAGCTGGAGACGGATTGTTCTCCTCATCCTTGCCATCACCATACACAACATTCCAGGTGAGAACGGGACATCAATCTGTCAAAGTCAGGGAGAAATGGGTCTGTTGTGATTGCAGGAAAATCCTTACAATGCACTTAGAATGAGTCCTCTATCTATCTATCCATCTATCTATCCATCCATCTATCCATCTATCAATCTATCTATCCATCTATCTATCCATCCATCCATCCATCCATCCATCCATCCATCCATCCATCCATCTATCCATCTATCCATCTATCCATCTATCCATCTATCCATCTATCCATCCATCTATCTATCCATCTATCCATCTATCTATCTATCTATCTATCTATCCATCCATCCATCTATCCATCCATCCATCTATCTATCCATCTATCCATCTATCCATCTATCTATCTATCTATCTATCTATCTATCTATCTATCTATCTATCTATCTATCTATCTATCTATCTATCTATCTATCTATCTATCTATCTATCTATCTATCTATCTCTTGCAAAGTCATGTTTAAAAAGCTTTATTGTCATAGTTTATAGTTTTATTGTCAGCTTTATTGAGACAAATGTGTTTAGTGATATTGGGCTATATGAATTAATTTGAATTGAATTGAATATGCACACTGACTACAGCATAGTGGATGGCAATAAAAAAGTCCTAGGTTCTTCCAACGATGCAACATACAACATAGGATAATACAAAAAATATAGATTGTATTTCCTTTGCACAGATATAAGTGGTTCCCTGGATGATGTTGGTCATCATTGGATTGATTTATAGAAGTCCAGAAACCATGATGACAATGGTCTGCCCTAAAAGATAGAAAATAATAATGAAGTAGAAGAAGCTTAAGTTAAAATGAAGGTAACAGAGACATCAAATAGCAACCCAAATGGACAGGTTGTTTTGAAAAGGAGTTCATCAATTCAACCTAACAACCCCATTAAAGGGTTATCATTTAAAAGTCTCACCTCCTGCTCTCAGTATTGTTCACTAAATGCCAAATCCATTTTCTCCCACGCTTGGATTAAGTTGTTTGAATCCTTATGGTTAAAAAAAAAAACATTGGGAAGAAGACCAATTTCCTGGATTACACATTGCATTATTAACCACGACACAAATGACACAGTGGTCATTCTGTCAAGTCCAATGAGCCAATTAGACGACTAACGACTAGACAAATATTTGGAGCTCAAATTAAAACATATACCCTATATTTTGATGCTGATACTTTTGTACTTTTGAATGCAGGACTTTTAGTTGTAACAGAGTATTCCTACACTCTGGTACTTCTACTTTTACTCAAGTACCAGATCTGAGTACTTCTTATATCTCTGTTGTCAGCAAAACACTTGTCAGTAAAACTGTTTACTCGACTCAAAGGGACTCGGGGACTTTCTTTATTGGATATATTAAAAAAGGACATTGCTGCATAATAACTATAGGAATGCTATTTATGCTAATTTCCAAATGTTTGTTATAACTATAATGTTAAAAGGAAAGTAATATTCAGCATACTTTGACATATAATGTGAACTATCCTCATGCATTGTTCATGTTATGATGTTTCAGCCCCACTTTGCAGAAAAAGAGATCTGTTTGAAGAGCTTTTTCTCACCCAGTAATCATGCAATTTAACATAATCTAAAATCACTGAGGGCCTTGCATCCTTCCTCTAAGTGGCTCTACGGTGTAATTCAGCCTGGTGTGAGAGCTCTGTTGGTATTTTACATAAAAATCTCATCTGGCTTTAAAACTCATATTGAGAAGTCATTTGTGACAAAAAAAAAAGGAGGCATTTATTTATGAGTGCTATTTTTTTCAGGGTCTGATAAGTGCACTTACTTTCTGACACCTCGCTGTCACAGAGGGAACAGACGCTCTCACCTTGGTGGTGTGAACGCATTGTTCTCTTGCTTTTAAAAAGTCACAAACAGCAGCTGAATAGTACCGTCCCGATCTTTAAACTCTGCAGACTGCATGACAGAAGTTCGGTGACGGTCCATCACACCCAGCAGCAGATTGATGGTCGTCCTCTCTCCTCCATCATTATCGTAGATCCCTGTTAGTGTGATGGATGAGAGCAATGACAACTACTGCGAGCACTTTGTCAAAGCATGATGAGCATTAATATCTTTATATTTCTGGAGATAGAGTGGTGCAGCAATGATCCCTAACCTCGTCTGGAAGTCAATGGTGTTTTTGAAAGTGTTTTTGATTGTTATCCTGGACTAAAGTCTGTAGTTACCAAAACCTGAAGACTATTTTCTTCTATGACAGAAAATATGTCAGAAAATACCCCACTGGTGGATTTAAAAACAGTGGTTGCTAACAAGTGTCTAAATGAGACGACTAAACTTCATCACGCCCAACGTGCTGTAGTTCCTTTATAGCCCAACATTAGTCGCCTTTAGCTTAGCGGTGATGATGTGAAGTCATGTGACCGCGCTGTAGTTCATTTATAGCCCAACATTAGCCGCCTTTAGCTTAGCGGCGGTGACGTGAAGTCATGTGACCGCGCTGTAGTTCCTTTATAGCCCAGCATTAGCCGCCTTTAGCTTAGCGGTGGTGACGTGAAGTCATGTGACCGTGCTGTAGTTCATTTATAGCCCAACATTAGCCACCTTTAGCTTAGCGTTGGTGACGTGAAGTCATGTGACCGTGCTGTTGTTCATTTATAGCCCAACATTAGCCGCCTTTAGCTTAGCGGTGGTGACGTGAAGTCATGTGACCGTGCTGTAGTTCCTTTATAGCCCAACATTAGCCGCCTTTAGCTTAGCGGTGGTGACGTGAAGTCATGTGACCGCGCTGTAGTTCCTTTATAGCCCAACATTAGCCACCTTTAGCTTAGCGTTGTTGACGTGAAGTCATGTGGCCGCGCTGTAGTTCCTTTATAGCCCAACATTAGCCGCCTTTAGCTTAGCGGTGGTGACGTGAAGTCATGTGACCATAATGTAGTTCCTTTATAGCCCAACATTAGCCACCTTTAGCTTAGCGGTGGCGACGTGAAGTCATGTGACCGTGCTGTAGTTCCTTTATAGCCCAACATTAGCCGCCTTTAGCTTAGCGGTGGTGACGTGAAGTCATGTGACCATGCTGTAGTTCCTTTATAGCCCAACATTAGCTTCTTACTTAAAACATCCTAAAGTGGCATTAATATGTGGAAATTATCCTGCCAAACAAAATGTTTACGTTTCAAAAATGTTGACAGGAAATATATTTGAGTCTCTCTTAATATAAAAAATTATGAACCAATATTCTTTTGATAGTCTTTAGATGTGGTAGTATTGCAAAGATTTAGTCAGTGTTTCACCAAGTCGTTGTATTTTATGATCCAAATGATTGTACATTTTGTAACGACACCAAGCTTCCCCTGATGTGCGGAGGATGAAAAATAAACGACATAAAGAGTGTTAAGAGGACACTTTGATGTCCTTCAGATGGCGTTTAATATTAAAAATAACTCAACCTCACAGATCTGCAGGAAAAAAATAACAGGAGAGGGAGCTGAGGGAGAGGAGGTGCAGTCATGGCAGGCAGAGAGGAAAAAAAGACCAGATTAAAGCAAAGAGCGATGGAAATGAGTGGCTGCGGTGACAATGGGTTGTCAGCAGCAGTATCGTCAGACTCGCGCTTGAAAGAGCATACAACATTAAGCAGGAAACTCATCACACACACACACACACACACACACACACACACACACACACACACCATCCAGGATTGTTCAAAACAACAAGAAAAGAGACGTACAATGGTCACAATATTTTAGTTCTGCTGAGAAATGATGACTTTCTCAAGAATCATCTCAAAGACTTGTCCTGCTCCTAATTGACACAAATATGTATCTTGTTTTACATAGTAGGAGCATTTCATGACTCAAAGAGGCCCTATTAGGCCTTTTTTGGTGTTTTCCCTTTCCTGTAGTGTATTACATTACATTACATTACGTTACATGTTACTTGTTAGACGCTTTTATCCAAAGCGACTTACATACTCAATATTGTGGGCAATCCCCACAGGAGCAGTTTGGGGTGAAGTGTCTTGCCCAGGGACACAACGACATGCTGACTGCAGTGGGGTTTGAACCTGTGACCCCCTGATCCCAACACCAACGCACTAGTCCACTGCGCCACAGCCTCCCTATTATATAGGTTTTAGTCCATGTAAATGGTCTGCAAAGGCTGAAATCCCTGTGTTCCCTCCAGTTTTATTGTCGGACAAAGGTATATTGTCAGCTTTATTGTAGAAATAATGTGGGATGACAGGAGATTACTCGCATATTATTTTATTGTACTTGGAATTTGGCAAGAAAAATATGATAAAACAATAATGACAATTGGAACCTTTGTTGTTTTGTCTTAAAGAGCCACCTCAAAATGTACAAGGACTAAGAATAAATGTCCATATTAACACATACTTCTACTGATTGCTAGTAAATTGATGACTATAATTTGGAGGAAAGTGCTCCGACAAACGCAAGCTTAATGGAGCGAGGGACTGAAAATAGTCATCAAATGAAGATAGACAATTTCCCACAAAGATGGACTTTACCGTCTTAATGAAAAAATGTGAAGACAAGAGAATGAAAAGCCCTCTCTCAAGGACCGTTCAACATGTGTGTTATTAACGTGAAATTGGTTCAGAATTATTCAGATGGTTTTAAAAATGAAAACCCTTGCACATATGGACGATAATACAGTTTGTTGAGAAAGGAATGGAAAATTAATATTACATTTCTCACTATAAGGTTTGTTCACCATCTTCCTCAAGAGCAGATTCAATATTCCCTGTCTTCTATTCTGCAAACCAAGGATGAACACCATTATTCTGAACGATACTCCCACATTTTTCTGCTTTATAATGGCGTTGCAGAGCGCCGTCTAACGTGATCTGATGACTGTGAAGGTCATGCCATATGATTCACATCATTTTCACACTCATCAAACCAGTCAGTGGCCCCTGTGGAAAGGGGAAGTGTTTCATCAGAGAATCATTCAGAACAACCATGTTTTTATATTTGATTGGCATTGATCCTTCTCTCCAAGGCTGCCGTCAACCTTCAATATATCCAATACTCTGGTTGCTGAGAGGTTTCTTGCATAATGCACAGGCAACCTCATGGCAGCAGTAGAGGAAGGTCATGGAATCATCTTTATGTTACTTTATCTGGGAACAATGAATGTCAACAAT
Source organism: Dissostichus eleginoides (assembly GCA_031216635.1). NCBI lineage: Eukaryota > Metazoa > Chordata > Actinopteri > Perciformes > Nototheniidae > Dissostichus > Dissostichus eleginoides. The sequence continues at coordinate 5,000,050 of CM062284.1, read as the reverse complement.
CTATCTAGATGTTATATTTCACAGGATAAGTGAAAATTTTGAGCTGGTGCCACTACTTTAAAGAGGCCCTATTAGATTTGTTGGTGTTTTCTCTTCCCTTTAGTGTGTTGTATAAGTTTGTGTGCATGTAAATGGTCTGCAAAGGCAAAAATCCCAAAGTTCCCTGCAGAAACCTCCCTTCCAGAACATGGTGAAATCTGTGTAACACTCGCTTTTCTATTGGCTAGCCCTCCAACACATTTTTTGTGATGGACGGGACATATCTAAGCAGTTGACCAATCACAACAGAGGCGGCCAGCTAACCAATCAGAGCAGACTGGGCTCTGGTTTCAGACAGAGGGTGAAAAGAGGTGCTGCAGCACAGGCAGTATGAGAAAAATAATGAGCTTTTTGAACATTAAAGCATGGAGACATGTCCCAGTAGAGACACTTAATATTGATATGAACCTAAACATTAGCCTCTTTAAAGAATCAATCTCGCCAAAGCAATTAGGATTCAATATTTAGGGGCTATTGATATCTGCTTAAATGTTTTGGCAATCCATCCAATACTAAAAATGTCATCCTCATAGTAGCAGTAATGGAAAAGTCACATAATCACCAAAGTCTGGAGGATCCATACAGAAGTTAATGGCAATAGAGATTTCCCTTAAAACTTGATTGTAAGACAAACCATAAATGGTAGAACTGTATGCAAAATTAATATGATGTACCGTGATGGAAAAATTAAGCATTGTGCATAGAACTCCTCCAACCATTTCCTCAAAATGGACAGAAAATAAACGCAAATAAATGTTTCTGGTGTTTTTAGACACTGGTCGTACACCAAATGTACATTTTGAGTTGTTGAACCAAGACACTGCTTTTGCAACAATGGTGTCGCAGCACTGCAAGTGAATCCAAAGAAGAACAGGTTTAGTTGTGTTCAGTATTGTAACAATCCATGAGATAATACTTTAACTGCCATTAGATGCCCGCAAAACCTTCAAACACGAGTCTCATGAGTCAAACTGACAGATGTGGGGGTGTTTAGAGCTCCCCTACTAGCCCTGGACTGTTTTGGAACAAAAATGTCCAGCTCAGGAGGCTTGCAAAACACCCCCAAACCACAGCTCACATTTCCAGCTGTGTAGCCGTTCCACAGGTGACCAACTGGTGTCAGAAAGCCTTTATTCTTGATCCAAAAGAGCAGATGATGCTATTTTTATACTGTTGTTCAACCTTTCCCACATGTCCAACAGATTAACGATACTATCTGTCGGACCTAGAGGAAAATCTTTGTTGAGATTTCTTATTAACTTCAAGACGGCCCCAAGCATTGTACACACTGTGCCAAATTGCAAAGTCTTGACACCCTCTTAGCTCATGTTTTATTCAAAACCAGTTGAAGCTTTTTGAGCACAGACACTTTTCACTTTCCAGACAATTCAAGGGGGGTTGAGATGAATAGTTAAGGGGGATACACGGCATAACTGTTGGGTGATTGTTGCCAAAATATCTCCATAATATCTCTAAAATGTGTCTGACCGGTAAGAAGGTGGATCATAACAGGTGTGCATTGTTATCGGAGGTAATGATGGGCGTTAGATTATGATAAAGTGGGCTCTGCAGCTGAAGGGCCAGCATAATAGTCCCTTGCCTTTTTAGGTCTCTCTACTCTCTCTTTCATCTCTGTTTTTGCTGCTTCTTAATTCTCTCTTACCTTATCTTTATCTATGCCACTTGTTCTTGGTTTAAGGCAGCATAGCTTGGTGTAGGCTATACATATTGCAGGAACAGACATAACAGTGGAATATTACACAGGAATAAAGCTATTTTTGCATAAAAGACAAAAGATAATTACCACAATGTATTATACTTCAAAGCCTTTACAAGACAAACATCAGTTTTCTTGCTCATAACTATTTTCAAAGAGAAAGAAAATAGTTTTAGTACAACTAAAAAGCAGCTTCACAAGAAGTTCTGTGAGGTCTTAAAAGTGCTTTAGCCAACATGGTGACAGCCCTACAAGCAACCCAGTCTCACGGCATTTCGTGTTATAGTCACGGAATTAATTTAATCTATTGATTTGTGTTCACCAACACGATTTCCGCATTTTTTTCGTGTCACACAGAACAATCTTAAAAGCAATGTATTTCTATTGGTAGTATGTTTCGTGCCTGCACCACGTCTTTTTGTCCGGTCAGGTCTTGGAATACCAGAAGCTGTGTGGTTCATAAAAACATTTTCTTACTCAATATCTTACCCTAAGCCTAACCCTATCCCTTTTATTTTAAATTGTATAATGTCGAATGTATAATGAGTTTTTTTGCCATCCACGAGGAAAAGAAATGGGGCAAAGAGCCTCAGAATACTGAAATCTGTATTTTTTGCCATCTTTTTTTCCTTCTAATTTGTTATTATTTGGTGCAGGCACGAAACATACTACCAATAGAAATACATTCTTTAAAATCGTTCTGTGTCAGAATTCTGAAATCTGTGTTTTTTTTATCTGATTTTCCTTCTAATTTGTTATTATTTACATTGCTTTTAAAATCGTTCTGTGTGACAAAGAAAATGGCGAAATCGTGTTGGTGAACACGAATCAATAGATTAATTTCGTGACTATAACACGAAATGCCGTGAGACTGTGTTGCTACAAGATATGCAGCAACAATACACAATGTAGGAAGAAAACAAAGCTACAGCTAGCAACTGGTTAGCTTAGCCTAGCACAATGAATGAAAACCAAGAAAAACAGCTAATTAACAAAACCCCCTTTTACCACCTCCATATTTAAGTTGGAATATCTTGTACTTTGATTTTTAATCCAAAAAAAAAACATATATTGTCATTTTACAGGGGGTTTAATTCTGTGTGAGCAGTAATTCTTCACTGTGACTCGGCAGTTTTTCTGTTGAGCTAAGCTAACCGACTGCTGGCGTTAGCTTAAGATTTGACATGATGACATGAGAGTGGTACCAAACTTCCTATCCAAATTATGCAAGAACACAACTAATGGTATTTCCCTTAATGTTCTATGTGAACACTCCTTAAGACTTGTTTTAAATGGTATCTAAATTACCTAAATTAGCCTGTATTTAGCTAGTGTAAGATCTTAGCTAGCTAACGCAATCTGTTTGGAGCAAGATCGTGAGTTGTATTTTCTGTTAGCCAATGAAAGTTAATGGTATTTTTCTATTTATAATGAAATATCGCTAACAATTTCCTTTCTTTGAAACTATAACCCATATCTAGAATGTGATTAAATTACATTAGCAGGTGTATATTAGCAGTATATGTGGACGTAGCTATTAGCTTTAGTTGCACCATGCTCTCTAAAGCATCTTACTGTTCATTAAACAAGCAGACATTTTGTTTTTTAAATGAGAAAGGTAGAAAATGTTAACAGAGTACTCAGCGGAGTGAATTGGATAAACCATAACTCTCTTTATCCACACAGTGTTCTCTTATAATATGAAATTATCTAGGTTTAGCATTATAATAACCTAGCTGTCAACCGCATGATAGGACTTGACAACCTGTCAGCGTTTAAGGTAGAGGTAATTTCTGTGCTCCGCTTTGTAATATAAAATGCAAAATAGCCTGTAGATCTGACTGCTACACGGATACACTCATAGGTACATGGTGACCTTTTCAATTTTCATTCAAACAGTGTGTACTTTGAGTATGCATGACAGGCATTTCAAATCAGACGAAGGGAGAGCGATGCTGCCCGGGGTGTACAGAGCATGCAACAAGGAAACATAGATGATGGTCATCATTTCAGAAATCCTTCTTTTTGCAGCCTGTTGTAGTGCTTTTGCAGTTGGGAATTACAGTAAAAATGTCAGGTATGGATCAGTAATTGAGGAATATGTTTAATTCTAAGGACTGACTCTGCAGATAAGGTTAAGGAGATATAATCCCAGATGCTGGTTTCATCAGTGGAAACATGATTATAGAAGAAAGGCCTCAAACGATTCATGTACAATATAAAATATATGAAGAAACGACATTCCAGACGCATAGGTTTTTTATTCTTTACACTGTTTGTTGATTCTGGTTTCCTCCAATATTGATTTGTTCACTTGTTGTCCTCACGTTGCAAGTATTTTCCCTTTCTCTGTGTTTAAATGTTTTTTTTCTTTTCCAAGGATATATGTGGCACTAACAGAGATTAATTTGTCTGTCTTTCTTCTGCAGAGGGTTTGGCTGTGGGTGTTGCATTTGGAGCTATTGGAAAGACTTCATCTGCTTCTTTTGAAAGTGCCAGGTAAGATTGGTTACATGCAAAGAAACATACCTGCAGTGAAACATGGAAGAGCAGCACGTTCACATGTTCTGCACAGCATTGCATCTGGACACAAGAAGTGCTGTGATTGGTTTCTCATATGTGGAACAGTTAGTACAAATATATTGTTGTAGTTTTTGAATAACAATCTTGAGATAGTTAGGTTTAGGTGTAACATTGATGTATTTAGATTTAGGTTTGGTGCCTTTGAGGTCATTGTAATAAAACAGTCAGACTTTACACCTGTCTCTGCTGTGTGATGCTGACATCTACTGGTTACACTATAGAGCTGCAGGAAGCTTTGTAAAGAAGATGTCAGTGATTCCCATATTATTTGTGAGACCATGCTGGGTGTTATTACCCCAGAGGAAAATTGTGTCCAATTTAAAGTCAAATGCATCAATCTGGTACACTTTGAGAGCAATATTAGGACGTTTGATGTATGAAGAACTTTGTATTCTTGTAAACAATTATATTGTATGTTAAAACAATTCAATAATAAGACATTGGTTGTAAAATACACACATTTAATTCACTGCATCTAACCCTTACCAACATCACATGCAAATGCAGATACACGAAACACATAAACAGACATTGACCAACTCTCTGCATATCATTTTGCATTTCTCTCTCCTTTTTACTGTGCATTCATAAGGCATACAGTAAGTGTTCTTTATTGCAGGGCCTGAGTATTGTGCCCTCAGCTAAATACTAAGTTCAGCATGCTAACATTCTAACAATGACTATGCTAACATATGCTTACAGGTTTAACGGTCACTGTGTGTACCGTTTTTCTAGATTGCTTTCATTGCTCACCTCATACCTCAAAGACCATACCTACAGGGTAACTTGGAGAGGGTCCAAGTCCGACCCTTGTCAATTAACTACAGGGGTCCCTCAGGGCTCTGTTCTTGGTCCCCTCCTCTTCTCCGTGTACACAAACTCGCTCGGATCTGTCATTAGCCCGCATGGTTTTTCATACCACTGCTACGCTGACGACACCCAATTAATTCTGTCCTTTCCCCTCAGAGACCCAGGTCGTCGCACGCATCTTTGCTTGTCTAGCTGACATCTCTCAGTGAATGTCTGCTCACCACCTCAAGCTCAACCTTGACAAGACTGAACTGCTTTTCCTTCCGGGAAAAGATTGTCCCACTCTTGACCTAACAATCAACATCGGCCCCTCTGTTGTTTCCCCGACTAGACTGCAAGGAATTTGGGTGTGACCCTAGATAACAAACTGTCCTTCACTGCAAACATCGCTGCTACAACCCGCTGCTGCAGATACACGCTGTACAACATCAGGAGGGTACGTCCCCTCCTGACCCAGAAAGCGACACAACTTCTGGTCCAGGCTCTCGTCATCTCACGCCTAGACTACTGCAACTCCCTTCTGGCTGGTCTACCTGCAAGTGCCATCCGACCTCTGCAGCTCATCCAGAATGCAGCGGCTCGTCTGGTCTTCAACCTTCCTAAATTCTCCCACACCACACCGCTCCTCCGCTCACTTCACTGGCTTCCAGTAACTGCTAGAATCCACTTCAAGACACTGGTACTTGCGTACCATGCTGCGAATGGATCTGGCCCTTCCTACATCCAGGACATGGTTAAACCATACACCCCAGCACATGCACTCCGCTCTGCCTCGGCCGAACGGCTAGCTGCACCAGCACTGCGAGGGGGACCCAAGTTCCTATCAGCAAAAACACGTCGGTTTGCTATCCTGGCTCCAAAATGGTGGAATGAGCTCCCCATTGAAATCAGGACAGCAGATAGCTTGCACATCTTCCGGCGCAGACTGAAAACTCATCTCTTTCGACTCCACTTCGAGCGATAGAATTACTAACAAAGAATTGCTAACAAAGCATTTATATACTAATAAAGGACTGGCTTATCTAAAGCCAGTTGAGTAGCACTTGAAATGTTTGGCTCTATGAAACCTGATATACTTATATGATTCTGCTTTCTTCAAGTTTGTATCTTGTTGGTCGAATGCACTTATTTTAAGTCGCTTTGGATAAAAGCGTCAGCTAAATGCAATGTAATGTAATTTACAGAAACACAAAGCACAGCTGAGGCTTATGGGAATGTTTAGTTTTGCAGTTTTTTTAACATAAACCAAATTATTGGGCAAATTATAAATGTGGACTTGATAATGTCACTTAATAGGAGAAACATTAAGGGTCATCAGGATTCATCCTATGCTCACCATGGATGGATAAACCAAATTTCATAGCAATAGGTGTTGCAATCTCTTAGTCTGGACATCTGTTGTGTGTCCAGTTTAAAATATTTGCCTTTTTGAGTTTAAGATTAGTTTGGTTTGATGTTGGTCTCATGGCTTCACAAACAAAGAGCTTCAATGTCGGTTTTGGATTTGAAAGGTGGCATTTTGTCTCACAAGAGTCGGAATATTGGCTGCTAAGTCTGAGAAATAACTCTTTGTCCAAGAAATCTGTTTCGAAAACAAATGCTCAATCACTTCAGTTTCAGTGACACATTCGACATATTCCTTAAGGGCTTCTGTAGTTGGATAGTTAAAATACTCCCACTTTCTGAAATACAGACAACAATATACCCAGAAACCATCACATCGTTCTATAAGTGTGTTTCCAATCATGTAGTACTTGAATCTGTGCATAGTATCGTTGAGCTGTCGCTGATAAATGCCCGCTGCTTGCACCGCTCTCGACCCGTCGGCCCCCTCCAGACGAGCCTGATGGATCAACATCTGGGTGTGAAACGCAGCGCCGTTCACCCACTGCTTCAGAAGCCTAGAGTCCATATGTCCGTCGACCATCATGGAGTTCTGGGAAAGAAAAAGGAGCACAATAGGATTACTTACTGTTTAATAATAATAATAATAATAAAGCTTTATTTATATAGCACTTTTCATACAACACATGCAGCTCAGAGTGCTTTACAAAATGACACATCACAAGTTAAAAACAAACAAGAAGAAATTCCCCTCAGATTATTTGTTAAGAACTTTACAGGTTAATAGAAACAAGGAGGGAAAATGTATGATAATAAAAATTAAATACAAATAAAATAAATAATGGTTTCTCTCTGACAGATAAGACACAAGACAACTGAATCGATGCAACAATATAATATATAATATATTATTAAGATAATATATATTCTAATGATCCCAATTTGGGAAATAGTTTCATCACGAAAGTTAACTAAATATGTAAAACAGTGAATATAAACATATCAATAATGAGGATATATATATATCTATAGAGTATATACATTAAATACACAATGTAAATATACAGAATAGAAGGCAGTGTACATTATGCTTGTCTAGCCTATCCCAAAATGTAAACATTGAATACAATTTACATTTGAGTTAGCAGAATAGTTACGGTTTTAAGTTAAATGTATTTCCTCAAGGGACCTTGATTGATTGAGAAGGACATAACAGGAGATATTACAATGTAGCATGATCCTTCAAATACAGCTGGAAGACTTTAAAAGGTTGTACCTTTAGCCGCGTTAGCTGCGCACTGAGATCCCTCTCTATTTGCCGGGTCTCAGCTAGTTGGAGCTGTGGCTTCCCCAAGTTGATCCGCAGACGCTTCAAATACTCTTCCATCAGGTCTCGGACCTTCCCAGTAAAAGAATGTCAACATTTATGAAAGCCTATTTCAAATATTGGTCAGATAAACATTTTATATATCGATTTTGAAGGGTTACATTTAAAAGGTTAAACATTTGTTCTGAAATAAAATCATTAATTTTATAAATATGACTTAATGTTAGAGACAGATTTTTGGTTTTGTAGAAGAAAAAAATATATTGTCTCCTAGTGGCGACCTCTGTAGTCAAGAGAGTATGAAAGACTACAATTCCCAAACCTTTAAGAGACACAGATATGCACAGAAAGACAATATAAGTTTGTTAATTTTTCCGTTATTGTTTTGATTTGATCGAATATTATAAAGGCCTATTTAAGTCGCCCAAGTTGCACAACATCAACACACGCAAACAAGTCCTCACAGCTGTGAGGAAAATATATAAATTAAAAGATAAGGCGTTAAAATGCTTGTTTTTAGAGGCTTAATGGAAACAAAGGAAGGAAGTTGCGACAGCTAACCTTAAGCACCTGTTAATAACCAGAGGAACCATCAGGGTCTCACCTCATTGCCCTTCTCCTCTGCAAACACCCTCTGCAACATTTCAGCCGTGCCCATGGTTTGTTTCCCCAAGCTTTTCCCGACTGACTCTAAGATCATGGAAATGATGAGAGCACCGAGTCCCACAGCGTTGGGCACCGCTTTGAACCCAGCGAGTGCAGCACCCAGCTTCTCTATAGCACCTGGAACATCGAAGACTTGGTCACGGTAACTGTCCAGCACATCGTATGAGTTGAGTCCAGAGTAACTTAGCAGGGAGCTGAGTGCAGAGAAATACTCATTAGTTTTCTGTAATGGAAATTATGATTATCAGAGAATTGATTGCTATAATGTTATATTTAACATATAAATAATAATGTTCTCTAAGCCTTACATGTCAACAGACCGTAGATCTCAGGATTGAGGAAGGTGTTCAGTCACAAAGTGTCATGTGACCACACAGTGGGTGATCATTGGTCTGATCATGGGTCTAATGTACTCTGATATGGTCAGTTATCTCATGACTAAGCATGTATTCATTGTAACTGTATGTCAGAGTTGGGCTGATTGAGTGTTTCTGATGGGTTGCAGTGGAGTTGAAGGAAGTTCTGTTGCATCCAAGATTTAATATCAGTAAGAAGGCTTTGGAGGTTAAAGTTGAATGTTATCGGTATGGCAGGGAAGCAGGATTTGTCAGAGGGGAAGGATTTACAGTACAAAAAGAAGGGGGGACCAAAGGACTGGACCCTGGGGGACACCATGAGTGATTAAGACAGTGTAGGATTGGCAGTCGTTTATGGAGATCTATACCGAAAGCTTGAGAGGAGGATGAATGGTATATGGCATCAAAGGCTGAACCGAGGTCAGGCTGAAACCTTTTTAAACGACTAATTTAATGTCTAGGATTCACCGGGTCAGCCTGTTGAAGGTTCCTAGTTCTCATGAATCCCTGACTTTTCCTATTTGCTTTTATCGGGAACAACTCAAATGGCCTTTGACAAATAAAATCCTGACCCAATGATGGCACTAGATCAAAATCATTAAATGGTTTATATATTATATAGTATCTTCAAAAGATTAAAAACTGACATGTATTTTCATTTGGGCAGTAAACAATGCATACCTGTCAATTTCAATACCCTGCCATTCATCTGAAGCAAACAGTCCTCCTGACAACACGTCAAGCATAGCAAGTCGCTGTTCCGGAGGCATTGACTGGGGCTGGCCCATTTTCTGTTTGGCTGGGAGCACAAAGAGCAGAAGAAAGTGTTGTGACGTCTGTGTTAGTTAACTGATTGTGTAGTAAAGAGCCTATCTTCTGTCCATACATACGGAAAAGCTGTTTTGATAAGAACTCCTTGCAACTTGCAGGCAATCAGAATCGAATATTGACCCAGATCAAGGTATACAAAGTTATATAAAAACTCAGTGAATACAACAACCTATACCCAGAAACTAAATAGGAAAGAATGTGTACATTGTTGTTTTGAAGCACAGTGGAGGAAGCATTAACTTACCTTATGAGAAGAGAACTGTAAAAAGAATCAATCAACAACGATCCAGTGGTAATGGGTTCCTCGGTCTGAGAGGGTTCAGGTATCTCTGTCAGATTTAAAAGAAGAAACTGTTAAATATTTACCAGAGTTGTTGAAAGTTCACCTTGCACCATTGAGTCTTGTTGACATATGGAAGAGATAAGAGATGTCCAAAGTCTCTGTATGTTTACCGTTTAAACAAACTGCGAGTCTTTCCCTCTGAATGTCTTGTTTTCTGACTGTTTTTTGTTTGTTTTTTGTGTCCTCAGAAATTTGGCCATCGGTATTGGCATCCAGAATTTCCCAGAAGGCTTAGCGGTGAGCCTGCCGCTCCGAGGTTCAGGGATGTCAACATGGAAATCCTTCTGGTAAGGAAAAACATGAGTCTGTTTCTAAACACTGTGTAAGGAAATACAATAATATCACCTCACTTTGGAAAAGATAGGGCCACCATGGACCACTTCCCCAATAAAAAAACCTTACTGACCGCCTAAATATCCCCATATTGGACTGGGAATGAGACCATTAACTGAGGTAATTCATAGAGTGAGAAGTAGGGTCATTTTCTCATAGTCGTCTATACAATCTGACTTCTTTCTGCAACTAGGGTTAGGGTTAGTGCCCCTTGGTACAGATACTTTAAATGTCCTGGCTCTAACTGACCATTACTGTTTCCCGTCAGGTAGGGTTAGGGCAGAGATGGCAAAAGTACACACATCCTTTACTCAAGTAGAAGTAAAGATACTCGTGTTTAAAAATACTCTGGAAAAGTAGAAGTACTGACTAAACTTCTTTACTCAAGTAAAAGTAAAGAAGTATGGGCTTTGAAATTTACTTAAGTAAAAAGTACCCATAACTAGCAGCTGTTTTAAAGAGTACCTGACCCCCCTTTATATTAATAGAACAATAATGTCATTGTTAGCTAATGAATGTTTCCAACGACAAAATGACAACGTTTTCATTGGTCCCTCTTCTTTAGAGAAGACCAGGAAATGATGGATACACGGATCGTGTTCAAATCAATAGGCACGCAATGACTCTAAATAATAATGATCACGCCACCAAACACACATTCAAACTAAAGGAACCAGCCTGTTTGGAAAATGGAAGAAGTAGAAAGTACAGGTATTTGAGTTCAACATGTGAGAAGTAGAAAGTACAGGTATTTGGGTTCAACATGTAAGAAGTAGAAAGTTCAGGTATTTGGGTTCAAAATGTAAGAAGTAGAAAGTACAGGTATTTGTGTTCAAAATGTAAGAAGTCAAAGTAAAAAGTAAAAAATAAGTAGTGGAGTAAAGTAATGATACCAGAAAAATGTACTTAAGTACAGTAACAAAGTATTTGTACTCCACTACTTCCCCCCTCTGGGTTAGGGTTAGGGTTAGTGCCCCTTAGGTACAGATACTTTAAATGTCGACTCTCTTACTGATTATCACTGTTTCCCGTCAGGTATGGCCAGCTCAGCGGCATGGTAGAGCCCATCGCTGGGGTCCTGGGCGCCCTCGCTGTCGTCCTGGCAGAACCTCTGCTGCCGTACGCGTTGGCGTTTGCTGCCGGAGCGATGGTGTACGTGGTGGTGGACGACATCATACCTGAGGCTCAAGTCAGGTAAGGAGGAACAAGAGGGAACGAAGGATTCAAGGTTTTCAAGATTCAAGGCTTTATTGTGATTTGTACATAGCTACAGTGTAGATACAGTGCATCCGGAAAGTATTCATACCCCTTAACTTTTTTCACATTTTGTTATGTTACAGCCTTATTTCTAAATGGATTAAATTCATTTTGGTCTTAATATCCCACACACAATACCCCACAATGACAAAGAGAAAACGTTTTAAAATATTTTTTTGCAAACGTGTTAAAATATCACATATACATAAGTATTTACACCCTTTGCTTTGACACTGAAAATTGAGCTCAAGTGCATCCCGTTTCCACTGATCATCCTTGAAATGTTTCTATACTTGACTGGAGTCCACCTGTGGTAAATTAAATGGATTGGACATGACTTGGAAAGGAACACACCTGTCTATATGAGGTCCCACAGTTCACAGTGCACATCAGAGCACAAACCAAGTCATGAGGTCCAAGGAATTGACTAGACCTCAGAGACAGGATTGTATCAAGGCACAGATCTGGGGAAGGGTACAGAAAAATGTGTGCAGCATTGAACGTCCAAACGAGCACAGTGGTCTCCATCATTTGCAAATGGAAGGTGTTTGAAACCACCACGGCTCTTCCTAGAGCTGGCTGCCCAAACCAAACTGAACATCGGGGGAGAAGGGCCTTAGTCAGAGAGGTGACCAAGAACCCAATGGTCACTCTGACAGAGCTCCAGTGTTCCTCTGTGGAGATGGGAGAACCTTCCATCAGTGCAGCACTCCACCAATCAGGCCTTTATGGTAGAGTGGCCAGAAGGAAGCCAAAGGCACATGAAAGCCCCCATGGAGCACCTAGAGTACTCTCAGACCATGAGAAACCAAATTGTCTGGTCTGATGAAACCAAAATGGATCTCCTTGGCCTGAATGCCAAGCATCATGTCTGGAGGAAACCAGACCTGGCCAGCACCATCCCTACAGTGAAGCATGGTGGTGGCAGCATCATGCTGTGGGGATGTTTTTCAGCAGCAGGAACTAGGAGACTAGTCAGGATCAAGGGAAAGATTAATACAGCAATGTACAGGGAGATCCTTGATGAAAACCTGCTCCAGAGCACTCTGGACCTCAGACTGGGGCAAAGGTTCACCTTTCAACAGGACAACGACCCTAAGCACACAGCCACGATAACAAAGGAGTGGTTTCAGGACAAGTCTGTGAATGTCCCCAGCCAGCCAGAGCCCAGACTTGACCCCATATGAACATCTCTGGAGAGATCTGAAAATGGCTGCTCCCCATCCAAGCTGATGGAGCTTGAGACGATCTGCAAAGAAGAATGGGAGAAACTGCCCAAAGATAGGTGTGCCAAGCGTGTAGCATCATAGTCAGAAGACTTGAGGCTGTAACTGCTGCCAAAGGTGCTTCAACAACGTATTGAGTAAAGGGTGTGAATACTTATGTTTTGCACAGTATAAATGTATTCTTGTAGACCTCAACAATGGAATTATGATCATTAGAAATGGCCATGACATGGGACCTTTAAGTCGTTCCATTTGATGCAACATATACTTGTACTCAAACACATTTTGGAGGCAAATATTGTACTTTTTACTTTACTTTATTCATTTAACACTTTTCGTAATTAGCTACTTTGTAAATGTAAAGTCACGTGATACACTTAAACAGTAACTAACTACTTCTCTACACGGTATTTTTTTTTAAGTAACTTAAATGGGCTCAACATTGATAAACTAGGTCATTAAAATATATGTTTTTGGTGATAAAATCTATATAATATTCTAATAAACTGGGGATTTTTGCATAATGTGTACTTTCACTTTTGTGATTTCATTTTTGATAAAACTTCTACTAAGGTCAGAACTTTTAGTTGTAGTGCAGTATTTAAAGGTGGGAGAAGTACTCAGATCTTGTACATGAGTAAAAGTAGAAGTACTCAGATCTTGTACATGAGTAAAAGTAGAAGTACTCAGATCTTGTACTTGAGATAAAGTAGAAGTACTCAGATCTTGTACTTGAGTAAAAGTAGAAGTACTCAGATCTTGTACTTGAGATAAAGTAGAAGTACTCAGATCTTGTACTTGTGTAAAAGTAGAAGTACTCAGATCTTGTACTTGAGATAAAGTAGAAGTACTCAGATCTTGTACTTGAGTAAAAGTAGAAGTACTCAGATCTTGTACTTGAGATAAAGTAGAAGTACTCAGATCTTGTACTTGAGATAAAGTAGAAGTACTCAGATCTTGTACTTGAGTAATAGTAGAAGTACTCAGATCTTGTACTTGAGATAAAGTAGAAGTACTCAGATCTTGTACTTGAGTAAAAGTAGAAGTACTCAGATCTTGTACTTGAGTAAAAGTAGAAGTACTCAGATCTTGTACTTGAGATAAAGTAGAAGTACTCAGATCTTGTACTTGAGTAAAAGTAGAAGTACTCAGATCTTGTACTTGAGATAAAGTAGAAGTACTCAGATCTTGTACTTGAGAAAAGTAGAAGTACTCAGATCTTGTACTTGAGTAAAAGTAGAAGTACTCAGATCTTGTACTTGAGTAAAAGTAGAAGTACTCAGATCTTGTACTTGAGTAAAAGTAGAAGTACTCAGATCTTGTACTTGAGATAAAGTAGAAGTACTCAGATCTTGTACTTGAGTAAAAGTAGAAGTACTCAGATCTTGTACTTCACATTGCTCCTTCCTCTCACTAAATCTCCTCCTTTTTGTCTCCAGTGGAAACGGGAAACTTGCGTCCTGGACCTCCATCGTGGGCTTCGTGGTGATGATGTCACTGGACGTGGGGCTGGGTTGAGATCACCGTGTCGCCATGGCAACAGAACACTCGATGGCTGTGAGGTCATCACTGTGCTGCTGGCTGTAGTTTTTTGTTTTTTTAAATGGGACCAAATGAAGTGTTTTATTCCTGAAACGCTGTTAATCCGTTTTGTTTTGAATTGTTGCTTATTTAATTTAGCAGTGGAAAAAAACCATTTTGTAAGGATGAGTGTGTTTCTCAAATTTAGGAATGAATTTATAATAAATATTTAACGGATATTCTCATGATTCCAGCATTTGTGGTTGTTTTGTTCTCTTTTGAGTTTTAAAACAATATATCTTAGTTGTAAAAGTTTAAATAATGTTATTTTTTTATAATTTGAGTCTCCTTCCCATGTTTGTATTTCCTCATGATGGCGATACTTGAAGTTCTGATGTTTCATTTGGTAATTTATGCTTATTCTGTTCTGTTCGGACACACAGTTTGGTATGTTGTTTGTTTACACTCTTAACAAATGTCAGTCTCCTGTAAACAGATGTCGTGCCTTCTTCCTGTCAGGACTCTGCTGCCCCCTGCTGGCCAGTCTGAGGAATCACATGTTGTTGAATTGTTTAAATGCTGATGTTCACTCTGGATAACAAAGTATTTCTATAATTAAACATGATCAACACTTGTCTTCAATGTATGTTTTTTGAGGCTCTCAATATTCACTTGCAGAAACCATTGATCCTTTTTCAGATCCTAAACAAATTAAGTTTTTTTTTTGTGTCTATCTTTGTCCAATTTGGTCTTATGATGATCAATAATGTAAAAATGTACAGTTTTACAGTCTGACCGAGCTCACGTTTATAAAACAGTCGGACTTTACAGCTGTCTCTGCTGTGTGCTGCTGACATCTACTGGTTACACTATAGAGCTGCTGGAGGCTTTGTAAAGAAGTATGTTTGTGAGACCATGCTGGGTGTTATTACCCCAGAGGAAAATTGTGTCCAATTTAAAGTCAAATGCATCAATCTGGTGCACTTTGAGAGCAATATTAGGACGTTTGATGTATGAAGAACTTTGTATTCTTGTAAACAATTCTAAAGTATGTTAAAACAATTCAATAATAAGACATTGGTTGTAAAAATATGCAAATCTAATCCACTGCATCTAACCCTTACCAACCTCACACACACCCCATGCAAATGCAGATACACGAAACACATAAACAGACGTTGACCAACTCTGCATATCATTTAGCATTTCTCTCTCCTTTTTATTGTGCATTCATAAGGCATACAGTAAGTGTTCTTTATTGCAGGGCCTGAGTATTGTGCCCTCAGCTAAATGCTAAATTCAGCATGCTAACATTCTAACAATGTCTATGCTAACATATGCTAACAGGTTTAACGGTCACTGTGTTTACCGTTTTTCTAAATTGCGTCTGATTGCTTTCATTTACAGAAACACAAAGCACAGCTGAGGCTTATGGGAATGTTTAGTTTTGCAGTTTTTTGAACATAAACCAAATTATTGGGCAAATTATAAATGTGGACTTGATAATGTCACTTAATAGGAGAAACATTAAGGGTCATCAGGATTCATCCTATGCTCACCATGGATGGATAAACCACATTTCATAGCAATAGTTGTTGCGATCTCTTAGTCTGGACATCTGTTGTGTGTCCAGTTTAAAATATTTGCCTTTTTGAGTTTAAGATTAAAGTTCGGTTTGATGTTGGTCTCATGGCTTCACAAACAAAGAGCTTCAATGTCGGTTTTGGATTTGAAAGTGGCATGTTGTCTCACAAGAGTCGCAATATTGGCTGCTAAGTCTGAGAAATAAATCTTTGTCCAAGTAATCTGCTGTTTCGAAAACAAATGCTCAACCACTTGAGTTCCGGTGACACAATAGGAGCCATGTGGCGCAACGCAATCTGCTAAACGAGAACTAGAAAACGTCTCCTCACGGAATGACAGAGAACACTTAAATAATAGAGTCTGATTTTTTCTGTAATTGTAATATCATTCAGGTACTTCTTGTAACTATCCATAATATCGTTGAGCTGTCGCTGATAAACGCCCGCTGCTCGCACCGCTCTCGACCCGTCGGCCCCCTCCAGACGAGCCTGATGGATCAACATCTGGGTGTGAAACGCAGCGCCGTTCACCCACTGCTTCAGAAGCCTAGAGTCCATATGTCCATCGACCAGCATGGAGTTCTGGGAAACAAAAAGGAGCACAATAGGTGTTAGAGCCATTTTCCTTTCATCATTATGGTTTGAATGTTTGTCTTATTAATATAAGGCTTTAGAGTAAACTCTTAACTATTTATTTTTGTGAGTCACACTAGAAGAAGTTAGATAGATAGACGAAAGTGGTTATTAAATGGAGAAACAGATTAAAACGCCACAACAATAGGATTACTTACTGATTAAGATAAGATATACTCTGAAACTGTTTGCCGCCAAGAATAACTAAATATGCAAAACAGTGAATATAAACATATCAATAATGAGGATATATATATCTATAGAGTATATACATTGAATACACAATATAAATATACAGAATAGAAGGCAGTGTACATTATGCTTGTCTAGCCTATCCCACTTTAAAATTTACATTTGAGTTAACGGTTGAATTAACGTTTTAAGTTCAATTGAATTCCTCAAAGGACCTCCTGAGAAACTATTTATTCAAATGAGGGAATTATTGATTGAGAAGGACATAACAGGAGATATGACAATGTAGCATGATCCTTCAAATACAGCTGGAAGACTTTACTCGGTTGTACCTTTAGCCGCGTTAGCTGCGCACTGAGATCTCTCTCTATTTGCCGGGTCTCAGCTAGTTGGAGCTGTGGCTTCCCCAAGTTGATCCGCAGACGCTTCAAATACTCTTCCATCAGGTCTCGGACCTTCACAGTAAAAGAATGTCAACATTTATGAAAGCCTATTCCAAATATTGGTCAGATAAACGTTTTAGATGTCGATTTTGAAGGGTTACATTTAAAAGGTTAAACATTTGTTCTGAAATAAAATCATTAATTTTATAAATATGACTTAATGTTAGAGACAGATTTTTGGTTTTGTAGAAGAAAAAAATATATTGTCTCCTAGTGGCGACCTCTGTAGTCAAGAGAGTATAAAAGACTACAATTCCCAAACCTTTAAGAGACACAGATATGCACAGAAAGACAATATAAGTTTGTTTATCATTTGATTTGAGTTTAGCCTCTTTTGGTTTGATTTGATCGACTATATGAAAGCCTATTTTCTTTGTTGAATGTTTGAAAATAATATGAATATAATAGTTATGTTCTGAATAACCACTAATCGCACAACTTCAACACAACGCAAACAAGTCGTCACAGCTGTGAGTAAAATGAATAAATTAAAGGATTAGGCGTTAAAATGTTTGTTTTAAAGGTGTCTAAGAGGCTTAATGGAAACAAAGGAAGGAAGTCTAACCTTAAGCACCTGTTAATAACCAGAGGAACCATCAGGGTCTCACCTCATTGCCCTTCTCCTCTGCAAACACCCTCTGCAACATTTCAGCCGTGCCCATGGTTTGTTTCCCCAAGCTTTTCCCAATTGCCTCTAAGATAAAGGAAATGATGAGAGCACCGAGTCCCACAGCGTTGGGCACCGCTTTGAACCCAGCGAGTGCAGCACCCAGCTTCTCTATAGCACCTGGAACATCGAAGACTTGGTCACGGTAACTGTCCAGCACATCGTATGAGTTGAGTCCAGAGTAACTTAGCAGGGAGCTGAGTGCAGAGAAATACTCATTAGTCTTCTGTAATGGAAATTATGATTATCAGAGAATTGATTGCTATAATGTTATATTTAACATATAAATAATAATGTTCTCTAAGCCTTACATGTCAACAGACCGTAGATCTCAGGATTCAGGAAGGTGTTCAGTCACAAAGTCTCATGTGACCACACAGTGGGTGATCATTGGTCTGATCATGGGTCTAATGTACTCTGGTATGGTCAGTTATCTCATGACTAAGCATGTATTCATTGTAACTGTATGTCAGAGTTGGGCTGATTGAGTGTTTCTGATGGGTTGCAGTGGAGTTGAAGGAAGTTCTGTTGCATCCAAGATTTAATATCAGTAAGAAGACTTTGGAGGTTAAAGTTGAATGTTATCGGTATGGCAGGGAAGCAGGATTTGTCAGAGGGGAAGGATTTACAGTACAAAAAGAAGGGGACGAGGACTGGACCCTGGGGGACGCCATGAGTGACTAGGACAGTGTAGGATTGGCAGTCGTTTATGGAGATCTATTGATGTTTGATAGCGAGGAATTATTCCGATAGTATACCGAAGGCTTGAGAGGAGGATCTGCAGAGATAAGTATGTTGTTGCAGCTCTGTGGGAGCATCTCGTGATGCTTAAAAGTAAACAAACCTTTTTAAAGAACTATTTTAGTGTCTAGGGTTCACCGGGTCAGCCTGTTGAAGGTTCCTAGTTCTCATGAATCCCTGACTATTCCCACTTGCTGTTATCGGGAACAACTCAAATGCCCTTTGACAAATAAAATCCTGACCCAATGACGGCACTAGATCAAAATCATTAAATGGTTTGTATAAAATATATGTATCTTCAAAAGTTGAAACACTGACATGTATTTTCTTTGAACAATGCATACCTGTCAATTTCAATACCCTGCCATGACCTTGAAGTAAACTTGCATCCTGGACCTCCATCGTGGGCTTCGTGGTGATGATGTCACTGGACGTGGGGCTGGGTTGAGATCACCGTGTCGTCATGGCAACAGAACACGTGTTTTATTCCTGAAACGCTGTAATCGTTTTGTTTTGTGAATTGTTGCTTATTTAATTTAGCAGTGGAAAAAAAACATTTTGTAAGGATGAGTGTGTTTCTCAAATTTAGACAATAAATACCTTTCAAACTAGTTTTTCCTTTTTTGCTAAATCCTATTGCAGAGTCTCATTTAATTAGGTTACCATTTTTACAAACATAATGCACGGTAAGCGTCCTTTACGGTCTTATCAGGTTCAATCTTTTTTTTAAGTAAAGTGATCTGTTGCTTCACAAAAAGTGAGTTTCTCGTGATTTCCTTTTTCTCTAATTGCTCTATACTTCTGGACATCATAATCAATCTTTTCTGCTAAAATGTACCTCTCGTAAAATATATTTTTTCCCTGCATATGAGTACATTCATGTATTTTCCCCCACAATGATCATAGTGGATTAACTCATTATATAAATGTCTGTAAAAAGTTTTAGTCATTCGATTTTCGACAATTTTACATTGTAAGTTCAGACAAATGAAGCTCAGCACAAGTTCAACCAGGAAGACCGTCTTTACTCTTCATTTCTGATGTCTATGTTACTACTCTCTCTCCTCTCAATAAGTGATCGGGGGCGTCACTCCCCAGCTTAACCAATCACTTCGCTCTATTCTCACAAGCCTATCATAGCGCTCCACTAACCCTTTTAAATCTGCTCTCCCCTCTGATAGCTATCATTTCAGGTGACTCGACGCAACCCTCCTCCACCTCCTTTTCACCTCCCGTCCCTCTGAATCCAGGGTCAAGCTAAGCCCCTCCCCTTCAGACCGAACCCAACCATCCATTCACCACCACCAGGGTCAAGCTAAGCCCCTCCCCTTCAGACCGACCCCAACCATCCATTCACCACCACCAGGGTCAAGTTAAGCCCCTCCCCTTCAGACCGACCCCAACCATCCATTCACCACCACCAGGGTCAAGCTAAGCCACTCCCCTTCAGACCGACCCCAACTATCCAATCCCCACTACCAGGGTCAAGCTAAGCCCCTCCCCTTCAGACCGAACCCAACCATCCATTCACCACCACCAGTGTCTAGACCCCGGGGGGTTTCATCGGATCGGTTCTCCCCTCCCGAATGATACTCCTGCACAACGGGGCCTAATCGCCAAAACTCCATTACATTCATTTGTGCATTCCTGGCAATAAATATGTATTCTTACATCAAAACCGTCTCTCCTGATTGAAATGACTATGAGACCTGAAGTAAAATATATATTTATAAGTATCTATATTTCAGGAGGGTTTTGCATGGCTCTTATTCTTACCCTACTTTATTTGTACACATAAACAAATGAGTTTGTTTCAGAACTGTTAGGTTTTCTAAGAAGAAACAGCTCCTTTGTGAGGTCACTAACTTGTGATGAACATGTGGCTGAGAACTGAGGAAGCAGCAGATAAACCAATAGCTGCAGGGTGAGTGTTAAATGTGCCATATTGTGTTTATTTTCAGGTCTAACATTGGGATTTGAACCTTTGCAGACCATTAACATGCACTTAAACCTACAGAACACACTACAGGAAAGGGAGAACCCCAAAAAACACAATAGGACCTCTTAAGTGATAATGAAACAGAAGCCCCTCTGCACTTATCCACACATTTAATGTTCAGACAGAAAAGCACAGCAGACATTTTAAACACAGATGGTTCACAGATTTAAATAAAAATGAGGGACATGTTGTCTCTAAAGCACGGGGACGGAGACGGGCTTGTGTTTCAGGAAGTTCACGAGACGCGTGGGCATGTCCAGCTGATCGATCAGATGCATCCGGTCGATCTTCTTCAGGTGAGCGCGGACAGCGAGGCGGCACTGAGAGGACAAGGCCTTTGGGTTCCCTGCAGAGAGAGGAGTGAAGAAAGGGAAGTAAACACTCAGGTAACACGGTAACACAAACACTCTAATTGCCGTCCCCTCATACCTCTCTCTCCTCCAGCATCAAAAATGATGTGCAAAGACTTTTACTTTGTTGTGATTAAATCTGTTTAAAATGACCCTTTGCTGCCTCACAAGCTGTTTAAAACAGAAATCCGTCATATTCAAAGGATCAAGCTTAAAGAAGTGATGGTTGTGTACCTCTCTCCTCCAGCAGCAGCTCCACGGCCTCGTTCTGCTTGGTGGACTTCTCGATGATGAGCGTTGGGAGGTAGACGTTGGCTCCGAAGTCGATGAGCAGCTGCACGAACTCCACCCCGCAGCCGTGCCTCAGACACATCTCCAGCACCGTCTTGGGCTGCTTGATGGAGCCCAGCAGCTTGGCGTCCGTGCAGTTATAATCTGGATCCGCCCCGTAGAGCAGAAGCAGTCTGAAACACTCCATGTGTCCGTAAACCGCCGCTAGGTACAGCGGACCGCTAGACACTCTGGCACTGGACGTCCAGAGGAGAACTTTAGAGCGAGAATTCACCTCTGCGCCTCCATTTAGCAACTCTTTCAAGATCTTCACGTCTCCTTCTCGCGCCGCGGTTAGCACGGGAGAGCAGTTATTGGACGAATTATTACCGTTTGGGTTAGCTCCGGCTTTTAAGAGCGCTAACACACAATCCAGGTATTTCCCACGGACGGCTGAGAATAGCGGCGTTTGAGCTTTGACGTCGACACAATCCACGAGTGCCCCGCGACCCAGAAGCACCTGAAGGCAACTCAGGTGACCTTTGGAGACGGCGGCGTGAAGCGGCGTGCCCGAAACGCCCCTCCCCGCGGCAGTTGATGACTTTTTTGTAGACTTCTTGGCAGAGTCATTTCATCGAGGAGCCGGGCATCGTTTTGTAACACGGCCTGTCGGAGAAGAGAGATCTCTGAGCGGCTGCTTTCTTCTTCTGCAGTCCTGAGCTGGAGCATAGAAGCTGCTGCAAGACAGAGGGGATACAGACGGAGGGTTAGACGCTGACATTTAGACCTGAAAGACACCTAGCGACATTTCTTGTCGCTACAGTGATGTTAAAACTAACAATTATTGGATTTTGTATTCATAGTTTGGTGGAAAATGTCAGAAAATAGTGAAAATCCGGTTCCTTTGTCGTTAAAGGTGCTCGTCAGTCCAAACTCACAGATATTAACTTGAAATAGATAAATAACAGATGAAAGCTGAATAAATTAAAGGAAATAATGAATTAGACACCACATGTATACTTGAAAGACTCACTTTAAGATGCATAGAGTCACTTCTTGTAGCTACAGTGAGGTTAAAACTAACAATTACTCACCTTTTTACTCATAGATTGATGGAAAATGTCAGAAAATAGTGAAAAATCTGAGTTAAAATGTGCTCAGTCAGTCAGAAACTCACAGATATTAACTTCAAATAGATAAATAAACAGATAAAAGCAGTTATTCTCAGCACTTGAGGAATATTTTCAACCATTTCCCCTGAAAGGACCCAGAGGATCATCAAAATAATTGGTGATGAAGAATCTGTTAATATAATCATTGCCATTCATTTCACTCGTGAATTAAACAAAAAAACCTGTTTTACGAAGGATAAATCAGAAGGTAAAATATGTTTGTTGTTGTATTCAATTATAGCAACCTAAAATAACTTCAACGTAGAAATAAATAAGAAATACTACATTTATTTCTTACTTTATTCCACTCATGGCAAATATTAGAAATCCGAGTCACCCAAAACAAAATCAAGATTCATCTCTGACTTTAGACCTTTCTCAAAGAATATGTACAGTAACACTCGAACCGGAACACACGTTGCACGTGTGCAATATGTGGTGTAATACAACAGGATTGTACGGTTATGAAAGCATAATAAGTTAGTTATGATGTAGTTAAAACAATATTGGATGATAGGCATTTTTTGTGAGTGTTTTGGACTGAGATAAATCATGGGTCTAAACTGACCCGCGGACACCATGAACGGTAACAGCTTTCGAACACAACACAAGGGTTAAAACATAAAAACAGAAGGTCTGTCGATCACAGCTGCTCACAAATACTTCGAATGAAATGAAACCAAAAGTCAACAATCTACCATCAGAGAAACAGAGTCTTCATACGGTCTATTTACGCTTTCTTTATACATTTTATTAACCCTAAACACGTTCATACTAGGGATGCCAGAAACTGACCATGATCAAATTCGAAAATCGGACAGCCCTGGCGAATATTAAGCGATTATTCGCCGCCCCCCCCCCCCGCGGGAGAGAACGTGCCGCTTTGTTCATCTTTAGTTGTGTTGTTCTCACTGTTCTGTATATTGCCAATAAATCAATCGCACGTGTGACGGAGAGGGGGGGGGCGGGGTCGGTGTGTCGCAGGCTGCAGCAGCAGTCTGCACTCTGCGCAGCCTGCGCTGCTGGCTTCCTCCAAGTTTACAGTGAAACAAACTGGTGGTGTGACCAATGGCCATTTACAATTATTAATACTATTACTATTATTAGCATTAGTCTATATTTTGGTTGAAACTAAGCCAGGAAAAAAAAGAAAAACATAAATAATAATAAAAAAATATATAAATAAAATCGAATTTTAAAAATAATTTTCGATTATGGAGACTGCAACGAATATTCGAAAAATCGAATAATCGCTGGCATCCCTAGTTCATACAGCCCTTTAAATCTTAAAGAACTCCACAGTTTAGCTACAGAGACAAACATCTGCTTTAAAGTGAAATCTGATGCTTAAAGTTACATTTCCTTCTCTGTTGTTCATCCTCTGAAGGTTAAAAAACACGTTATGTTTCAATATGTTCTTGTAGTATTCTGTCTTTGTTGCTTTATGCATCACTAAGGAAGTCTGTAATTCAATTAAATCTTTACATTTTAACAGCTTTGACTCAATAAACAGTGTATTAGTGTGTTCAGGGGTGTGTATTATGCAATATTAACTGTTTAACTACAGGACGAATTAAGATGTAAACACGGTGTCATTGTGAAATAAAAAAATAAGGGGTTAAAATGACAATAACTGCGATTGAATGCAACATAATTCAAGTAAAATGTTGTTTACAGAAACAGCTTATGGACTCAGTAAACAAACTGTGACGTCACGCATAACGTTATGCTTATAGGCTTTACAACAGGGACGGATTTAGCGTCCCTAAGCTAAAAACAACCACTAATATAACCCGTTAGAGATTAAAATGCACATTTAGAGCTTCACATTTAGCGTTACCGTGTTTTCAATGAGTTGTGAAGCTGTTTTGTTGTGTTTTATTCGATAATAGCGTCTCACCTAAGATCTGTCATCAGCTGCCTCCTTCATCTTCCTGCTTCTTCTTCTTCCTCTTCTTCGGTGGTGTGTGTGCAGCAGCGCGTCACATTCAGATTACTGGCGCATCGCTGCCTCCTAGTGTTCATATCTGGTGATACATAAATAAAAAAACAATTATATTTTCTTTAAAATGCTAAATGTATTCACCATGTTTGTTGTCAAATAAGGTATTAGAAAATTCAAAAAAATCTACTAGACAGTGTTAGTGTATTTAATTAATTATGCATTAAAGTGTTCATAGTTTAAAAAATACAAATAGTTCAATATGATGTATAACGTGAAGATTTCCCATATGAATACATTATGTGAAATATTTAAATACCTATTTTATATTTTAGTGAACCTACCTTTAAAGTTAGTTTTTATTTTACAAATTTACATTTTGAATTACCCTTATCAAATGTAGTCTTTTCTGTTTTTATAACATTTGATAATATTTATGAAACTGCTAATACAACAATAATCCACAGAAAAAACATATATTTTTTTAACAGTGTGTAATTACATTTTCTCTCTTCTCGCTATCATAAATTGATGTGTTTACATTCAAATAAGGTCTTATAATAATCTAAAAAATAAACCAGACAGTGAAAGTGTATTTAATTAATGATGCCTCAAAGTGTTCAATATTTAAAAAAATAGTGCATATCTCGCTTTTTGTTCATATTCTCCCATCTGCCTCCCCTGTTTTATCCTGAATGTGCCTTCCTAACCCCACCATGACATGATTACAGTATTAAAGTAAATTCATTAAATTTACACTTTTTGAATTAGCTCTAAATTAGCATAAATGCTCCTCACAAAGAAAGATGGTCTCCATGGCATCGGACCAACAATACTGAACTATGGTCGCCTTATCACCGCCTCACTTTATCTGCTCTCTCTCCAGGCAACCCTGAAGGCATCCTTTCTCTTTAAACGAGGTCCTTTTCTTTGTGCGTCACTCAGCCTTTGTCTGGGTGGTGATGAGAGTCAGCGCTCGCACACAATGCAGGAGGGAAACGTTTAAAACATCTTCCTTTGGCCAGCGGTAAAAACAATCAGTGGTGGAATTTAGTGCAAGTTTGAAGTTCTTGTATTTAACTTGAGTATTTGCATTTTCTGCTACTTTACAGTATACTTCTACTCCATTACATTTCAGAAGCCAATATTAATGATTACTCAACTACGTTTAGCTGACAGCTTTAGTTACTTTACACTTTAAGCTAATACAAGTATAAAGAAACTATTAAATGATATATTATTTTAGGGGTAAAATATCAGAATATCAGAGGAAAATATTGTATCTTCTCTAATTACACAGTGACATCTACTGTGTAACACTCGTGCTCCTATTGGCTAGCGCTCCAACACATTGTACGTGTAGTCTAAGGGGCGGGACATCTCTAAGCGGTTGACCAATCACAACAGAGCCGGCCAGCTAACCAGTCAGAGCAGACTGGGCTCTGGTTTCAGACAGAGGGTGAAAAGAGGTGCTGCAGCACAGGCAGTATGAGACAAATAAAGAGCTTTTTGAACTTTAAAGCATGGAGACATGTCCCAGTAGAGACACTACATACTGATATACACCTGACATCAGCAGGAGAGGACTCTTTAAAGTAGAGACACTACATACTGATATACACCTGACATCAGCAGGAGAGGACTCTTTAAAGTAGAGACACTACATACTGATATACACCTGAACATCAGCAGGAGAGGACTCTTTAAAGTAGAGACACTACATACTGATAACACCTGAACATCAGCAGGAGAGGACTCTTTAAAGTAGAGACACTACATACTGATATACACCTGAACATCAGCAGGAGAGGACTCTTTAAAGTAGAGACTACATACTGATATACACCTGAACATCAGCAGGAGAGGACTCTTTAAAGTAGAGACACTACATACTGATATACACCTGAACATCAGCAGGAGAGGACTCTTTAAAGTAGAGACACTACATACTGATATACACCTGAACATCAGCAGGAGAGGACTCTTTAAAGTAGAGACACTACATACTGATAAACACCTGAACATCAGCAGGAGAGGACTCTTTAAAGTAGAGACACTACATACTGATATACACCTGAACATCAGCAGGAGAGGACTCTTTAAAGTAGAGACACTAATACTGATATACACCTGAACATCAGCAGGAGAGGACTCTTTAAAGTAGAGACACTACATACTGATATACACCTGAACATCAGCAGGAGAGGACTCTTTAAAGTAGAGACACTACATACTGATATACACCTGAACATCAGCAGGAGAGGACTCTTTAAAGTAGAGACACTACATACTGATATACACTTGAACATCAGCAGGAGAGGACTCTTTAAAGTAGAGACACTAGATACTGATACACACCTGAACATCAGCAGGAGAGAACTCTTTAAAGTAGAGACACTACATACTGATATACACCTGAACATCAGCAGGAGAGGACTCTTTAAAGTAGACACACTACATACTGATATACACCTGAAAATGAGCAGATATGGACCTTTTAAAATATAAAGTAGCAACAATTGGTACCCAAACGACAGAGTCTCCAGTCTCTGAGGCTTGTTTCTGCACTGAGGGTCTCTATTGAGCTGCAGGGGTTTTACAACATGGTAATGAGCCTCCTCTGTCCACTCTCTGTTGCTGAGAGACAAAGTAGAAGTCACCCAGGCGCTCAGAAAGAGAAGAAGAGGCCTTAACGACACCCCCATAACTCACTGAGTGTTTGCAGAACGAGAGGAGGGGGAGATCAGAGCGTGTGGACCAGACTCAGAGTTTAAGATACTTGTGCAACAGCAACAAGGATGAAGAAAAAATGATTTGATGCAATAATAGGAGTGCATTAAGCTCCATGTGGTGATCAGGCAGGGACTATTTCTTCTTCAGGAGGATGTGATGTGCGCTACACGATGATATTTGTGCCAGTAAAGCAGACGTTGTGGATCCTCTGTGTGTTTCTGAGCACTGCAGCCAAAGGTGGGACGCTTCTTTTTGTATTACATTTTGCTTTAAAATGAGAAAAAGGGATGTTTTTGTTGGGATAACTTGAGGTTTTGTGCATCTTCAGAGAGAGGAGGGTTCTGAGTTTCATAGTAGCAGGTTGGTACAGATAGCTTCAATTCTATCTATTAACACAAGTCATATTTACTTCTCAAATTGTTTATTTTTTAGATTATTTATAGCGTGAATGGGTATTTTTAGATAGCATTTATACATTTATTTTATACAGAACGGAAAACAATACTTTTTTCCGTCATTATTATTTAATTTATATATTTCTTTCCTATATTTTTATATATATTTTCATGTTTTATTCTCCATTAAGACAACAACCATTGCATAATGAGTGCCTTGACTTTACATACAGTAAATAAATGTTGCTGCAGGCTTCTACCTTTTAAATCTAACACTTCTAAAACATCGTATAACACAGGATAACACCCTTTTGATATCGAATTCGGTTCGTTTGCGTTCCCGTGTAAATGGGATCTAAATTTCGTGTAACTATAGCTATCAATAACATTTTCTCAAATTGAAACTTTACAGGTGTAATCTACGAAATGTGCAAAATACAAAGCAGCTGTCCGGTAGCATCTGTTGAGCTAATGAGCTTAACCTGCTCCTCATCATCTGATCTAAGATCTCAACGGGGTTAATTAATCCCACTAATTAGCAACCTGAACACGACGGTGGAAACAAACACTTTAATGAACTCATTCTCGTATTACACACATTTTAAACTGACATGATTTTAGGCCTTTCAAGGCTCTCAAGGTACTGTACACAAAACACAAAACAAAAACTAAACCACAGTCCAAAAAACAAGACAATATAATCAATCAATAAAAACAGAAAAGCAGAGGATGTGTGATGTGATCAGGGTGGATGTGCCCGTGTGAAGAGATATGTTTTGAGACGTGATTTGAGACGTGATTTGAGACGTGGTTTGAAACTGGGGAGAGAGTCAGAATTCTGGATGTCAGGTTGGAGGGAAATGCCTCCTCCCTCATGCAGTCAGTGTGTGATGATAACCTGTATTTTATTTAGCTGCATTGCTTCACAGAGGACAGTCGCTGTCCACAGGGCGGTCTCATCATCTGATTTAAGATCTCAACGGGGTTAATTCATCCCACTAATTAGCAACCTGACTGTGGAAACAAACACTTGGAGATATTTAATGAACTCATTCTCATAACACGTGAATTTAAAGCTGTCATGATTCTTTTAGAAATGCCTCCTCTTTCATACGATACGATACGATAATACTTCAATGGTCAGATCAAGTGTGAAATGCTCCTTGCATCCCAGCAGCTCCATGTGTAACATCAACAGACAAATATCAAGACACAATACATGAAAAACAACCAACAAACATGTAACATAACATCACGATCAGTGAGAGACAAGCTGCTCAAAGAGCCTTCAGCGTGCATTTGATCTGGATTCAGCTCTGTGTTCACTGAGAGGATGGACTGGAGCACAAAGGATGCTTCAGGCTGACTTTAGTGAATCTCCATTAGATGGTAGCAGTTCATATTCTCTGTTCAGAGCATGCTTTGGGTCCCAGATGATGCTGTTGGACAGCCTCTCAGGTTAGTATGGTATGCTGAGTCAGAAAGTCTCTGACAGGGTGACCAACAATCTTTGAGCAGATTTTGATGGTCATGCAGTCAGTGTGTGATAATAACCTGTGTTTTACTTTACTGTGTTGTCTTCCAGAGGACAGTCGTTGTCCAGAGGGAGGTCAGATCCACGTCTCCAGCAGACGATGTTTCTTTCTCTCTGAGAGTTCGTCTTCATGGCCCGACGCTCAGACTTCCTGCAGAGAGACTCGAGGAGGAGATGTTGCGTCTGCTGAGAGCCTGGAGCTGCAGGACTTCATCCAGCACTCCTTTCCAGTGTGAGTGCAAATAAATGTCTCCTCTATTATACAGTATTTTGTTCCAGGGCTGCAGGGTTAGGGTTGGGGTTGGGGTTAGGGTGCGTGCCCATTTTGGAGTTTATTTACCCTTTGTCTTTTGTTTTTGTGTTGCTTTAGGAAAACCACAGTGTGGGTTTGGGTGAAAGGATCGGGGGGAGATGGGTCTGATCAGAAGGATGTTATGGAGCCAGTGATTCCTGTAGAGAGTCCAGGGGGGTGTACTCAGATGGCTTTGGGGACAAAAGGACAGAGGAGGAAGTCGCAATGTGCCGGACGATACCTCTTCCTGTGTGAAAAGGAAGTAACAGGTAGGACTTTGAATTCACTCAAAAACACCAGAGCTACACAGAAACTACCGGACAATATTCAAGTTGTTGACAATACGTGACAAAACCCTTTGTTTTATCCTCATGTTTTGTTAATTTATAGATTTGATGTTGCTAATCCCTCTTTGTGCAGAGTCTTTCCCGTCTGTGGACAGTTATCTGACCGGGTCGTTTCTCATGAGCGGTGACTACACTCAGATCCAGATTCAACCCCTACCCAATGCACCGGACATCGGACAGATCACAGTGGAGGTCAGTTAGATGTCAAAAACATTGGTAAACTTCACAAGATAGATCTGAGATATGGTATTTTAGAAAAGTATTTAAATCTACTCTATCTCACAAGTGATCATCAGTGCTTGGTTTCAACGCTCACATACTGAATACTCAGTTCAGTTGAGGCTCCCTCTGCAAGGTGAGGCCCCACGCAGTCTGCGTGATCGGCCTGTAGGGAGGGACGGCCCTGGGTTACATGTTGGCATTGATTGGTTATTTAGGGTCAGAAACATATAAAGTTAGTTTGGTTATCAGAGTTCCATGAAGTGATTCCAAACAGGGGTCAACTGTACCCTAAAGTATTTCTGTAAATGGCAATGGGTACATGGCGAAAGTGGAGTAGCTACAGTAACTAAAAAATGGTATTACATTATGGAAATCAACGAATTGCGTGAGTTATACCACCTGAACCTAATAGCCTTCGTGTTGCATTGGGGTTCAGTTAAAAATAGGTAGCAAGCACCATCCAGTTTAATATATTTATTATTTTAAACAGGACTTCGGGACTTTAACATGTCAATGAATGTTTGTTAAATTCAAGCTCTCGTCAAACAATTTCACAAAATGCTGATTAAGCCAGGAACATCTCTTTGTATATCACAGTTATCCTGAGTTGTGGTGTCAGGAGCGTTCTCTTAAAGTCATCCATTGCATATGTTTCAAATATATACTGTTCCTTTGTACGATGTTCTTCTTTATCTTGAGCCTGCACAGCCACCATGTCGTCATATGATCTAGGCAGAACAAAAGCTCTGTCCTTCAGCTTTAATGGTGTTAAAAACGTATAAATTAAAGGTTTTTATCCACAGTTTGTGTTCCTGGTTGATAATCTGTTGCTCCTCTGACCCCCACAGATGCAGCTGTTCCCAGGTCTGTGGTTCAGTCATGCAGGTCAGCTGGTTTCAGTAGAGCTTGTGGTCCAACCCAGTCCTGACTCCTCTCTGTCTCGTGTCCAGATCCTCCGACCGTACTGCAACCCCAACCACCATCTGGTTCCTCCAGGTACAGTACAACCATGGATGTTTAATAAGAACTGGATACAGCCTCGTTAATACTGTATGAGAGCTGCTCATTGGCGCATGAGAACAAAATGGCCTGACATTTTCGAACGCAAAACCTCACAGATTACCCATCATGCCTTGCTGTCAGAGCAGAAGTACCCACTGGAGATTTCAGGTAATCTGTTGTACTCAAGCCCCCACGGAGTGCTCTGTACTCTGAGGAAAATATTCCTAGTGGCCAAACGGCGGTACTACAATTTCCGTATCAGTCCGTGACGTCACTGGGCCCAGAAAGACTCTTTCCCATTGACTAACATTGGGAAAGAGACGTCTGTAAATCAGCGGATAATTTTTTTAGCTCAGAGAACGCAGTTGAGTTTCCCCTTAAGCCCCGCCCCCGATCTACCGCTCTCGGCTCACTTGAATGAATGGAGAGGAAAATTAATCTGGATTCTTTTAGCGCATTTTACAACTTTAAGGACCTTAAATGTTTCTAATAAAGGCTATACAAGTGTTCGTGCTGGGTAGTTTATTTAGTTAAAAAAAATGATGCACTGATTTACAGACATCTCTTTCCCATGTTAGTCAATGGGGAAAAGTCTTTCTGGGCCCAGTGACGTCACAGACTGATACGGAAATTGTAGTACCACCGTTTGGACACTACGAATATTTTCCTCAGAGTCCGGAGCACTTCCTGGGGGCTTGGGACAACAGATTACCTGAAATCTCCTGTCTGCTTGACCCTGCAGGTGATAATCTCCTCTCTGCTCTTCAGCAGCGGTGGGAAGTAATGGAGTACTAATACTTTGTTTCTGTACTTAAGTACATTTTTCTGGTATTACTCCACTACTTATTTTTCTGACGACTTTTACTTCTTACACAAATACCTGTACTTTCTACTTCTTACATTTCCAAAACAGGCTGGTTCCTTTAATTTGAATGTGTGTTTGGTGGCGTGATCATTATTATTTAGAGTCATTGCGTGCCTATTGATTTGAACACGATCCGTGTATCCATCATTTCCTGGTCTTCTCTAAAGAAGAGGGACCAATGAAAACGTTGTCATGTTGCCGTTGTTCAGCATGGAAACATTCATTAGCTAACAATGACATTATTGTTCTATTAATATAAAGGGAGGTCAGGTACTCTTTAAAACAGCTGGTAGTTATGGGTACTTTTTACTTAAGTACATTTCAAAGCCCATACTTCTTTACTTTTACTTGAGTAAAGAAGTTTATTCAGTACTTCTACTTTTACCAGAGTATTTTTAAACACAAGTATCTGTACTTCTGCTTGAGTAAAGGATGTGTGTACTTTGCCATCTCTGCCTGCGGGTAATAATCTCCTCTCTTTTCGACCCTGCAGGTAATAATCTCCTCTCTTCTCCTCAGGTTGCAGTGCTCTCTTTAATCCGTTCAGCTGCTGCTCAGCCGTCCCGCTGTGCAACACGACGGGGGGCTGCAGCACCGGTCAGTACTGGTGCCACCTGCTGGAGGTCTGTGTTCCCAC
The DNA here is from genome assembly GCA_031216635.1 of Dissostichus eleginoides. Taxonomy (NCBI): domain Eukaryota; kingdom Metazoa; phylum Chordata; class Actinopteri; order Perciformes; family Nototheniidae; genus Dissostichus; species Dissostichus eleginoides. Next base: position 4,967,678 of record CM062284.1, on the reverse strand, counting down.
CACCAGTCCCTGCAGCCCCTACGACTCTGAAACAGGGGCCCGAGGCTTCGTTTTACCTCCCAGATACACTGCAATACCGCCTTTCTACCACCTGGTGGCCGACCTGCCTCTGAGGGTTAACCCGAGCTCTGAACTGACAACTATAAGTGTACGTTGAACTGGTGCCAATGAGTGCTGCAGGAGTCCTAAGACCCAACATTTTTTATTTTTCATGTCAAGGGAAACCGGGTGATGTTAACTTCATGAATTACCTAAAAAAAGATGTCTTTATGTTGTCGTTTCAACACAATATAGATTTAAAAAAAACACATTTCTCACAGATTTCCCTGTTTCTCTTTTCCCCACAACAGCTGATTCTTCCAGATCGAGCGATCATGGTGTACCCTGATGATATCGTGGCTGTTCAACACACTCGTGACTCTGGGACTTTCTTACACTGCGTGAACAGTGACGCCTCTCTAAAGTCCCCCTGGCGCCAAAGCTACATGTCCCTGAGGAGGAGGGAGGAGTGGGGGGGCTGGAGGGAGGGAGGCCTCACTTCCCTTCCCCATGGAGGCCAGTGGGTGGACGGGGTGGTGTGTGATCTAAGGATGATGTACGTGGACAATCTTCACAGAGGAACCGAGCACGAAGATAACCCTGGCTTCACTGAAAGAGAGACAACCACAGCCTTAAATAATCAGGCCTTCACAACTGGTCCTACTCCGAATCTTGGATCTAAATTTAGGCTTGACGTCATCCACCCTGCGCCAGATGCAAATAACCAGATTCACGTCCAAATAAACGTCCCGACACTCATTGTGGTCAAGGTCCTGTTTGGCGAGAAAGCAAGTAGCACATGGTCGGCACCAGTTCTCCAGATTGGGGTTCCCTTCCTATCATCTTGCCCTAAAGAGGTGGCTCAATCCTGGGATGGATGTAAGAGACAGTCCCATGATGCCTGGTTCTCCTCTGTAACCATGATATCGCCCACAGTTGGGTTTGAAACGCTGAACATCAGTGTGATGGACGCAGAAAGCTCTCAGAGTGTGAGTGTGAGGGTTTGCAGCTATGAGGAAGTCACAGGGCTAAGTGTTGAGCCGCATGGATGCCGGAGGATGATCGTAGACACACCACAGGTGAGAGGACAAAATGTATACTTTCAACAAACACATTCTGCTTATTTGACCAAATATTTTTTTAAGTGAACAGGTTATTGAGTTGCTCTAAAGATAGTAACGATTGATGGTCGGTCCAAAACTTTGGTGTAGACTGAAATTAGACGCATTACAACTGAAGTTCCTTTTCCCCAGAGGATTAATCCTTGGTAAAATGGATTTGACATTTGTATCTTCCATATGTTTTTTACATTGTAGTCATTTACAGCCAAAGTACAGAGTGGTTCCTCAGTGAAATTCACATGGCTGATTGACTACCTGGAGAACTTTGCCCATGAAGGAGAATCTTACAGCATTGTGTTCAAGAAACCTGCCGAGTATAAGCTCAGGGTAAGATCATTCAGTTGTCTCTATGATTTTATATTTGTGATTATTCTATACATTATCTTACGTGATCTGTTTCTAGGTGACAGCTTCCAACCCTGTGAGCTCCCAGAGCCAACAAACCCTCCTGACTGCTGATGAAATTACCCCACTGTCTGATCCACAGTTCCTGTTGGTCAGGGAGGTCATTGCTGTGGATGCTACACACCGCTACACTCTCAGGGTCAAAGTGGACATTTCCCTGCCAGTCACCTTCAGGTAAAGCATTGCATTTCGTACCCTCAGATATCCTATGAGAAAAACATTGGATAGTGTTGGGAAAATACTGAATGTACTCTTCTAATATCAGAGTACACATGATAACAAAGGTATCCCAACTATAGCTGTGTACATGACAGGATGTATGATTACCTAGAAGAGCATCAGGACTGTTTTAGGCATATGATAGCTATGTGATTAACATGATGATTCAGCCTCTATGGAGATAGACATATGACAAGCATGATCATTTCTGACGTGGAGCTAATCTGAACTAAATATTGAATACTGCTTTCTATTCCTCCATCTTGTGACTGTGTAACTCCCTCTCTTGGATATCAGCATGTGAAGGACACTGTTCAGGAACTAGTTGATGCTCTGTATGTGATGACTACTTCCATTCTGGAGAGGATAATAAATACATGGATCCTGAGATTGAAACTTGGTGACGAGTGAGATTTTTCGAACAGATAGCCTAAAATCGTTTCATTTGGTGTTTGTCCTAGATGGGATTTTGGGGATGGCAGAAGTGAGGTGATCCACACACAGTCTGCTCCATGCCAAACAATGGAGGGGCTCATGGAGAGAGGAGAGAAACAAGTGTATGTCCAAGACTCAGTGAACTATACCTATCCCATCCCAGGTAAACACACATTCAAATATCAAAGATGCACCAATCTCAAATGATTATGTGTAATTTTAAGAGGGGGTTGATTGTAATGATGGTTTTTGTTTGGGAGGTTTTAAAGTCTGAAACGTAACCACGTGCTTCATTCTCATCACTTATTATCTCAGCCCTGACAAGCAAGCATCTGGTATACATCAAAATGTTTGATAAACCCACTGTTTTCTCCCTGCTGATTAAAAGGAAGCGTCTAAATAACTTTGTATCTACCTCAAGAAGATAGAGGAGCCTTTAGCAGCCATAGAGCCAGAAAACTCCCACAAGAAGTTGATGGATATAAAACCAGAGCAAAAGGAAATTGGATAATAGATAATGGCCCTACGTACATTCCTTGGGAAGAGAATAGAATCACAACCTAAATGTTATTTTCATTTCTCCTTCAAATCAATCTTAGATATAATAATGACCTTTTTTGGTCGAAGATTGACACTGGTTCTGAAAACTGTGCTTTGTACTTATTATTTCTCTTTATGCAGATGACTACACACTCCACGTCCAAGTCTCCAACCAATATGACCACACTGAAGCCTCCAAGAAGATAAGGGTTCGCCCTCAATTAAATCACCTCCTTATTTCCTCCAACGTTCCTGTACCTCTCGTCAATCAGACTCTTATTCTGAAGCTACAGTGGAGCCCTCAACCTACGCTGTCGTCTACACATGGGACTTTGGCGATAGCTCTGAATCTCTCCAAAGCATCCACCATGAAGTCAACCACAGTTTTATTTCTGCAGGGGTTTACAACGTCACAGTGCGTGCCAACAACACCCTGACAGTCCTGACCCTGGATAATGGTGGAAGTTCTGGAGAAAATCTCTGGATTAACATTCAGCTACAATGGACCCAGTGAACTAAACGTAGCTACAGATTTCCGAGCTACAGTGACGACTGGTAATAATCTAACGTGGGATTTTGACTTTGGCGATGGATCCTTTCAGGTCAACCTTTCAGATGGCTCCATCTCCCATGTCTATGTATTACCAGGAAACTATACGGTAGATGTAACTGTCTCGAATACTGTCAGCAAAGCTCATCAGTCCATCAGTGTGGAGGTCTATAAGTTGGCTGTTAGTGGAGTTCTCCCTACAACATGTGTCATGAGTGGAAACAAAATACAGTTTACTGCTTTGGTGAATGGGAACATATCCAATCTGACTTTCCATTGGCTGTTCCAAGATGGTTCGTCTCTGATTGTAGTAACGGGGCAATCTACAGCCATGCACACCTTCCTAAACCATGGGATTTGTCATATTAGTCTGAATGTGTTGAGTTCTGTTACATCAGTATCATATAATACGAGTATCTGTATCGAATCGCGAATAACCAACGTATCAGTGCAGCCATCAAAGGAAGTGGTGGCAGTAGGGGAAGAGGTATGCTTCAAGGTGTTAATTTTACCTGAACAGATGAGAGGTTACCAATTTAAGTGGTTCAACAGCTCTCTAGCCTCATTGCTGTGACAGAAAATGCTCAAAAGTGTTTCATCTTTAGGGATGAAGGTGTGGAAGTGGTTTTAGTAACAGCAAGTAACAGTGTTAGCAACAAAACAGCCAGAGCTAGTATCACCGTTCAACACCCTGTAAGTGACCTGTCTGTGGGGCATGATAGTGAAAGTATCACACTGACAGTCAACACATTAGCCTTATTTTGGCTTGCCTCTTGCACTGGTAGCAATGTGTCCGTGCTGTGGGACTTTGGAGATGGATCTCCTGTTGAACAGAACAAAAACGTGTCACATGTCTTTACCACAACAGGTCAGTTTACAGTCAGCGCCACAGCATTTAACGCCGTTAGCCGTGATTCTGTGACCCTTCAAGTCAATGTTTTAAATGTTATTTCAGACCTTTCTCTTCACACCAACCAGCCTTATGCTGCAGTTGGAGAAGAAACACTCATCTCAGCAATTAGCAGTGCCATCAGTAGCACCATTTACTACTGGACTGTAGACGGTATATCCTCAAACATACAGGGGACCTATCAGTTTAGATTTGCTTTCCTGAAACCAGGAGTGTATCAAGTACGAGTTATAGCACAGAACTTGGTGAGTAGAAAGGAAGCAGCTATTGTAGTTGAGGTCTTTGAAAGAATAGAGGGTCTTCAGATTGAATGTCAGAACCTGATAAATGTTAAATACGTACCAACCCAAGAGGAACTAGTGTTTATTGGCTCGATCACCAAGGGATCCAATGTCTCTTATCAATGGCTCGCTACACAAACCGGAATAAAGCATCAATTTACTGGTGATGAAGAGCTTTTTCAGATGTTAGCAGAATCTCCTGGAGGGATTTCAGTTCAGTTAAGAGCTTCTAACAAGTTGGGTGAGGCCACCAGTGTTGTTTCTTTGTTGGCAGTACAGCGTGTTACAGGTGCGCACATTACAACACAATCAAATGTCGTGGCATTAGGGAAAGTAGTGAATATCTCTGTATCGGTGGTTACCGGTTCAGATTTGGAGTACCTTTGGTATGTGATTTCTGGTGTTTCACCTTTGCAAACACATGCATCCTTCCTTCTCCACACTTTTACAACTGTTGGTCATTGTCTTGTTAGAGTTTTGGTTCAAAATGTCCTCAGCCAATGCAATGTCACCAAAGAGTTTAATATACAGGAGGGAATCCAAGAAGTGGACTTTAAGATTGAAGGAAAGACGCATCCGTTTTATGCCCCCACAAGTTCTGCTATTCAACTCCATGGGATTATTCGGAAGGGAAGTGATCTGCACTGGAACTGGGAAGTAAAAGGTGCTAATCTTTATAATGCTTTCGATCAGACCTTCATCTACACGTTTCCATATGAAGGCATCTATCAGGTGTCTTTGAATGTCTCCAATGGGATCAACTGGGAGATGGTTTCACACAGTGTCACAGTCCAGGACGCAATCGAGGGTCTAACGCTGAATATTTCTGAGTCTTCTTTCTGCACGGAGGAACAAGTTACTATTATTCCAACAATCTCCAAAGGAAGCAATGTCAGCTTTGCTATAACCTTTAAAAACAAAGACTGGATTCGTAGTCAGAGCGTTCTTGAAGGGCGGTTCACCACATTGAGCCTTCCTGCAGGGAAACATCTAGTTACCGTGAAAGGTTGGAACCATGTCAGCAGTTCTGAGGTGTCTTCAAGCATTCTGGTCACTGAGCATATTCAAGGTCTGAGACTTGTGAACTGTTGTTCTGATGCTTTCGAGGCTCTGAAAGGAACCAGGTTCAGGGCAGAAGTTCAAAGTGGACTTCCTGTAAACTACACCTGGGTATTTAATTCATTGGGTTCTGAGCCTACCATGTTCACAGGACAGGAAGTGATCTTTACTCCTGCAGAAAGTGGTTTCCTGTCTGTTAGCGTGCTTGCTACCAATGGAGTCTGCTCAAAGAAGGTAAATGATACTGCCACCGTTCAGTGGCCTGTTAAGAAGGTGACGCTTGTCTGTCATTCAGAAAGATTATTTGTTGGACATGCTTTCAAGTTTTCTGCACAGATGAATGGACGGAGCAATCCAAGATACCTCTGGGACTTTGGAGACTCCAATGAGACGTTGGCAACAGACTTAAGCACAGTCAATCATACTTATTATATCCGTGGGAAATACATGGTTGTGGTCAAAGTGTTCAACAGTGTCAGCCATGTATCTAGACAGCTACACATACAAGTGGAGGAGCTCCTTTGTTCAAGCCCTCAAGTTTCTCTTATCCAGAGCCATTTGACTATCTTCAGGTCTAGAATGAGTTTTTTTGAAGCTATCGTGGACATTAACTGTTCTGCTTACAAAGCTGCGTACCTATGGGAGATACTTAATGAGTCAGATTGTAACAAATTCACTGGGAACAAAGTCGTTCTTGGAAGCCAGGTAGATGCATCGTCACCCTTTCTTTTACTCCCAAAGCATACTCTGGATTTGGGACAGTATTTCTTGGTGTTTACCGTTTCCCTCCAAGGAACGCCTTTACTTGTCCAACGAAATATCAGTGTTACAGTAGTCCACTCAGCATTGGTCGCTGTTATCAAGGGAGGATCACACAGACTGTGGCCCAGCCTCAGTGATCTCGTCCTGGACGGATCTGAGTCTGAAGACCCTGATGAAGAGCCAGGAGTGGATGATACACTGCAGTACCACTGGACCTTCATGCCTGCGGTAAAAAACTTTTTTGTGTTAAAGGTCACCTATTATGCAAAATCCACTTTTTCATGTCTCTTCTACATCACCATGTGTCCCCTCTTCTTCATGTCTCTTCTACATCAACATGTGTCCCCTCTGTGTAAAGAGATTCTGAACGTTTCAGGAACAAAGATTCTCTCCCTTTTTGTCCTGATCCATTTATATAAAAACCTGTCTGACAATGAGCTGATCAGATTTTGGCCACTTTATGACGTCATAACGATGTTTTGGCTTGTGTAACCATTAGCCAATCAGCAACCAAGGTAACCCCCCCCCCACCTTATCACCTGAATCTCCTCCTAGAGCACCATTGTGTTCTTTTTAACCAAATCTCTCTCAGAGGGGCGTGGGGAGTGGCTCCTTATTTTCATCTAAAGTAACAGACAGAGAATCAGCACTTTTGAAACAGGGCTGAAACAGAGGGGATTATGGGATGCTGCAATGATCTGTTTGATGTTTCAGCCAATCAGAGACAGGTTCTGGATATATCTGAGACCTGTAATATATTGATGAGAAACAGTATAATAGGGGACCTTTAAAGTGACCTCAATCTTCCTAGTTGTCTTTATGAAGAATACATTAGCTACTACTATCCTCCTAAGGATGGATAAGATAACATAATATTTGAAAAACAGTCTATATAAGTGGTACTAAGACCCACGTGTTTGTATTTTCAGAACTCAAGCGAGTCTCATTTTGCAAAGCAGCCTAAGACGACTAACAGCAGTAAAATGACGGTACTTGGCACTCAGTTGCACTCAGGCACAGTCTACGTTTTCACCCTTACTGTACACAAAACAGGAAGGAGTCCTGTCTCCTTCAACCAGACAGTGAGTATAACCCCACATCTCCCTCTATCTTAACACAAAAGCATGCTCTTACAAATAAATAGTTTTGGAGACAATTTTGGAAGTTACGGTAGACAAACCAATGAATTTAGCCAAAGAATACACTTCTTCCCTCTATGTCTAATCTACAGGTGACTATGAGTGAAGCTCCTGTGTTTCCTGTGATTGTGGATTGCGTGTCCTGCTCTCTACTGTCCTCCCCTCACCAAATAAGCTATACCACCCCCACTGTACTGTCAGGACAATGTGGACAGTGTGACGATCGACTCAGGTAATGAATCGGACAATAACTTCCCACTTTCAACTAAGAAACTTTATTTTAAAGTAAACATGTTTGAAATATTCTGTTGCAAAAGAGTTAATGGAAAGGCAATTGTAGTGAAAACTGTTCTCCCTTTGCTGTAGTCTCTGCTTTATTCATCATCTTTTTAATTATCTCGTGTCTATGTGTTTAAGGAATTTGTTTGTAATTTGACATTGGTTTCCAACCTTCATTGGTTTAATCTTCATGTAATCTTAGCAATACTTAATTAAATTGTCAAATGATCAGTACTATGGTTTATTGATGGCATCCAAGAATTATGCTGACAGTCACAAGACATTCATCCTGAAGCGTTTTCTCACAGTACAAATGGAGTGCTGAGGACCAGACTGGCGTGACCCTTGACCTAAACGAGGTCTCCACATCTACCAGCCGACACTCACCTAACCTGGTGGTGCGTTCAGGTGTCCTACAACCAGAACAGAGTTACACCTTCACTCTCAATGTGTCCCAGCCTGGCAGAGGGCGTTGGGGTAGCGCCAGCCTGACGATACACCCTAACAATCCCCCACACGGAGGCCTGTGTAAACTCAGTCCTGAGTCAGATATACGTCTGCTGGAGACGGTGGTCACCTACAACTGCTCAGGTAACACTGAGTGGAAGTGTTTCAACTCTGAATTGAGGAAATCCTGCAGTTTAGAGGAAAAGTAATTCATCCGTCAAATTGAACGGGATTTGCTAACATCTGTGTCTTTTGGCAGGGTGGCAAGATGATGAAAGCAGGACCTCTCAGCTGATTTACACCTTCCAAGTTGCACCATGTCATCCCAATGGCCTGGTGTGCCCCTTACTCACTCTGTACAGGTAAATACAGGCCTCAACTAACAGCTATTTATAGACCATGAAGTGTGATCTTACCTTGGTTGGTGATTGGCTAATGGTTACACAAGCCAAAAAAAACCTTATGACATCATAAAGTGGCCAACATCTGATCAGCTCATTTTCAGACAGGTTTTTATAGAAATGGATCAGGACAAAAAGAGAGAGAATCTTTGTTCTTGAAACTTTCAGAGTCTCTTTACACAGAGGGGACACATGTTGATGTAGAAGAGACATGAAGAAGTGGATTTTGCATAATAGGTGACCTTTAACCTACACATTAGAAATAGCATTAAGAAGTAAGGTTTGTATTCTTCCTGTCCAATGTCATGAGTGTTGCTGTTAGATATCCAGGAAAACTGATAATGGACATCCAACAAAGACGTCCTCCTCCATGCACCAGTCATTGTTGAAAGCTCGATTAACAACAATGAGAATGAGGATCCCATAGAGAGATAATGTCTACGATTGGTTTGTTTCCCAAGTAGAAAGTAGGCCGAGCTAATAGAGATTTAAATCATCGTCAGATGATATCCGATGGATCCAAGATTGCATTTTGCAACTACTAAACGTTTACATGCATCCATCAAAAGTAGGCTCAACCATGCTTGATCAAAACTACCTGACTACAAACAGACACAAATCAAGTCCCATTGCCTACAGATTCTGCAATCAAATGTCTTTTGACCTGAACAACTTAAGCTCTTTTGTCTTTAATTTTCATTCTTTTTCGTAGGGGTACTCGTTCACAATATGGCAGTCTGGTTCCAATGGGAAGTCCTGGGCAAGAAAGAAGCACATCAGTTATCTCAGTTACTTTATTGGTAGAAGACCATCTGGGGTCAAAAGTCATTGCTCTGAACAGGTAAGCTACCAGGAATTAATGCAGCCGAGCATAACATCACAACTTGTCATGTGCCACACCTGTCCCTATACTCAAATTGTCAATCTACATTTAGGAACAATATTTAAGTTGTTTACAGATTATGCCGAATGTGGGTTTTTGTGAACTCTCACAGTCTCTGTTTCCTCTTTTCTACAGAATGCTGACGGTTGAAACTCCTCCAAAGGATGCAGTGGCCAATCAGTGGCTGAGAAACAAGAGCCAGACAGAGCTGTGGGCATTAGTCCAACAAGGAAACCCTCAAGAGATCATCCCTTATTCCATCGCTCTCACCAGCCAGCTCAATCAGGTGTCATTTGCAAGTCCATGAAATGGCAGCTGACTATGATTAAAGGTCCCCTATTATACTGTTTTTCATCAATATATCACAGGTCTCAGATATATACAGAACCTGTCTCTGATTGGCTGAAACACCAAACAGATCATTGCAGCATCCCATAATCCCCTCTGTTTCAGCCCTGTTTCAAAAGTGCTGATTCTCTGTCTGTTACTTTAGATGAAAATAAGGAGCCCCTCCCCACGCCCCTCTGAGAGAGATTTGGTTCAAAAGAACTCAATGGTGCTCTAGGAGGAGATCCAGGTGATAAGGTGGGGGGGGGGGGTTACCTTGGTTGCTGATTGGCTAATGGTTACACAAGACAAAACACCGTTATGACATCATAAAGTGTCCAAAATCTGATCAGCTCATTTTCAGACAGGTTTTTATAGAAATGGATCAGGACAAAAAGAGAGAGAATCTTTGTTCCTGAAACTTTCAGAGTCTCTTTACACAGAGGGGACACATGTTGATGTAGAAGAGACATGAAGAAGAGGATTTGCATAATAGGTGACCTTTAAACTAAAGATAATGAGCATAGTCTAATTTAAATTGCTTTGAATATGAAATGATGAGTCTCACCCAATCTGTCCACAGATGGAGGCTGGACAGACTGCCGTGACGTTGTTGGACAGAAGGGAGATTCGAGAAAATGTCACCCGAGTCCTGGCGTCTCTCCCATTGAACTCCATGCTGAATGTAGATCAGATCAGCTCAGCTCTGTCACTGTCTACTGTAAGTAACCACTGTTTGTTTCCCTATCATTCACAGTCCTAAATATTTAGAAAATATGTGTAGTGCCAACTGCATTCTTTGCAAACACAGAAAGGAGGAAAAGAGACCAAAAAGACACAAATATATTTCACACCTAAGCTTAACATCGTATAAAAATATTCCTTCTTTTTCAACATTTTAAGCATAAAAATAGCAAAAGACACGTCTATTTCTGTTTTCTGAAGGCTGTTCCTAGTGAACTTGTGTGTGAAAAGTGCCAAGAGAAGGTTCTGGAAGCTGTGGGGAAGATGATCCATGTCATGGAGGAGCAGATGAGTCCTGGTGTGTTGTCAGCGGTGGAAACAGGGAGGAACATCCTCAACATCATAGGTGCTTTTCAAAAAGTATCTCATGCATGAATCACTCATAATCTCATGGTTAACCCTTATGTTGTGTTCGGGTCTCCCATGACCCGTTTCAAGTTAAAATGATATAATAACTACTAGTGTTGTAGTCGAGACCACCTTATCCGAGACCAAGACATTACCGAGACCGGAGAGTAGCAAGACCAAGTCAAGACCAAGACTTTAAGAGGTCGAGACCAAGTCAAGACCAAGGGCGAGACCGAGTCAAGACCGGAACCAGACTACTGTGAATCCAACACTACATGATACACTTACAATACCATGTGTAAGATACCAGAGTCAATTTGATCTGAAAGATCCACATCATCATAAAAAGACACACATACGTAAGATATAAATTCAACTTCATCATATTTATTCAAAAAGTTATCCTTTTCATATAAAAACAGTAACATAGTACGAACATAATATAAAACATCATAATATACATTTTACGGTATATAGGTCTAAGCAACAAACAAAAAACAAAGAAACCAGATGAAGGAAAACCCTTTAACATACACATACACACACAAACACACACACACACACACACACACACACACACACACACGCCAATTTGTGTAGCTTGTGTAGCCAAATTTAAGTATTGATACATTTCGCGACATCTTCACTGCAAGAGCGTTTGAGTGTGAAGGGGTGGCGACAGGTGGGGGGGTAGCAGCCGGTATAGACCAGTCCCATGTTTACAAACATTGCGGCGCATGAGGGCAAAGATTCAGAGTCACGTGGAGTCATGTTATTGGTTGAATTTTTTAAACAGGGCGTTTTACATCCAATCACATCCCCAGCAACAGCCGTGGTCTCGACCATGGATGTATAATAAGAACGGTCTCGACCGGCCTTGACATAAAATCTCGTGACCTATAGGTCCGAGGCCGAGACAAGACCAAGACCAAATGCAGTCGATTCCGAGACAAGACCAAGACCGTTAAAAAGTCCGGTCTCGAGTACTACAACACTAATAACTACCCTCTAGTTCTTTTTTATTGGAACTATAGTTAATAATATAAAGTTGTAAAAACGTTTTGGGGGGGAAATTGTATTTTAATATTAATCTATTATAGTCAGATAACATAATTATCCACTGTGTTTACTATAGGGAATATAATGAGTGCATTTAATCCCATTTCCTACTCAAAAATATGTGTTTTGGGGCCATAAATAATAAAATGACAACAGGAGTGTGAAGTTGTGAATGCATAATAAGTTAGTGATGATGTAGTTAAAACAATATTGGATGATAGTCATTACATTTGAGTGTTTTGAACTTCATGCGAACACCATGAACGGAAACAGCTTTCGAACACAACACAAGGGTTAAATGAACAAATCAAATATTGTTGTATTCTCTTTGTTTCCAGGTAGCACCTTGGCGGCTGTATCTATCAGAGCTTCCAGTTCTGACCACGACACTCTTCATTTAGCGTCTTCTAACGTCCTCTTAGCGCTAAATCATGCAGGGGCCCTGATGCGCTCCCTGATGCACGCCCAAATTAATGACAAGGCGCCTCTTTTGCTCTCCAACGACTACATCAACACAGTTTCTTTCCATGGAGACCCCTCCGAACTCCTCTGCACTCAAAAGTCCAACCAACACCAGATCGTCCCCTCTCATCGATGTCAGTTTCTCATCCCCTCCTCTCTTACTGCTCACCTGCAGAACCAGAAGACTGAGATAGTTCAAGTTCTGTTTGACGCAGATTTGGGATCAAATCCATTCCTGACTGCAGCCGATCCTCCAATTTCCACCTCTCTGGTTGCAATGGAGCTCACTACACCTGAAGGTCAACCAATCACCATACAGGATCTGGACCCTGATCAGGCCATACGGGTCACCCTGCCCAACAAACACCATATTGGGCAGGATGATGGGGGTGGAGCAGGGAATGGGACTTGTCTTACGGTGATGTTGCCTACTGAAGGGATGTTAAACTTTACAGTCAAAGCTGTGGACGGACTGGATGAAAACGCAGGGTTATATATCTCCTTCAACTTCACCCTGGACTCAGGTACAGAACAATATTTACCTTTCACTGGATCTAACCGTTTTTTTTACGATCTTAAAGGGGCGCTATTATGCTTTTTGGGGTGGTTTTCCTTTCCTGTAGTGATTTCTATAGGTTTTTGTGCATGTAAATAGTCTGCAAAGGCTAAAATACCAGAGTTTGTGCCGAAATTATCCATAAAAAAACTGGCTTTATTTTGTATTAATTAAGAAAAAATACCCAGCTTCCTGTCATTTCAATAACGTTATAATAATACAGTTTGAAAAGTTTTAGTGAGCTCCCCAAGTCTTGGTAATGCCAGACTTTTCCTGAATGAACAACAGTGGATGTGACATATCAAGACAGTGGATGTACACACGACATTTCGACATTTCAGGAAGTCTAAAGTCTATAAATCAAGACGATGAACTTTATTTTAAAGTCGGTCAAGTCAAGCGCCTAAATAAATATGAATTACCCTACTGTATATCTGTGAGTTTGTGCATGAATTATGAATCACAAAGGCTGTTTTCTAACTGCATTATGCATATTCAGGAGCTACTCCAGTGAGTCTAGGACATGTCCGGATAGAAGTGAGCTCTGCAGTGCCGGGGACTAATGCATCCTGGGATTCCCTGGTGAGGGAGTGGGCTCTAAATCTGTCTGATGCGACCCCTTTCATGGAGGAAACCATCTTCCTGTCTCCACTGTGAGTCGCTGGTCTTTCCTGTATCGCTGTGTGTCCACGTAGCATTTTTTTCTCTGGCAGAGAGGCTTTAATAATACCCCCTCCAAGTGTTTCATCAAAAACAATTCTCGTAATAATAACTCGGCATCATATCAACGCTTTTATAAGACAGACTAGCTTAGCCCCCTTGTCTTGTTTGTGCTACTTTATTTGTGTTTGTCATAGTTTTTTCACTATAATCAACCGTAAAATGTAAATGTGTTCAACTAAAACCCTTCAGATCAGTTGCAAAAGAATAGCGGTGCTCTCAGAAAAGGACTCTGGGTGCAACTCCACATTGAAAACTATTTTTAAATATGCTATCGCTCAAAAAAAGGCGCTATATGTGAACTGAGGAAAATACTGTCCATTTTATTCGTTCAATACTAGCCTACTACTTTGCCACGTGCAAGTATGAGCACTGTTTTTGCGATAATGTACCGTAAACTCCTCACCTGTCAGTTGCTCCTCTAGCTAATTACCTAACAAGAATGATGTCCTCCAACAGTCTGAACCGGACAGACCAGCCTCTCTCCGTCCACCTGTCCTCGTCTCTGGTCTCCGGTGGTCCGGTGTGTGTGTCGATGTGTGTGTTCAGCGCAGTGTGTCAGTACTACAGCGTGCAGCAGAGGCGATGGAGCAGTGAGGGTCTGCAGCCTCTGGAGGGCAGCACCCTGCAGGCGGCCCACTGCCTCACCCAGCACCTCACCATGTTCGGGGCCAGCATGTTCCTCCATCCCGGGGCCGTGGTGCTGCTGCCGCCGGTACGTGACACACAAAGCATTACACCGGAGCAATTTCTTCCCTTTCCTGTAGTGTTTTCTATAGGCTTGTGTGCATTTAAATGTTCTGCAAAGGCTAAGGTCCCTCCAGAAAGAGTTTCTGCAAATGTTTTCCATTAAGAAACTGGCTTTATTGTGTATTAATTAGAAAAAACACCCAGCTTCCTGTCATTTTAATAACAAAAATACAGTTTGAAAAGAATGAGTGAGCTGCCCAACTTCAGTCTTGGTAATCCCAGACTTTTCCTGAATGGACGACAGTGGCTGTGACCAGGGGCGCCGCCAGGGATTTTGGGCCCCATGAAAAGATATCACATTGGTTACTTTTTTTTCTTAATGTTCTAAAATTGTTTGGGCCCCTGTCAGTCACGGGCCCTTAGAATCGTCCTAACTTTTCACCCCCTTATGGCGCCCCTGGCTGTGACATATCAAGACAGTTGATGTACACATGACATTAAGATGCTGCATTAGAAGCATTACACCAGTGCAATTTTTTGTTCGTGCTAAGCATGGCAAATGTTGAGTTCATTCACAAAGATAGAAAATGAAAACAAAAATCAAAGGGAAAGTCAATAAAGGGAAGTCTTCATCAGGCTCCTTCGTCTCTCTCTCGTCTCTCCTCAGCCGGGGGGTCCGGTGCGTAACCTTCTTGTCGGGATGGTGTGTGCGGTTCTGGTTCTGATCCACCTGCTGCTGGGGCTCATCGCTCACAAACTGGACCACCTGGAGAGAACCAGGCTGAGCCGGGTTCCTCTGTGTGGACGACCGGGCCTCCATCAGTACCGAGTGCTGGTGAAGACCGGCCGCAGGAGAGGGGCAGGTCAGAGAGGAGAACAATGTTTTTAAATTTGAAAGAATTACTTAAAATGTAATATGAATTTTCAGTATTTGTGTACTTAAACACATAATAAAATAGTAATTATTAAAAAAAAAAGAATAAATTAAGAATAACACAAATAACTATATATTGTACAAATAATTAATACTGTATTTTACCCATCAGGCACCACTGCACACGTTGGCATCAGTCTGTACGGAGTGAGTAAGAGCGGCGCTCGCCACCTGCGGAGCGACGGAGCGTTTCAGAGAGGAGGCCTCGACATGTTTCACCTGGAGACAGACGAGAGCCTGGGGGAAGTCTGGAAGATCCGCATCTGGCACGATAACACAGGTAGGTGGAGTTTCCCAAAATATCCTTTTGATAAAAGAGTTGAATATTGTTTTTCAGTTTTTTGCACATTTTTACCTTTTTTTTTGTCTGCTTTAACTGAGTTGTTCTATGTGTGTGACTGACACAGGTAGGTGGAGTTTGCTAAACATTTCTGTCGTAGCAACTTAAAATCAGCTGCTGTCCAGAGAAAATGATGAGTTAGGTAAATATGCAAAGAAACACAATATCGATATCAATTATTTTAAGATCTTTTTCTTTGAAAGGTGTCCTATCATGCCAAATGCACTTTTTGTATGTCTTTTCTACATAAAGATGTGTCCCCGGTGTGTCAGGGAACTCACGCAGCGTCAGAAAATAAAACCCTCTCTCTTTTCCTCCGTACCCAAATCTCCAGAACATACAACGGAGTTGATCCAGATTTGCTGCCGATAAGACGTAATATCTGAAATGTGGGCGGGCTTTACACCCACGGCCCTATCAGAAACGTCGCTATCAGAAACAATGCGCGACTGTTTTGGATGTAATATGGTCTTTGTTTACATTAGCATCGCTAACACTCAGAGCTAACCTGTACTGGAGAGAGAGTATGTGTAAAGAAGCAGGAAACAAAAAGGAACTGACCTTGTGGTAAACCTGAGAGAGAGAAAGCCTTTGAGCTCCATACTGTTTCAGAAATAATCCTTGATGTGGTTTGGAACATGGCGTTTAATCACGGCAGCATTTAGCTGAGTTTCTATATGTATACATTTTTAAAGCTTTAGACCCAGAATCAGCAATTCTCTAACAGGGCTGAAATAGAGGGATATGAGGGATATCTAAAATGCATGATCTGTTTGGTATTTTGAGCAAAACACTTCATAGACATGTTTTTTATATATTTGTATATATCTGAGACCTATGCTATATGCCTAAAAATAGCATGATAGGAGACCTTTAACTGAGTTTCTCTGTGTGTGTGACTTCAGGTCTGGACCCGTCCTGGTTTGTGGAGCAAGTCGTGGTCTGGGACCCTCAGACTGACCACATGTTCTTCTTCCTGCTGGAGGACTGGCTCTCTGTGGAGAACCAGAAGAACGGATCCGTGGAGAAGGAGGTTCTGGCCTCATGTGAGCTTTGAACTGAATTAATATGCTTTTTTTTTTAACAGTAATTTCTATGAATCTGCTCCATCTTTAGTAAATAAACAGATAAATAAACATGTCTTCCTCCTCTCAGGTCCAGAGGAGCTGTCTCAGTTTCGTCGGGTGTTTTCCTCCCAGCTGGTGTTTGGGATGTCTGAGCATCACCTGTGGCTGTCGCTATGGGAACGCCCCCCCCACAGCAGGTTCTCTCGGGGTCAGAGGGTCACCTGTAGCGCTGTGGTGCTGCACCTGTACCTGGCTCTGGGGGCGCTGTGGTACGGGGCCGTGGGCACACAGGGACTCAGGTAGGAGGGCAGGCCTCAATTAACAAATTAAATTGAGGCCTGAATGTGACGTTTTTTATAAATACATCTTTTTTACGAGCCCCAAATGTTCTGTGTTCAGTGGCCCGGTGTCAGCGCGGCTGCTGGTGAACATGGAGGCTGTTTCTGTTGGGATGACGGTCGCTGCTCTGGTGTTTCCTCTGCAGTGGTTCCTCTGTTTCCTCTTCAGAAAGTCTCACAGTCAGGTGAATATAATCCTGGATTCCTGTGGTTTGTTTCTGCTCGTGGCTTCTGATTAGAGGTCATTAGAGGTCATTAGAGGTCATTAGAGGTCAGCACAGAGACGTGTGTGATATGAACAAGATTTGTTTGACAAACAGTTTAATCTTAGTGTGTGTGTGTGTGTGTATATGTACTTTTCCATTTTATATTGAGTTACATACTTCTCATTACTTTTATCATTTAAATATGATTTTGTTTCTATTTCTCTACATTTTTAAATGTTTGTGTTTTTTTGTATTAACTTATAAATATATATATATATACAAATATATACTATTTAATTTAATTTAAGATATATTACATTTTATTTTTAATGTAACTATTATTTTGTAATTTTGTCAGTTTCATTTATTTATTATTTTTCTGAATGTTCTTTTACTAAGTGTTTCTTTTTTGTATCCATGCATCCTTATTCACTGAAGCATCATAAACATATAATGGATAAACAAACAAAAAAGAAACTGTAATGACTTCATTAGGAACCAATTTTAAGGTGCAATTAATAATGATTTGCTCTTTTCCTGCACAAATGAATAAAACATGTATAAACACTGTATCAGAAATCCACTTATATACCATGTTATTACAGTATACAGTATTTCTTAACACTTACTTGATGCCCTCTTCTGTTCCCTCTCCAGGTAACCGTGGATACGTCCGTCCCTCCCTCCCCCGTCTGTCACTCGGTGGAGATGGACGTCTTCCTCGGCCAATCAGATCTCTCCGGCCCGTCCTTCCTGTCTCTGTCTGACTCCTCCTCCGGCCCTTCATCTGTGAGCACACACACACACACACACACACACACACACACACACACACACACACACACCACACACGCGTGCGAAGTACAAAATAAACGACCAACACATTTATTTAAGTTTAAAAATAGCCCTCCCTCGACATTTCCAAGTGCATTATATTAAATATGATATGTTGTTAAAAATGTATATTCCTGCTGTTTCCACACAGCTGTTCTGATTTGTTATTCTGCCTCCTTACTCGTTGTTCCCCGGCTCAAAACCAAACACACCGAAGCTGCTTTAGTTTTTATGCTCCCCAAAAATGGAACAAACTTCCAGAAAACCTGAGTTCTTCCCCAACGCTGAGTTATTTTAAGTCGAGGCTTAAAAAAACCATTACTTCTTACAGCTGCTTGCCCAGAATTCTTTTAACTCGTTTTTAGCACCTACCGTATTTACAGTGTTGTTTTTCAGAATCAGAATCAGGTTTATTCCCAGCTAGGTTTGCACTTTAGAGGGATTTGACTACAACAATTCAAACACAGATAGAGAACAAAAACCTTACCTTACCTTCCCTTACCTTCCCTTACCTTACCTTACCTTACCTTACCTTACCTCACCTTACCTTACCTTACCTTACCTTCCCTTACCTTACCTTACCTTAACTTACCTTCCCTTACCTTACCTTACCTTACCTTAACTTAACTTACCTTACCTTCCCTTACCTTACCTTAACTTAACTTACCTTACCTTACCTTACCTTACCTTAACTTAACTTACCTTACCTTACCTTAACTTAACTTACCTTACCTTCCCTTACCTTACCTTAACTTAACTTACCTTACCTTACCTTACCTTACCTTAACTTAACTTCCCTTCCCTTACCTTCCCTTACCTTACCTTACCTTACCTTAACTTAACTTACCTTACCTTACCTTACCTTACCTTACCTTACCTTCCCTTACCTTCCCTTCCCTTACCTTACCTTACCTTACCTTACCTTAACTTACCTTACCTTCCCTTACCTTACCTTACCTTACCTTACCTTACCTTACCTTACCTTACCTTACCTCCTGTAGTTACTGGACAGCAAGGCGTTGGACTCCAGTATTCTGGACTTCTGGGCTGCGTCTGGTTTGGCCCCGCAGAAAGATGGAGTTCATCAGGAGGGGGGGGTTGTAGAAACATGGCCGTCATGTGACAGCCTCCTCAACCTCCCAGCATGCATCACTGAGACCCCGATCCTCTGCAAGGCTTCACTTTCATCCCGTCAGCTGAGGAGGAAGAAGCAGATCCGCCTCGCTGCACCCGCCTCCAACAAAACGCCTACAAACCAAAACATGAAGAGCAACTTAGTGCAAGTTCACAGCCAGAATCTGACCACGCTTCTGACGCTGTCTGGTGAGAAACTGCTCAATTAAACTCTGAAAAAGTGTAATTTATTAATCATGGAGGGTGCATCTGGTGCGTCTCAGTCAAAGAGTGTTTAAAATAAGCAACGTGAGAAAATACAGTCAGGTTTATTGAGTATACTGCTTAAAAATAACATTAAAGTACAACATGGTTATTACAAAATCCCACATTGTAGCTGATAACAAGAATAAGGTGGATTGGGAAAAAACACCTACTCAATTAAACTCTGAAAAAGTGTAATTTAATAATCATGTAGGTGCATCTGAAAAGTCTCAAAGCAACCAGTGTCAAAGAGAGTATTTCAAATATGCAACATGAGAACATATAGTCAGGTTTATTGAGTAAACAGCTTAAAAATAACATTACAGTACAACATATTAGTCAATAATAAGAATAAGGCTGATTGGGAAAAAACACCTAATTGCAATTATTTTAATTGATATTGCAATTAAGATATGATCGTGATATTATAGGGAATGACCATTTTGGAAACATTATTCATATTTTAATTGAAACATATATTATATACATGATCAGTGTCTGATTACTTTTAGAAAATGTATACCAAACAAAGACTTCTCGGCAGCTCCACAATACTTTTAGATATTTCCACATATTTTTCCTCACTGCCAATTTCAATTAGCAGATAATAAATATAAATATGTGTATAATTTAGAAGTCTTTGTGTGTGTTTTTGTGCCAGAGGAGGATCTTCTGATGTCTATCGCAGCAGCATCAGAGGACTCAGCAAATTTAAATCATAGCAACTCAGACAGCGGACGAGACTCTCCTCGAACCATCTCCTCTCTCTCCACCACGTGAGCATCTGTCAATCATAAAAATCCCATTTTATGCATATCAGTGTTTATCAGAATATGTATGACTGTGATTTTGTGTATTTCAGGCGCAGTAGGTCCTGCAGCAGCTGGTCTGAGGTCAGTGAGTCTGTGTTTGGACTCAGATCTCCCTCTGTGATCTCTGTGGACTCGGTGGCCAGCACCTTCCTCCCCAGTCCGTCCCCAGACTCCAGCAGGTCCCCCTCCATCACTCGCATAGGTAGAAGCCTGTTTGAGCATTAGGAAAAGCGCTATTCAAAGGTCCCCTATTGTACTGTTCTTCATCAATATATCACAGGTCTCAGATATATACAGAACATGTCTCTGATTGGCTGAAACACCAAACAGATCATTGCAGCATCCCATAATCCCCTCTGTTTCAGCCCTGTTTCCAAAGTGCTGATTCTCTGTCTGTTACTTTAGATGAAAATAAGGAGCCCCTCCCCACGCCCCTCTGAGAGATATTTGGTTAAAAAGAACTCAATGGTGCTCTAGGAGGAGATTCAGGTGATAAGGTGTGGGGGGGGTTACCTTGGTTGGTGATTGGCTAATGGTTACACAAGCCAACAAAACGTTATGACATCATAAAGTGGCCAAAATCAGAGACAGAAACTTGATAGTTCTGATGATCTATGTCACCTTTGAGATATCTTCTGCTCCATCCCTCCTCCAGGTGTGTCTCGAGGTGTCCCCGGCCTGCTGCTCCCCCCCTGGACTCTCACAGTGATTTACCCCCTGCTGGGTTCACTTCTCATCGCCTCTCTGTCTGTTATTGGGCTGTACGGCAGCTCCTTCTCCAGAGCGCTCGTCCTCATGTGGCTGCTGTCGTCTCTCTCTGCGTTCCTCACCTCTGCTCTGCTGCTGGAGCCTCTCAAGGTGAGTTAAATCACTCCTAAATCTCAGGTGGATAATTCCTTTCATTGGTGTGAATGCTGAGATACCGTTCACACTGTATGTTTCCACTACGGACGTTTATTAGATTGTTCTGCCGCGTTTTTATGCACCTTAAAGGTAACCTATTTTGCAAAATCCACTTCTTCATGTCTCTTCTACATCAACATGTGTCCCCTCTTCTTCATGTCTCTTCTACATCAACATGTGTCCCCTCTTCTCCATGTCTCTTCTACATCAACATGTGTCCCCTCTTCTTCATGTCTCCTCTACATCAACATGTGTCCCCTTCTTATCCATGTCTCTTCTACATCAACATGTGTCCCTCTTCTTCATGTCTCTTCTACATCAACATGTGTCCCCTCTGTGTAAAGAGACTCTGAAAGTTTCAGGAACAAAGATTCTCTCTCTTTTTGTCCTGATCCATTTCTATAAAAACCTGTCTGAAAATGAGCTGATCAGATTTTGGCCACTTTATGATGTCATAATGATGTTTTGTCTTGTGTAACCATTAGCCAATCACCCCCACCTTATCACCTGAATCTCCTCCTAGAGCACCATTGAGTTCTTTTTAACCAAATCTCTCTCAGAGGGGCGTGGGGAGGGGCTCCTTATTTTCATCTAAAGTAACAGACAGAGAATCAGCACTTTGGAAACAGGGCTGAAACAGAGGGGATTATGGGATGCTGCAATGATCTGTTGTGTTTCAGCCAATCAGAGACAGGTTCTGGATATATCTGAGACCTGTGATATATTGATGAGAAACATTATAATAGGGGACCTTTAACTTCTTCTTATTACATATTTTAGCCTCAGTAATCATGTACCCTTTAAACATTTCAACGTATTTATGTCTTAAATGGCATCCTAACACATCCCCTCTGCTCAGGTGTGTGTGCAGGCTCTGATCTGCACACTATTGTGGAGGCCGGTGGATCCAGAGGTGGAGGATCATCTGGCTCTGCAGAGCTCGGTGGATCTGAAGGGGTTTGGAGACGATGGAGGGAGGGTCCGGCCCCCCTGTGGCTTCAGTCTGCTGCAGGCCAGAGAGGAGGCGCGCAAACTCAGAGCTCTGAGGGCCCTCATGAGGGTAAGAGGGTCCCAAAGTTTAAAATTGTAATAGAAATATTCATTTTTCCCAATGTCCTTATTTGCTTTTTGACATTAATACACAGGTAGGCAGAGATAGCAAAAGTACACACATCCTTTACTCAAGTAGAAGTACAGATACTCGTGTTTAAAAATACTCTGGTAAAAGTAGAAGTACTGACTAAACTTCTTTACTCAAGTAAAAGTAAAGAGGGCTTTAAAATGTACTTAAGTAAAAAGTACCCATAACTAGCAGCTGTTTTAAAGAGTACCTGACCTCCCTTTATATTAATAGAACAATAATGTCATTGTTAGCTAATGAATGTTTCCATGCTGACAACGGCAACATGACAACGTTTTCATTGGTCCCTCTTCTTTAGAGAAGACCAGGAAATGATGGATACACGGATCGTGTTCAAATCAATAGGCAGGCAATGACTCTAAATGATAATGATCACGCCACCAAACACACATTCAAACTAAAGGAACCAGCCTGTTTGGGAAATGTAAGAAGTAGAAAGTTTAGGTATTTGGGTTCAAAATGTAAGAAGTAGAAAGTACAGGTATTTGTGTTCAACATGTAAGAAGTAGAAAGTACAGGTATTTGTGTTCAACATGTAAGAAGTAGAAAGTACAGGTATTTGGGTTCAACATGTAAGAAGTAGAAAGTACAGGTATTTGGGTTCAACATGTAAGAAGTAGAAAGTACAGGTATTTGGGTTCAACATGTAAGAAGTAGAAAGTACAGGTATTTGGGTTCAACATGTAAGAAGTAGAAAGTACAGGTATTTGGGTTCAACATGTAAGAAGTAGAAAGTACAGGTATTTGTGTTCAAAATGTAAGAAGTCAAAGTAAAAAGTCCTCAGAAAAATAAGTAGTGGAGTAAAGTACTGATACCAGAAACATGTACTTAAATACAGTAACAAAGTATTTGTACTCCACTACTTCCCACCTCTGTCCATGATCTAATGCGTGTTTCCTGCAGCGCTGTGTGAGCCAGCTGTCCTTCCTCCTTCTGGTTCTGATGCTGAACTATCAGGCCGGGGTGGAGCAGAGAGACGCTCGGCTGCTCAGATCCTCCGTCAGACGGGAGCTTCACTCAGAGGGGGGTGGGCAGAACCTCACCTCACTCAGAGGGTAAGGGACACACTCAGCTGTACAAACACTAAACAATAATCAGAATCAGAAACAGGTTTATTACCAGTTGACACGTACGAGGAATTTGACTTGGTGTCGTGGTGCATACATAAAAGTAAAAAAAAAAAAAAAAACACAGATAGAGAACTATTTTAAGAAAACTATAATAACAGTAAAAAATAATACAAATAATACAAAATATAGTAAAATATAGCAGTATTTACATAGAAATAGAATGGAATAAAATATGGAATACAATTTGGCAGTAATAAAAGATAGAAAACAAAGAACAAACCTGTGATCTAGGTAGAAAAACCTTCAGACTCAGCTTGTTCCTCTGAAAATATTATAATCTCCACTTTTACACAGTTTCAATATGCTACCAGGAAGAAAGATATTTTGTGGCATGCATTGCTGTTGATTTTGAATAGCAGTTGCCGAAGTTGGGATGGTTTAAATCTTACACATTGAACAAAACATTGCTAAAATGTAAACTATACTCTATCAAAAGTTGTTGTTATAGAGTTACATGTCGAAAAAATTAAGAAGTATATGGTCAAATGACACACACACACACACACACACACACACACACACACACACACACACACAATCCAACATTTAAATCCATTCTCTCTTCATGCAGCTGGTCAGACGCTGAGCAGTGGATGATCCAAACTTTGGTGCCTCACCTTCACCAAAACCCAACACTTCAGCTTGTTGGCTCTCCACGTCTGCAGCACACACACACTCTGCATCCTCACACACACACTCTCCATCCTCACACACACACTCTGCATCCTCACACACACACTCTCCATCCTCACACACACACTCTGCCTCCTCTGGAAACGGTGTATCTGGGAAACAGCAGCGAAACAACACAGCAGCTCCTCAATGACTTACACATTACCGACTGGACCAACAAACAGTGAGTGGATTAGTTACGGAAAGAACAAGAAAAGATGCAGAACGAGAGAAAGAAATTATCTTTTTTTGATGATATATATACTTGTTATTCATTTAATTTAAACAATACATGCTACTGTTTTCAAATTAAACCACTAATTATTGTGTTTTCTGTTGTTTTAAATCCTATTTTCCTCCCAGGTTTAAAACCCTTTCCCTCGACTTCACACACTTCCACAGAGAGTCCGGTTTGTTTGTGTGTGTTTCCATCAAACTGGAGTGGGTTCGCTCACAGAGACTCGCCTCCTTCCTCTCCATCCTTCCTTTCCTCATCCCTTGTCCTCACTCTGGACCCGACCTGCAGGCAGCACTCACGGTAACACACACACTTTTCATTTAAAGTGGTGCAGGAATGAGTCTTTAAACCCTGGAATGAGTCAGCAATCCCTGTAAAACCATAGATAATTGTAATCAGACGTGAAACAAATTATTTAGCAAAAGATTCAAACATTATTTCAGTGATAAAATCTATGTCTTTCTTGCTGCAGGTGCTTCTTCTGGTCTCCGCTTCCTCATGTTGTTCGGGGGGTTTTGGTCGATGTTTACTGAGCGCTCCCAGTACTTTGGACGGTTCAGAAACTGGTTCCAGCTCCTCCTGGCTTTGTTATCTCTAACAACCTCAATCCTGCAGCTCTGCTTCCTGTCTCAGGCATCTAACTGTGTTTCTGAGGTGAGAAATGAAGGATGTTTCACCCACAAAATGACCGTTTGTTCATCAAATACTCACCCTGTGTACCTTGAGTCTTTGAAAGAAAGCTTTATTTTCTTGCATACATCCAGTGTGAAGGAAGGATCCATGAAACGGAGACAAATCTTGATGAATTTGAGAAATCATTTCCAAGTTTTACAGCAAAACTCTATCAAAACCTCCATTTCCAAACTCTCACAAACTCATGCAGTTTAATCGAAATGTTATGTATTCATTCAGATGCTCTCTACTTCCCAAACACAAGTCATTTCACTAAAACCTTACAACACTTCTGCATAACAGTCTCACCGTTCCACAGACGCCCTACTCCTCAGTTTGAGTCCTTTGAGTGTATTAAATACTAAGAATAAATACATAAGACTAAACATGGTCCAGTTACCGTAATTCATCCAGTATCTTCTGAGGATTTTGAGGTGAACAATATCACAGTCACCTTAAAAAACCTTTATCATAATAACTTAATAAGTCAAGATTTATTCTAACTAGCTAGTGGTAGTTAAATGTCTAACAAGTCAGTGTCAACTTCATTTGACCCCTGTTATTTTAGCTTGAGTTAGCAGCCACAAACACACCAGCCTAACCCTTTTTATAACAAAGAAAAATATCGAAAAATACCATATTCTGTGTTGCTTTTGTGACTTTTTAATAACCTGTGTGTTGTTGTTGTTTAGCTCCGATCCGATCCCGACAGCTTCGTGGACTTCCTGCCTGCGGCCCTGCTGTCAGAGAGGAGTTCTCAGAGTGCCGCTGTCCTGCTCACTCTGCTGCTTCTGAAGGTAAATGAGAGTTTAATCCACTGTTTTCCAATACTTTATAACTCATAGACTCATTTCCTCCCTGTGTTTCAGCTGCTGGGCTCCCTGAGGTTTGTGCGGAGGTGGGGGGTTCTGGTTCAGGTTCTGCAGGGGTCCTGGAGGGAGATTTGGGCTCTGATGGTCCTGATGATGCTGCTGCTGATGATCTGCACTCACCTCGGAAACACGGTACTGAACAGAAGAGTCTAGATTCATTTGATATTAAATAAAGAAGAAATGTAGTTGAAATGAATCAATCAAATCGTATTTATAAAGTCCATTATCACATGTTTCTCAGGGGGCTTTACAGTGTGTACAGCATATGACACTCTCTGTCCTTTGACCCTCAGAGGGTACAGGGACAAAGCCCCCAAACTAAAAATACTAAAATGGAAGAAACCTCGGGGAAAGGCAGAGGAGGAATCCCTCTCACGGGACAGGTGTTGTTTATACAGATACAAAAAGATAATAACATTACAACTTAGACAATCCTAATGATAAAAACGATAATGTGGTAAAAAAAGATGGACTCCAACCGATAGAAAGTCTTCCATGTCCCGAAATATAATAATAACTTTGGTGTCCGTCAGGAAGAAAGCAGCAGGTGTCGCTGCTATCCTTGTATGGCAGCCTCTGAATGTGTGTGAATGCTGACGAGTTTATGTAAAAACACTTTGAAGGAAAAGAAAATATATATAAATCCAGTCTGTTTACCATTGATGATCCAGTACATATCCCTCTCTCTGTCTCAGCTCTTCTCCCGCTCAGTGGAGGGTTTCCTGTCTCTCCATCAGTCCGGGGTCTCCGTGTTGTCCATGCTGCGGGGCCGGGCCTCTCTGAGGACGCTCTGCAGGATTCACCCGGTCCTAGGACCCCTCTATGGGCTGCTGATAGTGGGGGGAGGGGTCTGGATACTGGCCCGAATCTGTGGAGCTGTTCTTATCCTCGCCTACAGGTACCAGCCACACTGTTATCAATCAATCAATCAATCAATGTTTATTTATATAGCCCAATATCACAAATGTTACATTTGTCTCAGTGGACTTCACAGTTTGTGCAGAATATCAGTATGACAATACGACACCCTCTGTCCTTAGACCCTCACATCGTACAAGGAAACACTTCCAGAGAAACCTCACAGTTTAAAGGGGAACATGGGAGAAACCTCAGGGAGAGCAACAGAGGAGGGATCCCTCTCCCAGGACGGACAGACGTGCAATAGATGCCGTGTGTAAATCGAAGAGATAATACATTTACAACATAGGTAGACCAAATGCTTGGAAATGAATGTTACTATAATAAGAAGATGAATCCAGGTGGATGGATATCAAAGTCTGGTATACCCCAAAAAAAGTTATAAACCAGAATGCACTGGGCTAGTTACGCCACTGTACTCAAAAAGTATGTTTCAGAAGTACACTATTAAAGTTAGCAGGCATTCAAAAATGTGGAAGTACAATCTGTAGTTTGAACAACAGCCCTTTTTCTGGCAAATAATGTCAGGGTTTTGGCAAGAGTGCAGACCAAAAGCAGAATAAACAAAGGAGGCAGGTATGGGAATGTAACACAAGGCAAGCTTTTAATAACTTAAAAGCTGGTACAAAAACACAAAAACTGTTGAAGTATAACAAAAGGAAAAGTAGCAAACAAAACTAGAATGAACCAGGAGGACTAGGAGGAAGCAGGAGGGCAGACAAGAGAAACAGGAACATGAAATCCAGAACCAAACCACACGAAAACTACGAGAATCAGACAATCAGACAATCAGACAGGAGGGAAAACACAGAGACAGGAAGCACATACAGACGTGAGACATGGGGTGAACACCTTTCAAAGTAAAACAGGAAACTGACAGACTGTGACAATTCAAATGAAACGGGGAAAACAAAGACAGATCTTGACAAATAAGCTGCTTTGGTTGCTGGCAACATAAGGAAAAGTTAAACATATTCTACCCTCAGTGTAATGATACAGAGTTGGTTGAAATTTTTTACTTTAAGTCGGTTTAACTGCTAATCAGGGGAGGCGTGTGGCGCAGTGGCTTAATGCGCTGATCTTCGAATCAGAGGATAGCAAGTTTGAGTCCCACTGCAGTCAGCATGTCGTTGTGTCCCTGAGACACTTCACCCCAAATTGCTCCTGTGGGGATTGTCCACAGTATTGAGTATGTAAGTCGCTTTGGATAAAAGCATCTAACAAGTGACATGTAATGTAATGTAATATTTACTGTCTCTCAAAGGGTGGAGAGAGCTCAGCTGTACCGCCCCACCTTTGAGCCTCAGGACTACGAGATGGTGGAGTTCTTCATCAAGAGACTCAGACTGTGGATGGGACTCTCCAAAACTAAAGAGGTACGAGTCAAAAGTCAACTTTATGTCAATCTTTCAGTTTTTGTGTACAGACAGAGATTGAAATGCCGTTTCCAACAATCCCGAATACAAAATACAAATATATATATACAAAGATGTATATACCTATCTATATACACAACAGACACTCACTTCAATAGATAGAAAGATAGATAGATAGATAGATAGATAGAGAGATAGATAGATAGATAGATAGAGAGATAGATAGATAGATAGATAGATAGATAGATAGATAGATAGATAGATAGATTTGAACTTTCCTTGCCTTCATTGTGTCCCTTGCACCTTTTGTCTTTCTGAATGTTTCTGATTCCACACATTTCCTTTCCTTCATAGTTTCGTCACAGCGTGAAGTTTGAAGGTTTGGACGCTCCTCCTTCCCGATCCTCGCAGGAATCCCGTCTCTCTTCCTGCTCTCCTTCCCTCTCCTCCTCCTCCTCTTCCTCCTCCCCTCGTCCTCCATCTTCTTCTCTTTCTCTGAGGTCTGAGGACTCGTTCGATGTTCAGCCTCACTTCGACCGCCTGCTTCCCTGCGTCACATCGCTTCTCTCTCGCTTCGATCAGATCAACCAGATCACGGACGACGTTCACGACCTGGAGATCAAACTGGAAGATGCTCAGGTGAGAAGAAGGAAGATCAGTGAGGAGGGGAAACGTGCAGAAAAACCCAAGGAAGTGAAGGGAGAAGGAAAGGAAGCAGTGAGGGAAGTGAGACACAGGAAGATCGGACTCCTTCACCCCAAAGTCTCGCTTCCTTCCTCGTTCTTCGTCACTTCTTCCTCCTCCTCCTCCTGCAGAATTCCCCGTGCACGAAGCACCTTCTCAGAGTCTGAATCAGCTCCATATCATCCTCGTGAATCCTGTAAAAACCACGATGGACTCTGTGGTTTGAATCCTGCAGCTTTTCCGGGGAATGGTCGGACCCCCCGGAGAAGAGCTTGGCATTCTGGGAGTTCTCATTCGGCCGATGCAGCGCAGAGGATCCTTCAGACACAAGGGGGTGTTGCTCTAAGTGGAAATGGAGGAAAACACTTGGGATTCACAGACAGACCGAGGAGTGAAGAAGGGGTGAGACGGAAAATCAGTGAGGGAGTCCCGGTGAAGAGGAAGGCGTGGATTGAACAGGATTAACGCTGAGATAGACGATAAGAGACGAGGCTGATCTGATCTCTCCTCCTTTTCCTCTCCTCTCTCCTCTCTCCTCTCCTCCTCTCCTCTCCTCTCCTCTCCTCCTTTCCTCTCCTCTCTCCTCCTTTCCTCTCATCTCTCCTCCTCTCCTCTCCTCTCTCCTCCCCTCTCCTCCTCTCCTCCCCTCTCCCCTCTCCTCTCTCCTCCTTTCCTCTCCTCTCCTCCTCTCCTCCTTTCCTCTCCTCTCTCCTCCTCTCTCCTCCTCTCCTCTCCTCCTTTCCTCTCCTCTCCTCTTATCTCCTCTCATCTCCTCTTTATGCAGCCCCAACAACAGCCTCTGATCATCAACAGACTTCATGCAATGCTTCATTGGATGCATTTATTAGATAATAATCTCTATCTCACTCCTAACATCTAAATCTGCTTCCAGCATGGATAAATGTTCATAAAATACATCCATTGTCTGATATGCTTCTGGAAATTCTAAAAAACACATCGTTTTTGTAGAACAGATTACAAATCGCCAGAAAATGGTACAAACAAGTGGCAACATGTGTGATGAAGGTGTTGCGCTGGGCTATATCATGCAATCGATTGTGAAACTTAAGCTCGCTCCGTTGCGGATATATTCCCGCGAGAGTGCGAAAAACTTAAATTAAATAATTAATTCACTGAGCTACTTTCCATCCGCAGCCCCTGACATAAAACATTAAGAAAATTAGAATTACAAACATAGCAGTAGCTACAAATACATAAAATGCAAGAAAAGTGCAAGAGTAAGAGTAGAATACCCAAGTATTTAGGACATGGTAATACAATATATAGCAGCATCGATACATAATGTGCAAGAGAGGATACCCTGTATTAAAGTGCATTTAGTGCAAATCTGGATCAGCTCCGTTGTTCCCCGTTTTTAGAGATGTGGGCACGGAGGAAAAGAGAGAGGGTTGTATTTTCTGACACCTTGTGAGTTCCCTGACACATATTTATGTATAAAAGACATCAAAAGTGCATTTTGCATGATCAAGTTGAGGTGTTTTAACCACAAATGCTCAGAGTGGTTGCACGAACGTTAGGTTGCATCGCTTTTTCTCCATGCCATGCAGCGCTATGCACTTCCTCATCATTCAAACTATTGAAAGCAGACGCAGAAAAACCTGCTTTGTGGACACACGCCTTTACATGGAATGGAGATTACTGCCTGTAGAAACAGTAGGGTAATAAAGTGTCTCTCTCTTTTTGATTTGTCACTACTAATGCACGTGGAAAAGGACATTCTTGCACGCTTGCACACGAGACAGTTATCAAACAAATCCTTCAAACTAACTTGCTTTCCTTCGTTAGTTTCTAAGATCTGAGGGTTTCCTTTGTGTAGAATATGGAGTTTCTATTCAATGCACTCACCTGTTTAAGAAGTAATGGATGTTTAAGGTATTGTTGAAACCACAGTAGTTATTTAAGCCTGTTGATAAAACACATAAGGCGTCAGATCCTTATACTGTGAGTGAAGAAAGAGAGACAATAGGTGTAGTGAATTGTATTTACTTGTTTATTTGAGTTACTTTATACGTTTTTACTGTGATCTTTGTACATATGACTGTCTGTTACTATATGTTATACCTAAATACCTTTACTTTGGTAAGAGACATTAAGGATGTTTAATTCTAAAGACAAATAAAGTTTCATTTCCTAGAATATTGTATCTGTTTGAATAGTAATTCACTGTTCTTTAATGACAGCGGAGTGTGCAGCAATGTGCACCCAAACCCTAAGGGGTTTTAAATCAACACTTAAAACTCACGTCTTCTCTCTGACCTTCTAGCCTTTTCTTATCAAGCTCCACTTTTGTGGAATCAGCTTCCAGTTTGTGTTCGGGCGGCCGACAGCCTTTCCGTTTTAAGAGTACGCTTAAGACCTTCCTTTTCGATAAAGCTTATAGTTGATAAAATAACCTAATAAGAGTGCGTTGACGTAGAAATGCTGTGTCTCTTCACCTACATTTTGGTTCTTGCTCTTTCACTTAAATCCTAAAAACTTGGATCTTATATTTAAAACTAAGGTTATTACAACTTCTCATTCTTCTAAATCTTTTCTCTCTCTACTTCTCATACTCTCTACTTCTGTAATCTATTCTTTCTATTCTCTCTTTATCCAAAAACCTTTTCCCTCTCTGACCTCTCGAGGTTTTATTAGAGGGAAACAGGTTTGCAGAGTGGCTTATTCAGGCCGGGGAGTGTTATGACCGTATTCACAGTTTACCTCCTTACCTCTCATCAATTCCATCTAAGGCTCCAGTGGGGACCTTGCTCCCTGCGTGTGCCTCTCCACTCTCTGTTTCCCTCAACCTATCCTAAGGGAGTGCTTGTTCTTCCTTCTGTCTGTCTGTGTCTGTGTATTCTCATGTTCCGATTAATCCCAGCCTCCCCCAAATGTTCGTGTTTTGGGTCTATATCTACGCCGGGATCCGGAGTCGAGGCTGATCCTGTCTGCTGTGGTCCTGTGCCCTGGATCCTCTATCCTGAGTCCTGGATTAAGTCGTGGACTTCGGGTCGTGGCTGAACCTGTCTCTGCGGTCCTGCCTGGGTCTCGTCATGCTGCTTCCCTGATGGCTCCCACAGGATGTTTTGACATCCTCGTGGATTCATCTTCTTATTATGGACACATGCATTTCCAAACATTCGGTCTACCTACGCTGTAAATGTATTATCTCTTCGATTTACACACGGCATCTATTGCACGTCTGTCCTTCCTGGGAGAGGGATCCCTCCTCTGCTCTCCCTGAGGTTTCTCCCATGTTCCCCTTTAAACTGTGGGTTTTTCTCCGGAAGTTTTTTCTTGTACGATGTGAGGGTCTAAGGACAGAGGGTGTCGTTTTTCTCATACTGATATTCTGCACAAACTGTGCTGTTGTATTTGCTGTAAAGTGTCTTTACTGTAGGGTACTTTTTATTATATGTACTGCACTTTGGCTCCACCAAAAATCGTTAAATAATGTGCTATATAAATAAAACTTGATTTGATTTGAATGTGTTTATTTTAAATGATAACACAGCACTTCAGGCATTCATTGCGTGTGTGTGTGTGTGTGTGTGTGTGTGTGT
The DNA here is from genome assembly GCA_031216635.1 of Dissostichus eleginoides. Taxonomy (NCBI): domain Eukaryota; kingdom Metazoa; phylum Chordata; class Actinopteri; order Perciformes; family Nototheniidae; genus Dissostichus; species Dissostichus eleginoides. The sequence continues at coordinate 4,935,224 of CM062284.1, read as the reverse complement.
GTGTGTGTGTGTGTGTGTGTGTGTCTAAAGGAAAAGACCTTGATATTAGAGTAAACACATGATAACACGGCAGCAAACACTCTTACTGAATATCACGTGCATAGGTGGTCATTCTAACATTAAAATAAATTTAATATGTAATAAGTTTAACTTCATGCATTGAAATATGAATGATGGGCAGTTTTTGTTTCATAGCTTTATGATTATAACATTATATGCACTTTGCAGAAAATATAGCAAAGAAAAAACATATTTCTAACATATTTAAGACTCCCTTTTGTCTTCTGGTCAAATCTGACTCATTCCTGTTTGTTTTTTTGTCGGAAAAACTGCTTTTTTTCAGCTAATTGCTGCAAAATAACATGTTTTATTGAACATTATAGAAACATTTAGGTCTTCCGATGTCAATTTCGTAAAAATCAATCAAAATATTTGCCTTTTATTAAATCAAAAATGTGGTTTGGTTTTGTGAAAATGATGTTGATTTAAAATGTTCTTAAAACAAAGATTTTGGAGGCGATTTTTTACTTTATGCTTCATAAAAAGTCACATTGGGAGGACAACACAACGGTTAACAGTAGAAATGGAAGAAGAAGAATAACAAATGGGGTATAAATAAGTTTAAAATATAAAAACAAAGTGTGAAACAGTTTAATATGTAGTAAAACTGCATCTTAGCTTTATTTGCGTCACCTTTTGACATTGCGAGAGGAACCAGTCGTGCAAGCTTTAATCAAAAGTTTGTTTTCCAGACTTTACTTTTCTTGAGGTCAACGATTACCTGTTCCATTTCTTATCTTCACTTATCACTTATGTGTGTGCTGCCTTATCAAAGTGTAATGCGTACATGTTAGTGCATTTGTATAAAAGAGGATGCAAAGCTGTGTGTAGGCACTCAAGTCTTTGGAGTCCTAAGGTGAGCTTTCTGCACTTTATGGCTGCTGCAGTATTTCAGTTTCAGTGTTTCTGTGAAGTGATTTTTTGGTGAAATAACCTCCTTTTCTTGCAGTTGATAGCCAAGCCGTGAAAATGCAGCGTGCCTTTGTTCTGTGTGCCGTGGTGGCGCTGTCCGAATGCTTCTTCCAGTAAGTCCTTCCTTTCTAAAATATATACCTGTCTCGAAAGAAAATTATTTTAAGTAAAGGCAGCTCGGTCCATGTTTTTTTGTAAAATACTGACATGGGTAGTGTCCAGAGGTGGGAAGTAACTAAGTACATTTACTCAAGTACTGCACTTAAGTACAATTTTTATGCTACTTGTACTTCTACTCCACTACAGTTCAGAGGTACATGGTGTACTTTTCCTCCACTACATGTATTTAATACCTTTAGTTACTTCACAGATCTGGATGAATGATGGTAAATCTAATCAAGTGTTAAATCAGACTTTAGTTCCACCTGGAGTAAATTCACAAGCTACCCTGCAGTATACAAAGTCATTCAAACTAGCTGCACCTTTACCAGCTTTGAGAACACTTTCATGATCAATCATTATAAAACATATCATATATATTATTCTGAAATGGACCAATCTGCACAATGACTACTTTTACTGTCGCTACTTTAACTATATTTTGATGATAATACTTTTCTACTTTTACTTGAGGAACATTTTGAATTCAGGACTTTTACTGTAACAGAGTATTCCTACACTCTGGTACTTCTACTTTTACTCAAGTACAAGATCTGAGTACTTCTACTTTTACTCATGTACAAGATCTGAGTACTTCTACTTTTACTCAAGTACAAGATCTGAGTACTTCTACTTTTACTCAAGTACAATATCTGAGTACTTCTACTTTTACTCAAGTACAATATCTGAGTACTTAATACAAGCAAAACTAAAGGTGCCAGTGTTTGCAGAGCTAATGGGGAACAAGTTGAACTAATAACGGCGGGAAAGTCTAGCAAAACAGGCGGGAAAACCCACAAAGATAGGAAGTAAAAACAGACTATGGGAAGAAAGCTTCAAAATAAAACGGGAAACACGAAAACCAACGTAATCTCATCAATGGCAGTCTCCGTTTAGTTTTCCAATATCTAGATTACAAGATTAATATTGGCAGTCCATTAAATTCAATTGAAAACAAGAAGTGAAGATTGTTAACGTTGACGATGAAGGAAACATGCAAAAACCTCGTAGAAAACAAAATGAAAGTGTCTCCAGTTGGTGCATTGCAGGGTTCATGTATATCGACTTCTTGCACGATTTGTATTTTTGTATGTTATCATATATGTTGCATGGTTGGAGGAGCTCAGGTCAGAAGAATTTCATTGCCATTTCTACACTGTAGCTTTGTGCATATGACAATAAAACCTTTGAATTTGAATGTCATAGAAAACCAAAGGAAAGTGTCTCCCCTTGGTTTTTCGCAGGGTTCCTCTGGAGAAGGGTAAGACAGCGAGGGAGACCCTGGAAGAGCAAGGTCTTTGGGAGGAATACCGTCTCAAATACCCGTACAACCCCATGGCCAAGTTTGACGATAACTTTGCTGTCGGCAGCGAGTCCATGACCAACGACGCTGATGTGAGTAACAGCTGCTGAAGATTTAAAGGTCACCTATTATGTAGACAAAATCCACTTCTTCATGTCTTCTACATCAACATGTGTCCCCTCTGTGTAAAGAGATTTTGAAAGTTTCAGGAAAAAAAATTCTCTCTCTTTTGTCCTGATCCATTTATATAAAAACCTGTCTGAAAATGAGCTGATTTTGGCCACTTTGTGATGTCATAACGATGTTTTGGTTTGTGTAACCATTAGCCAATCAGCAACCAAGGTAACCCCCCCCCCCCCACACCCTATCACCTGAATCTCCTCCTAGAGCACCATTGTGTTCTTTTAACCAAATGTCTCTCAGAGGGGCGTGGGGAGGGCTCCTTATTTTCATCTAAAGTAACAGACAGAGAATCAGCACTTTTGAAACAGGGCTGAAACAGAGGGGATTATGGGATGCTGCAATGATCTGTTTGGTATTTCAGACAAACACTTCAGAGACTTGTTTTGTATATATCTGAGAACTATAATATATTGATGAAAAACAGTATTATAGGGGACCTTTAACAGATGAACTTTGATAAAGAAAGCTAAGGTTCCCATTGTGTCCTCTTCCTCTCCAGATGGCTTACTATGGCATCATCTCCATCGGGACTCCTGCTCAATCCTTCAAGGTCATCTTCGACACCGGATCCTCCAACCTGTGGATTCCCTCGATCTACTGCAACAGCGCCGCCTGCAGTACGTAAAAGTCTTCATCTATTACTATCAGCCATTGGACCGATGAGATGAAAATGAATAGCCGTCTGTGTGTATGCCTTTTTAAATCGTTTGTTTACCTCCCTCACTTCCGTCTCGCTTCTCATGCACTGATTCGCTAGCTGAACAGCCAATCAGAGTGATTTCTTTGGCCGACTGCCTGTGGCCGACGCATGGCCGATTCAACATGTTGAATCGGCCATGCGTCGGCCATGAAAGGCCAAATAAGGCGTGTCACGGCCGACGGTGCGGGACACACCAAATTGAGTTTGGGCGACAGGGCACGCTTCGTCGTCCGACTAACGAAAACGGCCGATTTCGGCCTGGTGTGTCAGGGCCTTTAGGCTTGTATTTGGGCAATGGGTTAGGACCTAGGTACCCTTAGGTATGCATAGTTAAAACTAGGAACAAAAATGAATCCAATTACCGTTGAATTTCCCCTAAAAAACTCAATAAAATGATGAGAATATCCAAGTTTTATCTCGTAAATTGACGGCTCTTATCTCTTATACTTTTTTCAGGTTACAACTTTACGAACAACACTAAACAGAAAAGCAGGACTTAATAAAAGCAGAAGTGCCGTTGTTTGCAGGGCGAATGGGGAAAATGTTAAACTAATAACTCCAGGAAAGTCAAACAAAACAGGCGGGAAAACCCACAAAGACAGGAAGTCAAAACAGACATGGGGAATAAAGTTTCAAAATAAAACACGAAAACCAAGATCTTGACAAACATGAGACGTAATCTCATCAGTGGAAATCTCCGTTTAGTTATTCCAGTATCTAGATCTAGATTAATATTCCATTAAATTAAATTGAAAAAAATAAGTCAAGATTACTAACTGTTCTTTTTCAATTGCTTCACTTTGCACTCACTGCAAAATATGTTATTGTCAATAAACACCTAATCAGCAAACATTTAACAATTATTTGTAGTCTTTACATCTGTTCTTTCTAGACAACCACGACAAGTTTAACCCCGGTAGTCTTTAGAGATGTTTTAGTATAGAGTATGATTGTGATTAGGCATCCAGAGCGAGTTGTTTAGTCCAAGATCTGCAAAGGAAAGATTGTAAGTTCCCCTAATTTTACCACTTTAATGTCAGAGAAAATCCACATTTTTTCTTGTTATTATACAACCCTTGTCTCTGATGTTTCTTCTGGTGAATGTACACCTTTATTGTCATCTGACAATGTTTTTGTTAGGGTGGTTTGAAAGTCTAGATTGCAGATCACATGTTAATAGTGGCAGTCCATTAAACTAGATTGAAAACAAAAGGTCAAGACTGTTAGGAGTTACTTTTCAATTATGTCACTTGCTTTAAAAAAAAAATCACAAATATACACTTTATCAGACAAGCATTGTTAATATTTTGTCCTACATCTGTTCTTTCTAGACAACCACCATAAGTTTAACCCAGCACCAGCAGCACCTTCAGAAATAACGGCCATTCTCTCCGCATCCAGTACGGCACCGGCAGCATGACCGGAATCCTCGGATACGACACTGTGACCGTAAGAAAATAAAGAAATTACTAACACTATATATTCGAAAATGAGTTCACAGTTCACATGTTTAACGATGAAGGTAAACTGAATATCTGTTGTGCTGAAGTGTCCTATTTATGTGTTGCACAACCTTTTTTACTTGATTAGCAGAGGTGGGATGTAGTGGAGTACAAATACTTACTGTACTTAAGTACATATTTCTGGTATCAGTACTTTACTCCACTACTTATTTTTTTGACGATTTTTTACTTTTACTTCTTAGATTTTGAACACAAATACCTGTACTTTCTACTTCTTACATGTTGAACCCAAATACCTGTACTTTCTACTTCTTACATTTTGAACCCAAATACCTGTACTTTCTACTTCTTACATTTTCCAAACAGGCTGGTTCCTTTAGCTTGAATGTGTGTTTGGTGGCGTGATCATTATTATTTAGAGTCATTGCGTGCCTATTGATTTGAACACGATCCGTGTATCCATCATTTCCTGGTCTTCTCTAAAGAAGAGGGACCAATGGAAACGTTGTCATGTTGCCGTTGATCAGCATGGAAACATTCATTAGCTAACAATGACATTATTGTTCTATTAATATAAAGGGAGCTCAGGTACTCTTTAAAACAGCTGCTAGTTATGGGTACTTTTTACTGAAATACATTTCAAAGCCTCTTTACTTTTACTTGAGTAAAGAAGTTTAGTCAGTACTTCTACTTTTCCAAGAGTATTTTTAAACACGAGTATCTGTACTTCTACTTGAGTAAAGGATGTCTGTACTTTTGCCATCTCTGTTGATTAGCAAAATCAAATGATCCTGTTGTAATTTAAGAGTGTTTTTAATCCCTGTGTTCTGTGTTTTTCAGGTGGGTGGACTCGCTGTGAAGAACCAGATCATCGGCCTGAGTGAGACTGAAGCTCCCTTCATGCAGTACATGCGCGCTGACGGAATCCTCGGCCTGGCGTACCCTCGCCTGTCTGCATCCGGCGCTACGCCCGTCTTCGACAACATGATGAAGGAGAATCTGGTCAACCAGGACATGTTCTCCGTGTACCTGAGCTCGTAAGCACAGAAATAACTTTGTATCATCCAATCAAGAGGACTAATGCAGGAATGAGTCTTAAAACCATTGAATAAGTCAGCTTTTTACCACTTCTTGTTCCCTTGTCTTGAAGGTTTTTTTTAATGTTTTTTGGTTGTTGGCCTGAAAAAAAGGATTTTCACGTTTTGTTCTATGACATAAAATACATCAGTAAATACCCCACTGGTGGATTTAAAAATGGCGTTTGCTAACAAGTGTCTAAATAAGATGACTAAACTTCATCAGACCCAACATTAGCCAACGTTAGCTTATCGATATAGCATTATATTAGCTTTTGTCTTCTTAAAGATTTGTTAATATGTGAAGATTACCTATCAAACATGTCATTATCACAATTTTCTGCACTATTCCAAAATTACCATTAGCTTTTTGTTGAGGGATGCTAACTTGCGATGCTAACTTCCAAGTCGGCTCACAAAAAGACATCATCCCTGCACCGCTCTATACTGAGATAGCAACTGATTTCTAGACAATTTTTTATTTTTTTATCATTTATTCTACTATTTCAACAATTATACAGTTTATACATCCGAAAAACAAACAAAATGAGTAATACAGAGGTAGCTCTCCTGTTAGTTAAAAAAAGATGATTCTGTAATTAAATACGCACACAGATAAACAAAATTCTACCCATACATATGTACACATATACATACACAGATCTGTAAAGTAACTAAAGGTATTAAATACATGTAGTGGAGTAAAAGTACACAATTTACCTCTGAATTGTAGTGGAGTAGAAGTAGAAAGTAGCATTAAATTGAAATACTCAAATAAAGTAAAGTACAAGTACCTCAAAGTTGTATTTAAGTACAGTACTTGAGTAAATGTACTTAGTTACTTCCCACCTCTGCATCTATGAAAGGTAATAAAAGGATCACAAAAAATATAAATAAAATGAAAATAAGATAATAAAGTAATCAAAATAAAACAATGAATTAATGATGTTCTCTCCTGTCTTTGCAGTGACACTCAGCAAGGAAGTGTGGTGACCTTTGGTGGCATTGACCCCAACCATTATTCTGGTTCCATCTCCTGGATCCCCCTCTCCCGCGAGCTGTACTGGCAGATCACAGTGGACAGGTAAAGAAACAAAAACACAGCATCACAAATCCTCCAGAAATCTCTAAAAACCAAAGTAATGCTGTAAGGAAAAGTGTTCTGATGTCTGCTGTTCTTTGTCTCTTTCAGTGTTACTGTCAATGGTGAGGTTGTGGCCTGTAATGGCGGCTGCCAGGCTATCGTTGACACCGGTACTTCTCTGATTGTTGGACCTCAGAGCAGCATCAGCAACATCAACAGCAGAGTGGGAGCTACCAACAACAACGGAGACGTAAGTGCCCAAATGTTAAAGGATATTCCCGCAGCTTCTTGTTGTTGAAAGAACGGTAAAAAAAAACATGTAACTCTTTCCTCCATTTTTCTTTTGCTTCAGTACATGGTCAACTGCAACAGCATTGCCCAATTGCCTGATGTGATCTTCCACATCAACGGAGAGTCCTTCACCATCCCAGGCTCTGCCTACGTCCGCCAGGTAAGATTTTCTGCTTGCCTGCCAGACACTTTACCTTAGTGATGCAGGAATGAGCACTAATTTCTGCACCACTGTCCTCCCTCGTCTCAAAGTAAATAGTGTTTTGAACGTGTTTATGGTTGTTAGCCTGAAATAAGGTCTGTGGTTAACACAAGATACGTAAGTAAATAACCCACTGGTGAATTAAAAAAATGGTGGATGCTAACAAGTGTCTAAATGAGACGACTAAACGTCATCACGTCCACCATTAGTCGCTTTTAGCTTAGCGGTGGTGACGTGAAGTCATGTGACCGTGCTGTAGTTCCTTTATAGCCCAACATTAGCCGCCTTTAGCTTAGCGGTCGTGACGTGAAGTCATGTGATCGTGCTATAGTTCCTTTATAGCCCAACATTAGCCACCTTTAGCTTAGCGGTGGTGACGTGAAGTCATGTGACCGTGCTATAGTTCCTTTATAGCCCAACATTAGCCACCTTTAGCTTATCGGTGGTGATGTGAAGTCATGTGACCGTGCCCTAGTTCCTTTATAGCCCAACATTAGCCACCTTTAGCTTAGCGGTGGTGACGTGAAGTCATGTGACCGTGCTATAGTTCCTTTATAGCCCAACATTAGCCACCTTTAGCTTATCGGTGGTGATGTGAAGTCATGTGACCGTGCTCTAGTTCCTTTATAGCCCAACATTAGCCACCTTTAGCTTATCGGTGGTGATGTGAAGTCATGTGACCGTGCTGTAGTTTATCTAATGGAAAGAAACCATTGGCTTTTTGTTGAGGGAACCAGGGAGATGCTAGTTTCTAGGTTGGCGTACAGAAATACATCCTCCCTGCACTATTTTGTCCCCCTCCATCTGAAACTCTTCTCTTTCCACAGTCTCATTCCTATGGCTGCCGTACTGGTTTCGGTAACGGAGGAAGCAACCTGTGGATCCTGGGAGACGTCTTCATCAGACAGTACTACGCCATCTTCAGCAGAGCCAAGAACATGGTGGGTCTGGCCACGGCTAGATAAGAAACCTGGAGTCAATCCTACCAACATCTTTAAATCAATCACATGTGTTGTATAGTAGGATTTACAAAATGCCTGAGTCCGAAATATGATTATATTTCCTCATATCCAATAAAGAGAGTTCAATCTAATTGACTGGTGTTTTTCTAAAATGTACAATAAATAAACATGACACACACTTTTAAGTGAAGACATAGACTCATGAATATTTGATGATATGCATTTCATTTTAAGATTATATAAAGGTATTTTTGCCTTTATTTGACCGATGACAGGGTATAAATGAGGGATGGAAAGAGGTATGACATGCAAATCATTTACTAAGCCCGGAATCAAACTTGGGACAAGAAGCTTAATGTTTGATTAAACAATCACCAATCAGTCAATGAGTCACAAAGATTTAGGTAAAGGTTGACAGTAAAGTTTGAAGCTTACAAAAACCTGTATTTATTAAGAGACTACATCTTGGGTTTGGTCAATAACTTTGTCTGACCAGTGGCGAGCCGTGACTTTTATACATAGGCCCTCTGACCCCCCCTTCCCTCGAAAAATAAGAAGAGTTATTACGTAACAGCGTATACTTCAGCGGAATATCAAAACAGCGGCCCGGGGTGCCAAACGCATCAATGACAGCGACCCTCTACCACACAAAACAACACCATGTATCTAAACACCTATCATGACAGGGCACCCACAGCCAAGTAACAATTCAAAATGAATGAAGTCGGCACGGCGGCCCACATTGAACATGACTTAGGCCTAGCTTTGATGATCAAATCACTTAAACACACAGTCCATCCTCCTGTCCTTCTGGATGAAGCACTTGATGGCAGGTCATGCAGCTGATCCTTTGCCACTCCAGTTTATCATTGTAACTCGATGTCATCACTATCACTGACATGAGCCATCATGAACGAACTTATGCTAATCAGAAATCTATCGATTAGATTTATGATTCGAAAATTATAAAAGTAGGGTAGACATGTGGAGATTATCCGGCTGAACAAAACGTGCATTTATCTAACAGGTTCGTTTTCAACAGACCTTATTTCGAGCTGTTTTCCAAAATCCCATTGTTTTTGTGTCGAGGGAACCAGCAGCTTACTTCCGGGTTTTAGGACGCGTCACTGCACCACTTGCATAGACTTCACAGCGGGCGGAACTTGTCATAAAGTCCGCGAAAATAAAGCCCACCCATTTAGAGGGAAGATATGATTGGTCAATTGTACTGTCACTTGACATTACTCTCTCGTTCAGTTACTATAGTGGGCCCTCTGTGAATTTACAGCAGGACCACCAATCAGCTCCTGTCTTCCGAGTGACTCGCACTGACGGCTAAAGGAGCTTCTTTCATTTAACCCTTCACATTCAAACAGAAACTGAACAGGCAGATTCAAAGGATTTATTTCTTTGGAAATGTTATTTTAAATACAATTAAATCAAGTTATTTTGATAAAACTAATGAAAAATATAACTAAACAAATATTGATAAAAAATATATATATTTTTTAACGTTTTCAAATATTATTTTTTAGAATATCTTGGGCCCTCAGAGAGGGGCTAGAGGGCCCTGACGGCTCCCACTGTGTCTCACTGACTCACAATCTTGTAGAGTTGATCTCATTGCCATTCTTAACTGTATTCAAAGTTATACCAAGTCTGTAGCGACATAATTACAGGCATTAATATCTAGGAAGTGAGATCCAAAGACACACCTAAAACTACCTCTCAGTGCCAAATGTGTCGCCAAAAAAACAAACAAAAGTGAGTGCATGCTAATGGTATGAGGAAGGACTTCATATTGTCTTCATCAAACATTCCTCATCTCACCATGCCTAAAAAAACCTGTTGCACAACTACAGATGACCTCTTTTATCACACTGCCATTGTGAGGTGGACACGGCAGCCTTGAGCTTATGATAATATAAGTACTTGTTATACTTCTGCACTTTCACATGTGAGGTTGTAACGAACTGAAGGAAAGCTGGGAGTCATCTTGGCAGAGTAAGTTGCATTTGTTTAATCGGTATATATGTTTTATTTTTTATTTTATGGCAAACAAATCAATGTAAGCTACAAAATAAGAGAGGGGGAAGACTTACTCAGATTTATGACTTAAGTAAAAGTAGAAATACTTAAAGGGAAAGTCCTGAATTCAACATGTTACTAAAGTAGAAGTACATACGTATTATCAGATAAATGTACTCAGCATGCACAAGAGCTCTCTTCACAGTATTTTATTATTATAGAATATCTTATTATCCTGGCTTTATAAATACATGTAGGATTTAAATGTTGTAGTTTTTCAAAGTAGAGCCAAATTACTAACATACTGGGTATATTGGTAGTACAGTACTACATCTTGTCATTTATCATGTGTTTTCATATGTAAAAAGGGTTAAATAAATGTAGAAGTATCCAGTACAGTGTATAAGTAGAGAACTTGGGTAAACGTACTTAGTTACAATTGCAAACAAATGCATGGTTAAGAGAATAAGGGTTGACTTTTAGGTTTCTTTTGTAGAAATAGAGAGGACAATGTCTGCACAAAAAGGCCGAAATGAAGACGGGAGCTACACTGACTGGATGTCACAACTTCCTCCAGAGCTCCACAATAATCCTCTCCATAATCTGACCATACCAGGTATGAAGCTGCTTACATTGTTAATGCAACATGACAGTGTACAGTACATCAGAATGATCATATTGTTGTTATTTTGGAAGAAGAACATTGTTTAAGACATCACCAAATGAAGTGCATGGTGATTTCTCCTCGCAGAATCAGAAATATAACAACAGATGTCATTTTTCTACTCTTTAATCTCTTGAAGGGGCCCTACTCTGCTCATTCTCAGGTTCATAATTGTGTGTTTGTTATTTCCTAGGAAGCCACGACTCGATGAGTTATGACTTGGACCTCAGCTCTGCTATAATAGAACCGGATGGCTTGAAAAAACTCAGCAAAATTTACTGCGCGCGGAAAATACTGTACAAATGGGCGAGGACTCAGGTAAAATGTGGTTAAAACCTGTCTTTGTGTGTTACAACAAAATAAAGAAAAGAGTGTTTTTTTGACTTTGTTATGGCTTGTGATGCAGGAGGAGAGCATTTTGAAGCAGCTGGATGCAGGAGCTCGGTACTTTGACCTGAGGATCGCTCGAAAGGACAACGACCCCGACCCCAACCGACTTTACTTTTATCACGGACTGTTAACACAAACTGATGTGGAGGTAAGGATGGAAACGTTATACATGACAATAAGAACATTGCCTCCTTTCTTTATGTATACGTCAATACATCGTTAGGAGGAAATCAACCCTGGTCATAGGTGATATCAGGATTGTTACAGCTTCCATGATATATATTTTGGAGCAATCCAATCAAAAAAGTTTTACCTTTAACATCTACATCTGCCCATGAGATAGTCCCCAGAGTCAGAACAAAACATGCAGAAGCTGCTATGCTCCAAAGATCTGAAATTATCTTCTTCAAAATCTGAGGTTTTCCTAAAACCCTGAGTTTTTTTCTTTTTAATTCAAGGCTAAAAACCTTTCTGGTTACCGCATCTTTTCATTTATTTTATCATAGTGCTGCACCTCTTGGAGTATCCATTTTATTTGCAATGATTTTCAACTGGGCCTTAATTGGGTCATGACCGAAAGAACAATATCGGGAATATAAGCAGCCGAAATGTGCCGTTATTGAATTGAATGTGTATTGAAAACGACTATTTCCCCCTGTGACAGACTATCCTCAGGGTGATGAACGACTGGGCAGAGAGGCATCCCAAAGAGATCCTCATCCTCAGTTTCTCCCACTTTAAAGGCTTCGTCAAACGGTACGAAGATCAGCTGCACTGCCATCTCATCAACTTCATCAAGACACTGTTTGGAGCCAAACTCTGCAAAAGGGTAAAGTATCCTGAAACTGTCCATTAAAACCAGACACCTAAAGTCAGTAGGTAGATAGATAGATAGATAGATAGATAGATAGATAGATAGATAGATAGATAGATAGATAGATAGATAGATAGATAGAAAGATAGATAGATAGATAGATAGATAGAAAGATAGATAGATAGATAGATAGATAGAAAGATAGATAGATAGATAGATAGATAGATAGAAAGATAGATAGGTAGATAGATAGATAGAAAGATAGATAGATAAATAGATAGATAGATAGATAGATAGATAGAAAGATAGATAGATAGATAGATAGATAGATAGAAAGATAGATAGATAGATAGATAGTTAGAAAGATAGATAGATAGATAGATACAGTAGATAGATAGAAAGATAGATAGATAGATAGATAGATAGAAAGATAGATAGATAAATAGATAGATAGATAGATAGATAGATAGAAAGATAGATAGATAGATAGATAGATAGAAAGATAGATAGATAGATAGATAGATAGATAGTTAGAAAGATAGATAGATAGATAGATACAGTAGATAGATAGAAAGATAGATAGATAGATAGATAGATAGATAGATAGATAGATAGAAAGATAGATAGATAGATAGATAGATAGAAAGATAGATAGATAGATAGATAGAAAGATAGATAGATAGATAGATAGATAGAAAGATAGATAGATAGATAGATAGATAGGTAGATAGATAGATAGATAGAAAGATAGATAGATAAATAGATAGATAGATAGATAGATAGATAGAAAGATAGATAGATAGATAGATAGATAGATAGAAAGATAGATAGATAGATAGATAGTTAGAAAGATAGATAGATAGATAGATACAGTAGATAGATAGAAAGATAGATAGATAGATAGATAGATAGATAGATAGATAGATAGATAGATAGATAGATAGATAGATAGATAGATAGATAGATAGATAGATAGATAGATAGATAGATAGATAGATAGATAGATGTCTTTTATAAGAAACATAAGTAACATCTGTCATGTGTTCAAACAGTACCCCTTCCCCACCCTGAAGAGCTGCTGGGAAAACGGGACCAACGTCATCATCTCGTATGACTATCCGGCAAATATGCACCAGGAGATATGGGGCAAAATACCTTATTACTATGGCAACAGTATGGACATCACAAAAGTTGAAACCAAACTTTGTCGTGTTCTGGAAAAGGACAGACCCTACCAGTGTGAGACTCCATTTTCTTCTGGCTAAATATATATGTTTTTTTATTGGGATTATTGGCTGCATGCTTTTGGGGGTTCTCCCTTTCCTGTAGTGTGTTCTACAGGTTTTAGTGCATGTAAATGGTCTGTAAAGGCTAAAATCCCAAAGTTCCCTCAAGAGGGAGTTTCTCTACAGGCAGTATGAGCCAAATAAAGAGCTTTTTGAACATTAAAGCATGGAGACATGTCACAGACACTAAATACTGATATACACCTGAACATCAGCAGGAGAGGACTCTTTAAAGTAGAGACACTACATACTGATATACACCTGAACATCAGCAGGAGAGGACTCTTTAAAGTAGAGACACTAAATACTGATATACACCTGAACATGAGCAGGAGAGGACTCTTTAAAGTAGAGACACTACATACTGATATACACCTGAACATGAGCAGGAGAGGACTCTTTAAAGTAGAGACACTACATACTGATATACACCTGAACATCAGCAGGAGAGCCTCTTTAAAGTAGAGACACTACATACTGATATACACCTGAACATCAGCAGGAGAGGACTCTTTAAAGTAGAGACACTACATACTGATATACACCTGAACATCAGCAGGAGAGGACTCTTTAAAGTAGAGACACTACATACTGATATACACCTGAACATCAGCAGGAGAGGACTCTTTAAAGTAGAGACTCTACATACTGATATACACCTGAACATCAGCAGGAGAGGACTCTTTAAAGTAGAGACACTACATACTGATATACACCTGAACATCAGCAGGAGAGGACTCTTTAAAGTAGAGACACTACATACTGATATACACCTGAACAACAGCAGGAGAGAACTCTTTAAAGTAGAGACACTACATACTGATATACACCTGAACATCAGCAGGAGAGGACTCTTTAAAGTAGAGACACTACATACTGATATACACCTGAACATCAGCAGAATAGGGCCCCTTTAATTATATATGTGGTCTATATATACACCCATTATCCTGTGTCTCTATTTCCCAAATAACATCCATTCAGCCACACAGTGCAAAGTTACTAATCCTTAATCTCCTGCATGATAATTCAAAGGTCTTTTAAAATGATATTGTGTTCCATGTATAACCCTCAAACCACCTGTATGACCTGCAGGTCTGTTTGTGTGTGGGTTGAACCTCACTCTGCCAGAAGACCACAACATCCTCAAGTACATCTTCTTCAGGATGTGGGACAACCTGGCCAAAGTCATCGAGAGGAGTCTTCCTCGGCTGCTGCACTGGGTCTCACAGCAGGGGGCCAAAACTCCCATGAACATCGTGGCCTCGGACGTCGTGACTCAAGACGGATTTGTCGCCACCGTCGTCCAGCTAAACACTCGGAAACATTTGAAGGCATAGGGCAGTGTGTTGCATTTTGTCTTTTTTTAAAGGATCTTTTAAAAAGTTGCACCATCCCAAATCTTTGCTGCAAAAAAATGCCTTAAAATTATATATTTTTGTATTTTTGTTCACTTCAAATGAGGGAAATGTTAATCTAATTAAATCCTGATCAGCACTACAAAACAATCTTAATTATCTGATTTTATTACTATTTAAATGGAAGCTTGTTTATAAAATACCACTGTTGTCTAATGAAATATAATATCACACACACGCAATCTACAACATATTTATTTTCCGTGGTATTTCTGATTATCTTTCACAGTCTGATATCTCAATGAATAAAAACAATATAGCTTTTGAATGCGTTTTTATCTAATGTGCAGAGTCAGATATTCCTGTCTGTATGACTGAATTGTAAATAATTTAAAACTATATATTAAATATCATGCACTTTTTTTATTTTTCGTGTGTGCAGGAATCCAGGAAAATAGCATATAGCTGCATTGTAGGCAAACAGGGACACATCTGGTGTAAAACATACATATTTAAAATGCATAATAACATGTTTTAATGACCATGTGACATTCAATTGTGCTTTAATGGGGCTGTTTTTGTCCTTAAGGGTCTGAGTGTGTCCATATCTGTCATAGAAACTATGGTTGAGCTTCCAAAATATAAAATATAAAACATATTCTTGCAAAATGCACTGCAAATATTCAGCAACAATGATTCAAATGTCTCTATCATTCAATGTTTCCCCCCTCAAATACATGCATTATGTAGATTCTTACGATACGATAATACTTTAATGGTCAGATCAAGTCTGAAATGTGACTTGCATCACAGCAGCTACATGTGTAACATCAACAGACAAATATCAGGACACAATACATGAAAAAACCAAACAAACATTTAACAAAACATCACAAACACTGAGAGAAAACCTGCTCAGTGTTTGTGATGTTATATTAAATGTTTGTTTTAACGCATTATGTTGATTCTTCCCCAACCATTGATGCCTTACTTCTTCACACACTGATTGTTTCGCATGTTTAAACCTGTTGGCTCCTCATGGTATTGCAATAACATGCACACCTCCATGCATGGAAGTTTTGGCTGCCCTCTTTAAATGAAGTGGCTAACCCTAGCCTGCTAAAGTCACACTCTTGCAGGATTAGGATGATAACACTGGCATGGCGTCGCTCGGCCTGCAGGAATAACCGTGTGGATTCTGCTGTTGCTCGGCTTTTAGCTGCAGCTTTTCTGGCATCGGAGAGTCCTCTGCGGAACTCAGGAGGAAACTTAAGGTGTTTCGGACTAATCCAACCCCGCCCACCAAGCATCAGATCCCCGCTGCACCACCACCAGCAGCCGGCCTACCACCGCAGGTAAAGCCTCCAAAGCTAACTGGTTGCTACACGTGCATTACTTTGTTGTAGCAAAGCATGCATGCATAATTTAAGCAACACAATGCATGGTAGGTCAAATATTGACAGGTGATATAATGCTCTTTGTGTGGTAGTTGCTGTTTGTGCACGTGATTCGGACCAATATAAGTGTTGCACGAAACTCCCTTTAAAAAATCACACAATTGAACATTCAATACACATTTGCTCTTGGGAAAATACATTAATTTGTCAGATAAGACATTGGAATAAGGTCTAAATACATTGTCCGTTAATTCGGCTTTCACATAAGACATAAACAAATGATTTATCACCTTTTATATCTGGTTTTACGCGCTCAGCTAATGGCTAAACAAAGCTAGCTTATTGGGTTACATGTAAACAAACTAATTGATATGTGACCATGTGTCATATTCATTACAGCCGAATCTTAAGGCAAGGTCTAATTAATGTTATTATATGATTATATGTGTTATTTAGGCCATAAGCAAATGCCTATAGGCAAAGTAAAGTTGAATTGTGTAATATTTGAATGGAGTTCGACATGTGTGACCTTTGGCTAACAGCGACAGTGTTTGACAGCTGTAGTATCTCCTTCAGCTAGCATGCAAAAACGTGATAAGATGTTGTGTTTTGATTGTTTTAATGCTGGTAAACACATCTAATGTCAGACTATATAGTGAAGTTGACCGTGAGCAAAGCTCCATGCTGTCAGATTCACCTTTACCTTCAATTAGTTTATATTAAACAGGCTATAATGGTTGCCCTTTCCTGTATTTGGATTATGACAGCACTGCATCACACATTCTTTGACACTAGACAATATGACTTATGATTAGCAGGATAATACAAGTTATTGATTGCCAAATTTAACAATCCTGGTAAGGAATCAGTAGGCAAAAGTGCACGAAACAACACATCTGACTATAAACCTGATTTGATTGCAACCATTTAGAGAATCACTTATTAAACCTGTGCTTTTCCTGCTATGAGATGCAACATATCTGCTATGTAGTTTATTATTGCACACATCCTCTGGACACAAGTCCTTTCTCAGTATTCAAATGACAAACACTATTTCAATCAAATATAGGAAAATAAAACCTAGTAGTAATGTATTTATCACATGGTACTAAGTAATTCCTAGTATAGGGACTGTTAATGGAAATATATTATTAACCCCAGCATAATATATTTAAAAAATCTGCTGTAGCAATCAAACCTCTTGATATCTGGAGTCACTAAAGACGTAGAAATGTAACCTTTGAAAGTTGTCTAGCTTTTGCAGACCTTTAGACATTGTCGTCAACAAAGCGTGACTTTAACTGTGTGTGCGTGTGTGTGTGCGTGTGCGTGTGCGTGTGTGTGTGTGTCCAGATCATCAGTGCTTATGAGCATGGCGTCTCCTCACAAACACACCAACAGGCTGAGCTTGGAGAGGTCTCCCTACCTGCTGCAGCACGCTCACAACCCCGTGGACTGGTGAGCGAAACACATTACGTTTATTCAAAATAGTACTATGTCATATTTAATATAATGTCTTTTTGTGTCAGGTATCCGTGGGGAAAAGAGGCTTTCGACAAGGCAAAGAGCGAAGACAAACCCATCTTTCTATCAGGTCAGAAGCAGCTCTCACACCTGGAATTAAAATGCATTTTATTGTGGACTTACTTTACTCTATTTGGTCAATTAATATAGCTTTATTTATTTAATATTTTAAAATAAAAAACGCTCAGACCTAGATTTCTTATGGATAGTTGTATGTTAAGTACATTTTTAATATTTAATAAGGTATTTATGACCTTAATCTTAATGTTTATTTCAGATGTATTGAGATATATTTAATGTATTTATTACTTTGAGTTTGTTTTTAATTTCAGATTCATAGATACCAATTACTTTCTGATTAAAACTGAATTTTTATATGTCTATTATTTTGAGTTTGATGGTCAGTGCCATATTTACATATTTATTTAGGCATTTATAACTCTTAATTTCATGTTTAGAACACGTTTAATGCATTTATTTAGGTATTTATTACTTTGATTTTCTTTTTTTTGTTCTAGATCAACGTTCAGTTTAACATACATGCAGTTTTTAGACTTTGTAGGGAACATTTTGCTTAATTTTTACAGGTTTTCCTTCTCTTAAAGGTCCCATGTCATGGCCATTTCTACTGATCATAATTCCATTGTTGACGTCTACTAGAATAGATTTATATTGTTCAATGTTCCAAACTCACATTGGTTTCTCATACAGCATCTCTGTATAGTATGTGTATTCACTCTCTGTCCTAAACGGCTTGTTGGAGCTCCTGCCCCCCCCTCCCTGTGAGCCCAGTGGCCGTCTGCGAGACAGCGAGACACAGAGAAACCCAGCCCGGACACACACACACACACCCGCAGCCTGTCTGGGAGTTTGTGTGTGTGCTGACACACCGACTCACAGCCTCGCCGCGTCCCGCCGTCTCAGGGAGGAGAAATCGGCGGAGCTGCAGCTGAGAAAAGATTGAGTGTGTGTGTCAGGAAGTCCGTGGATTGGTCCAAATTGACGTAACGTCTTAACGTAACGGCTCCGCGGACGTAACGTAACGGCTCCACGGATTGGTCCATTTGGAAGAAATTGGGTCCATTTGGGTATGGGCACGTCACTGTACCCAGGAAGAAAAAGAGAAATGTCCAATGAGGCGTTCTGGGGCAGCATAGACAGGTATTTTCTGTGTTAAAGTTTTACCCGCTATAGGGTGTACTTTGAGGGTTTGTGACTCTGCAGACCGTTTAAATGCAGAAAAAGCTACATAACATAAGGGAGGTGTGTGGCGCAGTGGATAGAGCCTTGGTGTTGGGATCAGGGGGGTCACAGGTTCAAACCCCACTGCAGTCAGCATGTTGTTGTGTCCCTGAGACACTTCACCCCAAATTGCTCCTGTGGGGATTGTCCACAGTATTGAGTATGTAAGTCGCTTTGGATAAAAGCGTCTAACAAGTAACATGTAATGTAATGTAATAACACACAAGGGGACGGGTAATAACCAGAAAAGCATGACATGGGACCTTTAACTGCCCTTATTTATCATCCTAACTCCAATCAGATATGAGAAGACTTTAAATCTTCCCCCTCCTTTCTCTCATGGTGTGTCCTGTTCATCTCGTCCTCTCTGACCCTCAGTGGGATACTCAACATGTCACTGGTGCCACGTCATGGAGAGAGAGTCTTTCGAAGATGAGGAAATCGGAAAAATCCTGAGCGACAACTTCGTCTGCATCAAAGTGGACCGAGAGGAGCGTCCGGACGTGGACAAAGTCTACATGACCTTCGTTCAGGTGTGTGTGCACACTGTTGATTATGTATATACATATATAGGTATATACATATTTTTTTATATATCTTTGTTATTGTATTCGGGATTGTGGGAAACGGTATTTCGATGTCTCTGTCTGTACACACAAACTGAAAGATTGACAATAACGTTGGCTTTGACTGACTTTGACAGGTACATTTAAACTCTCTCCTTTATTCTCCTCTCTGCTAAACTCTCATTACGTCTGGTTTCTAACGTCTGCAGGCTACATGTGGAGGAGGAGGTTGGCCCATGAGTGTGTGGTTGACCCCCGACCTTCGACCTTTCATTGGAGGAACGTACTTCCCTCCTACAGACCATCCACAAAGACCCGGGTTAAAAACAGTTCTCACCAGAATCCTGCAACAGGTAAGGAGTTTTAAAATGTGTACTTTACTTCCTGTTTTAAATCAAATCAAGTTTATTGGAGTCCTTTGATGTAAAACAAGTTCAAATGAATGTTTACACGACATTTTAATATACAGTAATTATACAAAAACACAAATAAGTAAAACAAGAATATGACAAATTATTCTGAAATGAAAGAAATCGCAGTATATCATAAATTAAAGTGAAAAAGCTGAGTAGTGTAAAAAGGGTGGTATTAAAGTTAATTGTGCAAAAATATACAGAGTTATGTGCTCGGTTTGCAGACTGCAGTATGAGGGATAAGATATGATTGTTATCTGTTATTAAAAGCTGCTTGTGACAAGGATCACAACCCAAATCTTGGGGAACAATAACATATGTTGTTCACAGCATCTTTGTCATCCCTTCCCTTATTAAATGTGACTGTTTCCGCCCCTCAGTGGCAGAATAACCGCCCCGCTCTGGAGTCTAACGGAGAGAAGATCCTTGAAGCTCTGAGGAAAGGCACGGCGGTGTCTGCTAACCCCGGAGAGACTCCTCCTTCAGCTCCAGATGTGGCTCAGAGGTGTTTCCAGCAGCTGGCTCACTCCTACGAGGAAGAGTACGGAGGATTCAGAGACGCTCCAAAGTTCCCCACACCAGGTAGGATCAGCTGGAGCCAGAGTGGACGTGTTTCAGGCTTTAGAGGACTCCTATCATGCAAAATGCACTTTTTGATGTCTTTTATACATAAAGATGTGTCCCCGGTGTGTCAGGGAACTCACGCAGCGTCAGAAAATAAAACCCTCTCTCTTTTCCTCCGTACCCAAATCTCTAAAAACGGGGGAACAACGGAGCTGATCCAGATTTGCCTCTGATATGACGTCATATCTGAAAATGTGGGCGGGCTTTACACCCACGGCCCAATCAGAAACGTTGCTATCAGAAACAATGAGACGTGTTTTGGAAGTAATATGGTCTTTGTTTACATTAGCAAGCATCGCTAACACTCAGAGCTAACCTGTACTGGAGAGAGTATGTGTGTAAAGAAGCAGGAAATCAAAAGGAACTCACCTTGTGGTAAACCTGAGAGAGAAAAAGAGTTTGAGCTCCATACTGTTTCAGAAATAATCCTTGATGTTGTTTGGAAACAGAGGGATATGAGGCATGGCTAGAATGGGTGATCTGTTTGGTATTTTGAGCAAAACACTTCATAGACATGTTTTTTATATATATTTATATCTGAGAGCCATAATATATGCCTAAAAATAGCATATTAGGAGTTCTTTAAGTTCATGCTGGCGTCTTCGAGCGACTCCCAGTGTCTCATCTGACCCCATGTCTCCTCCTCCTCTCCTCCTCAGTGAACCTGATGTTCCTCATGTCCTTCTGGTCGGTGAACCGCTGCTCCTCTGAGGGGGGGGAGGCTCTTCAGATGGCCCTGCACACTCTGAGGATGATGGCGCTGGGGGGCATCCACGACCACGTGGCTCAGGTTCATACAGATCAATTAAACAGCAATTAGGAGAGGACTTTTGGGGTCTTTGACATTACAATTGCCATTTTGGGCTGATTTATTATTTAAAAATGAAGACGTTTGTGGTCATTTTAAGCTTGGATGAGGTTGTTTATGTACAGACACACTGAAAAACCCATTGTATATCTGTTTTATTTGTTTTATGTCCTATATATATTCATGTTGCTCTGTTGGAGGAGTCTGTGACTTAAGTTTTTCATTGCCATATCTACACTGTAGCTGATGTGCACATGATGATAGAGCCTTGAATCTTGAATCTTGAAATTGAATCTCATCCTACATAATTATCCTTTGTTTTCTAGTCTTACATTTCAGGTCAGATATGCTATTCAATTTTTATAATGATGTGAATGTGCAGTTTATTCACAAAGCACCTTTTAAAAACATGCACAATTCAGCATTA
This sequence comes from Dissostichus eleginoides, assembly GCA_031216635.1. NCBI lineage: Eukaryota > Metazoa > Chordata > Actinopteri > Perciformes > Nototheniidae > Dissostichus > Dissostichus eleginoides. The sequence goes on along the minus strand of CM062284.1, from coordinate 4,913,288 downwards.
CAGTTACAAAGACACCTTTAATACACTCAAAGAATGGAATGAACTGAAAATATCTGCATTTAAACACAGAGTAAAGCCCAGTTAAGATCATGATGATGGAGTTTTATGTTCTCAGAGACAATATATTTAATTTGAACTAAATGTCAGTGTCAGAAAGTATATAATTAATATGTATATCTGTCTCTTCTCTGCAGGGTTTCCATCGTTACTCCACTGATATCTCCTGGCATGTTCCTCACTTTGAGAAGATGCTGTACGACCAGGCTCAGCTGGCTGTAGCCTACATCACTGCCTCCCAGGTGTGTGTGTGTGAGTGTGTGTGTGTGTGTGTGTGTGATCTGTTTCTGTGGCTGTGTGTGTTCTTTATGTATATGAAAAGATAAATATCTCTCCATCATTCTCTACCTCTCTTATCTACGTCATGTATTGCACATTCAGCGAACAATTTTCTTTGTGAGACTTAATGTAGACACACACACACACACACACACACACACACACCAACACACACACACACATACCATGTATACATCACTTCAGGGGACATTACATTGACTGGAGTCTTATCCTAACCTTAACCATAACCAACACATGCCTCACCCTAACCCTAACCAAGTCTTCACCCTAAAATTAATGATTCCCCTCATGGGGTCCTCCATTATGTCCCCATAAGGGAGGCGAGTCCCCACACGTGACTGTGTAAACAGATTTAGGTCCCCACAAGGATAGTAATGCTAGGCCATACACACACAAACACACACACACACACACACACACACACACACACACACACCTATAGTTTGTGTTTAATGATGACTCAGCATTTGCATTGAAGTCTTTAATTCCCTGCTTATCAATCCCACAATGTTATCTTTAAGGATGTCTCTGAGCAGGTGTGTGTTCTGTGTGTCTACCTGTCCAGGTCTCAGGTGAGCAGCTGTTTGCAGACGTGGCTAAAGACATTCTGCTGTACGTCTCCAGAGACCTGAGTGACAAGGTGAGGCAGATTCAAATCAACCAATCAGGTCATGTCTCTGAATGAGAGGCAGCAAGGTAAACATTGTTTTCTCTTTTTTATTAAATCAAGAAGGCCTCAATTAACTCTTTAAAGGAAATAAAGACTGACTTTTCTGTCAGTGAGGGAGTTGGTGCTTCCTCACAAAAGTGTGTGTGTGTGTGTGTGTGTGTGTGTGTGTGTGTGTGTGTGGTGTGTGTGTGTGTGTGTGTGTTGTGTGTGTGTGTGTGTGTGGTGTGTGTGTGTGTGGTGTTGTGTGTGTGGTGTGTGTGTGGTGTGTGTGTGTGTGTGTGTGTGTGGTGTGTGTGGTGTGTGTGTGTGTGTGTGTGTGTGTGTGTGTGTGTGTGGGGGGGTGTGTGTGTTATCTGATTCCTGTCACTCTGGTGTTAGCCAGTGAAGCTTCAATGACTTACATGCAGTTCTCACAGCCTTCAGTAGAGCTAATTGATTAATTGATTAATTGGTTAATTGATCCGCGTCAGATTTGCAGGTCTTAACTGTGCTGTAAATGCATCACAAGTCACATCACATATTAATCTTAGGGTTACCTTGCAGTTAAATAATAGATTTAGAATCTGAATATTTATATATAAAAGGGGAAATTAGGTTGTTGCAGTAAAAGTGACAACAATTATACAAAAAAGTTGAAGTAAAACTGTCCAATAAAATGTGTATATAAACCCCAAAAGTTAAATAAAATGAAAATAAAACATTACTAGTAAGTAGTTAAATAAAAAAATTCACTAAAAATACAATAAAATGTAATAAAATAATTATATAAACATAAGAATTTAAAATAAAAATGCGCACTTAAAGATAAAATACAATGAACATATTGATAGAAGCTTAGAAAAAGGTTATATATATATATGCGAAGTTAAATGAAAAATGCACACTGTATTACAATAGATAACCTTCTCTTCCCGTCTCCTCTGGACAGTCCGGAGGTTTCTACAGTGCGGAGGATGCCGACTCTGTCCCGGCGTCGGGGGGCCGGAGAAGAAGGAGGGGGGGCAGATAAGATGGAGAAGAGGGAGGGAGCTTTCTGCGTCTGGACGGCGGCGGAGGTCCGGGATCTGTTTCCAGAAGTTGTGGAGGGAAGCTCTGGAGCGACTCAGGCGGACGTCTTCATGCATCACTACGGGGTCAAAGAGCTGGGGAACGTGGATCCAGAACAGGTACACTAGGGTGGTCCTTAGTGCCATGTACATTTTCTAATTCATTTATTTTAAGCTCCAACCACCGGAATTCGTAATGATAGTCAAGAAAACTCTTTCTATTCAATTCCAACAACATTTACCCCCCTCATCAACCTTGAAGTTAAGCCTCACGTAGGGTGGTCCTTAAAATTGAAAGTGGGAAGGTCTAAGCTCCAACCCCCAGAACTCATTCTATTAGTCAAGAAAACTCTCCTGGTGAATGTGTTCCTCAATCTGACATCATGTACCCCCCCCTCATCGACTAATAGAATGCATTCTGGGGGTTGGAGCTTAGACTTTCCCACTTTCAATTTGAAGGACCACCCTAAGGTACACGCATTTATTACATAGACTGTATAATATATAATATAAAGCTGTATTGTCACGTGTAGCCACTGCCACACCTACCTTACCTTCAATTGTTTGTATGAATATTTTTATTTGATTATTTTTATTTTTTACAAATATATATATATTTTTTTAACAATGATTTTTTTTATAGAAATATTTCTATTTTATTTAGTTTCATCTTCTTTATTTATTTTATTTAACTTCTCATACATATAAAGATATTTTTGATTCTATAATATTATTATTTCATTTTACATTTTTACTTTAACATGTTTTGTTTTAATTAATATCTTTTCTTAAAGGGGACCTATCATGCAAAATGCACTTTGTGATGTCTTTTATACATAAAGATGTGTCCCCGGTGTCGGGGAACTCACGCAGCGTCAGAAAATAAAACCCTTTCTCTTTTCCTCCGTACCCAAATCTTTTAAAAAAGAGGGTACAACGAGCGGATACAGATTTGCTGCCGATCTGACGTCAAATCGGCGGCGGACCCACAGAAAGTTGCTATCAGAAACAGTGCCTGACGTGTTTTGGACGTAATCTCGTCTTTGTTTACATTAGCAAACCTCGCTAACACTCAGAGCTAACCTGTACTGGAGAGCACATGTGTTTAAAAAGCAGGAAATAAAAAAAGGAACTCACCTTGTGATAAACCTGCAGAGAAAAAGCATTTGAGCTCCATACTGTTTCAGAAATAATCCTTGACGTGGTTTAGAACAGGATGGCGTTTTATCACAGCAGAATTTAACTTTATCTCCGGTAGAATTCTGATCAGGCATTAGCTCCGCCTCCTCTTTTTTTTTTTTTCAAGCTAAGGACCCAAAATCCTTGTTTCTCTAACAGGGCTGGAACAGAGGGGTCTGAGCAGTATGAGGCATGGCTACAACGGGGGAACTGTTTGCTATTTGAAGCAAAACACTTCACAGACATGTTTTGTATAGGTATGGCCCTACAATATATTTGTCCAATATAGCATAATAGGTCCACTTTAAATTAAATAATATATATTTATTTGTATTATTCTTTTTTTTTGGACTTATGTTGATATAAATATCTGTATCTAATTTGTATTTAAAATGTAGTAATAAAACCCAATTTCTCTCTGGATAAAATACTCAAATTTTGATCAAGCATCATTTAAAATGTCGACATAAAGACACATTTAAATAAAATAAAAAGTCACACAACGCTTATTAATATTATATATTCTCCAGACAGCATGTTAAATATTAAATGTGTGTGTTTATATCCTCTTCTCTCTGGTTCTCTCTCTCTTCATGTCCCCAGGACCCCCACGGGGAGCTGGGGGGTCAGAACGTTCTGATCGTGCGTTACTCCGTGGAGCTGACAGCTGCTCGCTTCGGCCTCAGTGTGGACAGGGTCTCAGAGCTACTGAGCGCCGCCAGAGCCAAGATGGCCGACGTGAGGAAGACCCGGCCCCGCCCACATCTGGACACCAAGATGCTGGCCTCCTGGAACGGTAACGTAAACTGGTTTAAATACAGATTTACACTAAAATAACATAACATCTTAAAGGCTAATTTAACATAGAGTACAGTTTACTTATTATTTATTTTTTAACTCGGCTTTTATTTCAGTTTTAGTAACTTATTCTCACTTTTGTCTGCTATTTTTTGCCCATTTTAGCTGAATCTACATAGTTTAAATAGAGTGGTACAGTGACGCGTCCTAAAACCCGCAAGTAAGCTTCTTGCGGTTCCCTCGGCAAAAAAGCGATGCAATTTCTCCATAGGATTTTGGAAAATAGCGGAAATAAGGTCTCTGGTTGAGACACATTTAAGAGACGGATCACATTTTGTTCAGCTGGATAATCTCCACATGTCTACCTTACTTTTATAATTTTCGAATCATAAATCTAATGTCCAGAAGCAAAATGCTAACGTTATGCTATAAAGGAACTACAGGCGAGTCCAGCAGCACGACTTCAACGTCACGCCAACTTCAGATCCATATTCAAACACACAGATTCTAAATGGAACAAGTTGAAGCGTTTGTTTGAACACTTTGCAGGAGGCAGGTACTTGCTTTCAAGCAGAACAGGGCAAACGAACTTAGAGGAGTGTTTACGTGTTCGGCGTAATGACGTACAACGTCCTCCACGACTTCTGTAGTCCTATTCAGCCACTTGGTAACAACCATCGTTTTTCAGACACGTCAACTCTTCAGAAATCCCCAGTGGGGTCACTGCTGATGGATTTAATGTCCTAGAACAAAACGTGATCCGTCTCTTCAATGTGTCTCAACCACAGACCTTATTTCAGCTATTTTCCTAAATCCTATGGAGAGATCCCATTGGCTCTGAGACCAGGGAACAGGAAGTGGTGAAATGCTAACTTACTTCCGGGTTTTAGGACGCGTCACAGCACCACTCTATAAGGAACGAAAATAAGAAAAAGTGGAAAAAACATAATAAATAAGTGCAAATAAAATAAATAAAAAATATTAAATAATAATAAATAATAATAAAATAAAAAGTACGGTTTATTTAATTTTTTTACTCCGTTTTATTTTAGTTTTAGCAACTTATACTAAAAAGAATCACACTTTTTTCTGCTTTACTCTTCTGCTTAATCCACAGTGTTTATACATTGAAAAAAAGTAAATAAACATTATTAAATAATTATAAATACACATAAATCTACCATGTAATCCAATATAATTATGAATAGAATTGGAAAATAAATGTTCATATAAATGTAGATTTTGATGCAATTGTTTCCACTTTAAATTGAATTATTGTACGCGGAAAGTTCATCGTTTTGGAAAAATATTTGACACATAGAGAGAAGGTGAGTCTCAGGGTAATGCTATACAATTAACTAACCGACAAAACAACGTTACTTACCGTATAGAGTGCATGGAAATCTACATATTCAGTAGGATGCATGATACATAAATATAATACCTGTAGTCTAATAATGTGTTTAATGAGGTCATATAAGAGCTGTTTTTGTTTTATATCAGACATTAAAGTGCAGTGAGGTTAAAGAGGTCACAATGCAGTGATTGATGTGGACAGACTGTACTGTGTGTGTGTGTGTGTGTGTGTGTGTGTGTGTGTGTGTGTGTGTGTGTGTGTGTGTGTGTGTGTGTGTGTGTGTGTGTGTGTGTGTGTGTGTGTGTGTGTGTGTGTGTGTGTGTGTGTGTGTTGTGTGTGTGTGGTGTGTGTGTGTGTGTGTGTGTGTGTGTGTGTTGTAATCACCTCATCACTTATTGATTATTGTGCTTTGATGTTTTATACTAAGGTGAAGGAGGCTATTTATACTTATTACATGGCTTAATTGAATACTCGATTCTGATTGGTCAATTCAGAACACGTGACACGTTGTTAATCCAGTAGTACAGACCGCAAGGACTTATTGACCATTGTTAAGGACGCTCAAATCTGCAGCAAGAAGTCCGGTTTGCTTTTCAAACAGTTTGCTTGTCTTTAGTTTTCCGTTGTCTACCGTCTGAGAGCAACATGGAGGATTTGAATATATTTGGAGAGCACAGTAATTTGGATGATTGGTTAGTGGCTGATGAGTCCCCAGCGAAGAAAAGAAAAAGACTAGAGGGACAAGAAAACAGCGGAGAAGTAAGACAAGAGGGACAAGAAAACAGCGGAGAAGTAAGACAAGAGGGACAAGAAAACAGAGGAGAAGTAAGACAAGAGCGACAAGAAAACAGTTGAGAAGTAAGACAAGAGGGACAAGAAAACAGAGGAGAAGTAAGACAAGAGGGACAAGAAAACAGAGGAGAAGTAAGACAAGAGGGACAAGAAAACAGAGGAGAAGTAAGACAAGAGCGACAAGAAAACAGTGGAGAAGTAAGACAAGAGGGACAAGAAAACAGTGGAGAAGTAAGACAAGAGGGACAAGAAAACAGAGGAGAAGTAAGACAAGAGGGACAAGAAAACAGAGGAGAAGTAAGACAAGAGGGACAAGAAAACAGAGGAGAAGTAAGACAAGAGGGACAAGAAAACAGAGGAGAAGTAAGACAAGAGGGACAAGAAAACAGAGGGGAAGTAAGACAAGAGGGACAAGAAAACAGTGGAGAAGTAAGACAAGAGGGACAAGAAAACAGTGGATAAGTAAGACAAGAGGGACAAGAAAACAGCGGAGAAGTAAGACAAGAGGGACAAGAAAACAGAGGAGAAGTAAGACAAGAGGGACAAGAAAACAGAGGAGAAGTAAGACAAGAGGGACAAGAAAACAGAGGGGAAGTAAGACAAGAGGGACAAGAAAACAGTGGAGAAGTAAGACAAGAGGGACAAGAAAACAGTGGATAAGTAAGACAAGAGGGACAAGAAAACAGCGGAGAAGTAAGACAAGAGGGACAAGAAAACAGAGGAGAAGTACGACAAGAGGGACAAGAAAACAGAGGAGAAGTAAGACAAGAGGGACGAGAAAACAGAGGAGAAGTAAGACAAGAGTGACAAGAAAACAGAGGAGAAGTAAGACAAGAGGGACAAGAAAACAGAGGAGAAGTAAGACAAGAGGGACAAGAAAACAGAGGAGAAGTAAGACAAGAGGGACAAGAAAACAGCGGAGAAGTAAGACAAGAGGGACGAGAAAACAGCGGAGGAGTAACGGGCAGAAACCCTCCTTTTTACGCAACGGTCCAGAAATAGACATCAAACGGCAAAACATATTCAGTGTGCAGTTACTTTGGCATTAGGGCAGGGATATCTAGATACTTCCCAAGCTTTGACATCATGAATTGAGCTACTTTTAAAGCAAGCAACGATGTTTTCAAATCTGTAATCAAAAAGGTCCTCAAAAACGCTATGGAAGCAGTTCCTGCCGTTGCTACGTAGTTCAAACGGTAACAACGGACTATTTTTCTTAGCGGATGCATGTCATTTTAAATCAATAAAACTTTTTTAAATCAATAAAAGCATTTCAATTAATATTGGGAGTCATGTCGGCTCCCGATCTGCCTGTCGGGTGTTCTTCTCCCCATAATGACCGCCTCGCTGCACATTATCCCTTACATCATATAGCGCTTCATCAGGTCTTTACAAGCCACAGTTTCTATTCAAAGGAACCAGGAAGTGAAAGCTGCATACTCCATATAATGTGCAAACTGCATAACACACACACATTTAATGCATGACACACTAATTGTTCTGCACAATGTGGAGCGTGCAAGTCAGTGTCAACATGAACTCAGTTAATAATGAATGACTCGCTGCTCATTTAAAAATCTGTCGTACTATCTAACTCAGTGTTTCTCAAACCGAGGGGTCGTGAGTGTATTTCTAGGGGGGCGCCAGATGGGAAAATAACAAAACAAAACATATTTTAGATTGTTTTACAGTACATTGTCTTCACCAGTGATATAATGTGCATTAAAATAGACTTATTTAGTGACAGATGTTTCATTTTATACTTAAAAAAATGCGATTCTTGAGATTTTTGGACTGGTGAAAAGTGAGATATTTTAGGAGTCTCGTTATCGGTGCAGGCAAATTGGCTCTCCAGTACCCCTTCGTATTTGCTAGCCCCTCGTAGTGCTTCAACCTACAGGTCTGAAATTTGGTAGGCCCATACAGAATGGTGAGATGCACAAAAAAGCCTCTTGGAGGGATATCCTATACCCGACAGGAAGTTGGCCATTATTAATTGTATGTGCATGTGTTTTTTCATATTCATCAGAAAATCACTTTTTTGGCTTTTTATCCCACACTCAAAAACAACCAGACCATAATAAGTTGGTTCGTTGATAGTGGTCCAATTTGGCGGCTAGTACCTAACAAAGGCACTCATGAAAGGAGGTAAACAAGACATGTTGTCCTTTGATAGTTGACAGATATAAACACACCTTTGTTTTCTCTGCAGTATGAAACTGTGTGTAGATGATTACAGAGGCTCCTGTTGTCTCTTTCCATTACTGTGAGGCCAATTTGGACACTCCCCATCATTGTTTGTCCAGCACATTGTCTCAGATGTGCTTAATTACAAGAACACACACACACACACACACAGATTCTGCAGACAGTGTGTGTGTGTGTGTGTTAGGGAGGTAATGAGCCTCTGCGATCTGGAGAACTTTCCAATTAGACGCTCGTCTCCTTCTCGTCTCTAATGAAGAAACCCTCCATCCCACCTGTCCTCGGCTGAGGCTCACTTTGAAGAGCTGCGTCTCTGCTGGCTTTGATAGGATACATGAAAGAGGGGGAGGAAAGGGGGAGAAGGAGGAGAGGAGGAGGAAGAGATGTGGAGAGGAGGCAGAGGAGTTGAAGAAAGGAGGAACTTTCCTGTATTGTGTTCTATAGGTTTTACTGCATTTAAATACACCTGAAAATCAGCAGGAGAGGACTCTTTAAAGTAGAGACATTACATACTGATATACACCTGAACATCAGCAGGAGAGGACTCTTTAAAGTAGAGACACTACATACTGATATACACCTGAACATCAGCAGGAGAGGACTCTTTAAAGTAGAGACACTACATACTGATATACACCTGAACATCAGCAGGAGAGGACTCTTTAAAGTAGAGACACTACATACTGATATACACCTGAACATCAGCAGGAGAGGACTCTTTAAAGTAGAGACACTACATACTGATATACACCTGAACATCAGCAGGAGAGGACTCTTTAAAGTAGATACGCTACATACTGATATACACCTGAACATCAGCAGGAGAGGACTCTTTAAAGTAGAGACACTACATACTGATATACACCTGAACATCAGCAGGAGAGGACTCTTTAAAGTAGAGACACTACATACTGATATACACCTGACCATCAGCAGAATATCTCCTCTCTGATCATCTCTACTTCCTCTTCTCCTCCTCCTCCTCCTCTCAGGTCTGATGCTGTCGGCCTACTCCTGTGTTGGAGCTGTCCTGGAGGACAAGGCTCTGCTGGAGAGAGCGGTTCAGGCTGCTAACTTCCTGAAGGAGAACCTGTGGGACGCCGAGCGACAGACCGTCCTCCGGTCCTGCTACAGAGGAGAAGACATGGAGCTGCAGCAGATGTAAGAGACTATGACGTTTTTTAAGAGTAAAACGGTATATTGAAAATAAATAATTATTATTTATAAAGATACACAGAGAGCAAGTGAACCGAACAACAACATCTAAACATAACATCAAAGAAAAACCAAATATACAACTACAATAAATATTAAAAAAATGTGTATTTGACAATATATGCAAAGTAAAATGGTGTATTTTAGTACATGCAGTGTTACCTTGACCACACACACACACACACACACACACACACACACAGACACACACACACACAGACACACACAGACACACACAGACACACACAGACACACACACACACACACACACCCACACACACAAACCCACCATGTATACATCACTTCAGGGGACATTACATTGACTTACATGCCTTTCCTGGAGACTTATCCTAACCTTAACCATAACCAACACATGCCTAACCCTAACCAAGTCTTCACCCTAAAATGAATGATTCCCCTTATGGGGACCTCCATTATGTCCCCATAAGGGAGGCGAGTCCCCACACGTGACTGTGTAAACAGATGTTGGTCCCCACAAGTATAGTAATGCTAGGCCACACACACACACACACACACACACACACACACACACACACACACACACACACACACAGAGAGAGAGAACATGCAGAAACCTGCTCTCTGTTAAACTGGTTGCCCTGCACAGTGATTACATTCTCCCTCTAGTCTCCATCATAATGCACATTTAAAACAAGACTGGACATATTTTAATTGGATTATAGACGCCTGTTTTTGTTTTATGGACTGACAGCACTTAACGTAATTCAAACTTGACATGTTGATATTTAACGTCCATAAAGAGCTGTAAATACTTGCTAATAACAACTCTCTTTCACATGTTTTATGAACGACGATAATGTAGATATTGATCAATACGAGATGCCCCCCTTGTATTTCAATGAATATTGATTAAGGGAAGTCTGACAACATGGAATATAAAAGTCCTGCTAGTGTTTTGTGAAATATAAGTGAATGTCTGAGTTAGATTAGATCCCATAGCCTGATTAAAGGAGATCTCCAAACAGCCTGCAGTACCGTGAACTCCCTGAAGGAGGCAGCATATCGTCAGTGTAAACGTTAAATCATCAGTAAACAAGCACAGCTCCTTGTTGCAGGTACATTTCCTCCAGATGTCCTCGTTCTGTTCGCCCCGTGCCCTACTTCCTGTGAATGAGTGAGTGGGAAATACCACCGAATAAGCAGAAGAAACAAGATGTGCCCCACAACCTGCATGAAGAAATGCATTCAATTTTAATCACTGGCCTGTTTCCACAGCGACTCGTCTTTTAAAACGCTCCGGAGGTTTCTCTGCAGCTTTCTCTGCAGCTTCTGGTTCAGTTTCAACACCTCTCTGTCAGGACAGGACACATTTAGACCGTGTTTACCTGGAGGAATTACAGGTGATGATACAAACTGGGTTAGTCAACTGGGGAGGAAAAGGTAGAGAAGAAAAGTAAGAAAGATAAGACAAAACATTTTAAAATACTATAATAAATCAATAAACTAATTAATTAAAAAGTCAGAATCAGATTATTTTGAATTTAGTGTTATTCATATTTACAATACTACATATGTAAGACAAGATGTAAGACTAAAATGTCCAATACAAGATCAAATTAAATATAATAGAATACAAATATTTAAATAATTTGTATTTATTTAACATACTGTAAATAAAAATGTTTATTAAAAAATAAAATAGAGCAATATCATTTATAAACATAGGGACGTTAAAGTGAAAATGTGTAATACAAACATTTAAAAATAAAAATATTTAGAAGTTTGGTAAAAAAGAAATATCCAAAAAAATAAAAAAAGTTGATATAAGTAAAAATAAAATAACAAAACATGTGTCAACAAGAGTAAATATGTAAACACGTGTATGTTTTCCCCCGTCTCTTAATAATATCAGCCTCAAAAACAGTCCCACATATGACCACTTCCTCTCCTGATCTCAGCATCTTCACCTCCATCCTCTCCTCACACTCTCGACCTGTCCTCCTGCACTCACCCAGACAGGGGGGGCATCATGGGAACTGTGGGAGACGGGAGAGGGCTGTTAGCAGATCACAGAGAACAGATTGTAAAATTGAAATGCCCTGAAGTGATGACTCTTAATGTGGAAAAGTGCCTGCTACAGGATGAGCGGTGCTAGTGGAGCACGCGTGTGAGCTGTGAGCACCAGAGCCTCGCAGCTCCGTGGTAAACTGTGGTAACATGAAGAGCCGTTTGGGAGCCGAAAGAGCCGGCGCTTTAAGAGAGCCGAGCCAAATGATCCGGCTCACTAACGTAAAAACACAGTATCTATAAGGGACAGCTCAAGTCAAAATTCAAGCACCCCCCCCCGCTCTCGGGGTGGACGCCCTCTCAGCCCTGGTCTGGCGGAAACACTGCCCGTACACATATTCCTATATATATACATATTCCTAACCTAACCTAACGATCTCCTCCTGGCATTGTTAACAAGCATTAGGAAGATAACACAAACTAGTTCACCAACAGTAACCCCATCTCACTGATCTATCGATGCATTTTTTACTGAAACCTGTCCTCTCTTCTCCTTCCACCCTCTCTATCCTGCAGATCTCCTCCTATCTCCGGCTTCCTGGACGACTACGCCTTCCTGGTCTCAGGTCTGCTGGACCTGTACGAGGCGTCGCTGCAGACGCAGTGGCTTCAGTGGGCCGAGCAGCTGCAGCTCAGACAGGACGTGCTGTTCTGGGATCAGCAGGACGGAGGGTACTTCTGCAGCGACCCCAACGACACCTCCATCCTGCTGCAGCTCAAGAAAGGTGGGGAGATAAACACGTTGATGTATGAGTATAGATATAACCCATTCAATTATGAATGGTGGCCACCATTCATAATTGAATTAGCAGTCCAAAGTCATCTCAAAGCAACATCTGTGTAATTTTCGTGAATTTTAATTTAGGCGAGAAATTAAATTCTGAATATGTTTACATGATTTCAACTTTACACTATTTAGGTATCTATGTGTATAAACAATAACGTTGCTGCCTGCACCAATGCCTGCGTATTTATGCCCGAATTAGATGATTGTAGATACAATAATAAATTAACATAGCTCTGATCGATCTTCCATTTAGGAAACAAGCATTTTTAAAAGTTGTTCGCCTCTTATCCGGAGGTCAGACGTGAGAAAGTATGACTGTTTACAAATCAGCATCATGAAGCAGATATTACAGCATCGTTTGCATCCAGTTATTGCAATAAAATTACAGAAAAATCTGTTTATTTTTGTCTTAATATCGCTTTATTTAGCGAGATTCAGCTGCACGACGTCACAAGAGATCTAAGTCAAACAGATTTTTGCCTCACATTTGCATATGAGTCTACAGCCATGCAACTCAATCACAGTGCTTTGAGCTGAATGCTGCCGTCATCATGCTAACATGCTTACAGTAACATTGCTACATCTCTGATCTCTAGCAGCATGTATAACTTTTGGCATGCTGAGGCTTTACAAGTACTGTTAAATGTGATGGGAAAGTCATGCAGGGATTCAGTCATTAACCAACGTATTTGACAAATTGAAATGTTAGCATAGCCACTTTCAAACACAGAATAAGAGTCCAACAACCGTGCTACCAATGTATTGTGCTTTAAGGTAAATGCTAAACCGTGCTAACATGCTTACCAAAACGTTGATAAAACGCCGATCTTTTAGCAGGTTTAATCAATCAATCAATCAATGTTTATTTATATAGCCCAATATCACAAATGTTACATTTGTCTCAGTGGACTTCACAGTTTGTACAGAATATCAGTATGACAATACGACACCCTCTGTCCTTAGACCCTCACATCGTACAAGGAAACACTTCCAGAGAAAAACCCACAGTTTAAAGGGGAACATGGGAGAAACCTCAGGGAGAGCAACAGAGGAGGGATCCCTCTCCCAGGACGGACAGACGTGCAATAGATGCCGTGTGTAAATTGAAGAGATAATACATTTACAGCATAGGTAGACCAAATGTTTGGAAATGCATGTGTCTATAATAAGAAGATGAATCCACGAAGATGTCAACAATCCTGTGGGAGCCATCAGGGAAGTAGTATGATGAGAGTCAGGCAGGACCGCAGAGACAGGTTCAGCCACGACTCAAAGTCCAGGACTCAGATCAGGACTCAGGACTCAGGACTCAGGACTCAGGACCCAGGACTCAGATCAGGACTCAGGATCAGCCACGACTCAGGATCCCAGCGTAGATAGACACCAAAAAGAAATGTTTATTTTTTAAGAAAGTCATGCAGGAATTCAGTCGTTAACCAACATATTGAGTACATTTCATTTCCTTTTGAGCTGAATAGAAGAAATGTGGGTTTCCATTAACGTGTAATAAGTAAAAATGTGGCTAAAACTGGAAAATATCATCCTCATGTTGATGCTAGAAGAAAGGCAAGGCATCACCAAAGTTTCTGTGCTTTATCCTCTGGAGTTCATGAGTGAATTTACAGACTGTCCGTCCAGTAGAGGGGATATTTTAGTCTGAGCGTCCAACAGCTGTAGGAAATAAATCAGATATGGATGCTGCTGCTGCTGCTGAGGCTGTAATAGGCTCTGAGACGCAGGAAGGATTTATGGACAGGTGAAGGATTAACGGATGAGCTTACCTCTGTGGACCCTTCAAGGATGGAGGGATAAATGTGAGGCCTACTGACAGTTCGTTAATATTAAAACATTGTCGTGTGTTTGCAGATCATAGAGTCGTATTGTAATGTTGAGTATTTCAAAGTTTTCTCATAGTACGGGTCCCCAGAACATAGAAACTGCCGGATGCTAACTCACATATCTTGGGAAATGTCCACAATTAGCACAAGTTGCATTAATTAGCATGCAGACAATAGTTAAAACATTGATTGGCTGATTTGGATTATTTTGGAGTGGTTTTGGAGGTTATTAAGGATGTTGAATCAATTTCTGACATAAAATATTGCATTTCTTGCCAGAAAATTGCCATATTTGTAATTGGGTGGGCTCATGTTGATACATTTTGGGTCGATTTTCACGTTTTAAGGGGCTCAAAACTCCCATTTTGGATCCTAGAAATGTCTGAAACTGATTCAACGTCCTCAATATACCTCAACAATTACAACAAAATATTGTCCAGATCAGCCAAGGCACTATTTTACTATTGTCTGCTATGCTAATTAATGCTAATGAACCCCTGCAATACATTTCTATGATAAAACCTCGGGGTATTCAACATTTCCAGGTTCACGCTGCAGACTAACGTGGGGAAAAAAGATGCATGTAGTTAATGGTTGGATGAAATCAATCATGCATCCTGCTTATTGATTGATCCGGAGCTTAACAACATGGAGGATTCTGCATGTTTCACTCCACTGCTGCTCCTAAACCACAGGAGAGGAGGTGGTGGTGGATGAGAGACAGGCGGATATTGACCTCCATCTTCCTCTAGTGAAGTGCAGCTGTCTCTCCATGAACCACTGAAACTCTGACTCTCTTCTTTGCAGATTCTGTCAGATTTTGTCAGACCGGCTGCTTTTGACAGATTTAAAACAGCAGGAATATACAGTGGATCTGCCTCTAGGTATTCTCATCTTCCTCACTGCATCCTGGAGGTCCTTGGTGTTTTAAACGATACATTAACATTGTTTTTATCCACCTCAAACCTTGTCCTTAAACTCAGGATTAAGGAACAACATTGGCATTAAATATAATCTGTAAAAAGATAAAAACTAGGGTATAAAGTTGGGGATATTGGAGAGACTTAAAAGCAAACAGGCGACCTCATCAGTGCAGTAAGTAAGAGTCAGAGGACCATTGATTCATGGTTCATTGATTACAACTGTACTTTAGAAGGCAATTTCCTACAAAAAAACTTGTTTATTACTTATAGCTTCTATAATAACTACATCATAATAATAATAGTTGCACAGTTATCTCAGAGTGCCTCACAAACCCTTAAGTTTGAGGACAAAGCAGGATGCCAACTCTAATAGATTTGCCACTATAAAATACTGCCAACAGAAAACTGCCTACCATTGGCGTCCACTTGAATTACTATATATTCTGAAAAGTAACTATGGGTTATTTCCCAAACGATGCCCAAAAAACTGCCTACTTTAGTCTACTTTGTGCTCACTCACACTGCCTTGAAATTCAAGAACAGTTGTGCAATACCACTGCTCATATAACTTAATATACAATTTACGCTTTGTTTCTTTAAAATGTCTCGGCGTTACCGGCTCCTTCACTACTTGTATATTTCCTTACATTTTTAAGATACTGCTTCTACTGTACTTTTTCCATGGTGCACTTATTTGTTTTTGCATATTTGTTCATATTATTTCATAACATGTGCTTGTCTTGTTATTTAATATGCAAGTCTACTCGTTTCTCTTTATCGTTTTCTCATCTCAAAGGATTTCTGATTTAACTTGCAGGCTGTGACAAACAAAGACTAAATGATCCAACCTTTTTATACCGGTCAGTTTGAGTCTGTATGTAGAATATATATTTGACAGAAGGATAAGGATTGATGGGATATAAATATATATGTGTCTGACCTTCAGGTTCCTGACTGCTGCTCTTTCTGTGTCTCTGACTGATGTCTGCAGCTCAGAGACTCATCAGGCAGACATTTACCTTTCACCTGTCACACAAACGCATGTGAATATATAGAGTCAGGAAGGTATCAGCCAGTAGTAACACAACATATATTATATTAAGAGTGAATATTGCATATGAGCAGTGTAAAAGAAAATGTACGGTATGATTTGCAACCTTTTCTTTGGACCAGAAACTCTTCAGATTTAACATCCGTCTGAGAAAACAAACAAAAACAGGTCAGATCTGAGAATTTAAGCTGTGATTTTGTCAGTTATAATGTTCCAGATGACACACACACACACACACACCACACACACACACACACACACACACACACACACACACACACAGACACAGACACACACACACACAGGTATGACAAATAGCTTGGTGTAAGTAGTTCAGACGGCAGTAACACACCACAGATGGGCAGGAGCCGAGGAAAGGCTAATAGTTATTCTTGTTAAGAACTGCTGACAGATTGAAGACGATGGCTACGTGTGTGTGTGTAACTGTGACTGTGTCTGTATGTGTGTGTGTGTGTGTGTGTAACTGACTGTGTGTGTGTGTAACTGTGACTGTGTCTGTGTGTGTGTGTGTGTAACTGTGACTGTGTGTGTGTAACTGTGACTGTGTCTGTATGTGTGTGTGTAACTGACTGTGTGTGTGTGTAACTGTCTGTATGTGTGTGTGTGTGTGTGTTTATGGGACCTGACGTGTGAGAGGTTTCTCATCTCTCTGTATCGACGCTGCCATTATGGCGGCGCTGTGTTGCTCTGAAGCCCATTAGTGACGCTACAGTGTGAACGCTGTCCCATCATAACGGCCTGTCACTGAAGACAGATTAAACACACACACACACACACACACACTGTCACTGTACAGCCCTACACACTTACCTTCTGAAGTATAGAGTAGCATAACACAGGAACACTCAGGTAAAGCACAAATATGTCAAAGCATGTTTGAATGTCCGCAGCCAATCAGCCATATATATATATATATATATATATATATATATATATATATATATATATTGGTTTTATTTTATGACTGTTACTTTATTGTAGTCGCAGTAAAACCCTATTTTATTGACATTTAATTCCTTTGTTGGCGGCTGACTCCTCTTCACTCGGTGGTATATTTAAAAACTGCTTCAGTAGATAAAAGCGTTTCCAGAAATCTTTTATTCTAAAAAAGTCGTATTAGTAAAGATAATTTGTTGCCCTTGACATCCAAAGACATCCAAAGACATGTTTGGTCTCATTTTGAACCAGAACATTTGTACATTAATTAAACCCCGATATATTATGATGTGATGTTTGATAAACTGAAGATACAATACAAGATGAAAAAAAAAGGCCCTGTTTTTTATATATTTGTTGCTGTTTTGAATATAAGGGGAGCCAGGAGGGACAATTTGGTGAGTTCTTCTTCTGTTGTTTGTGAGGAAATCTGCTCTAAACTGAGTTACCTGTTCTAGATAACAATTCAACGTGTGTGATTATATATATTCTCTCATTTCTCTATCATGGCTTTATGTGACCTCTTTCCATGGATCTCTTTAAGTAAGGAGCGCTGTGTGTGTGTGTGTGTGTTAGTGTGTGTGTTAGTGTGTGTGTGTGTGTCCTTGCCACGGGGCTCAGGCAGAGCTGCAACACACTGCAGTATAAAATCAAATTATTTCTAGAGTTCAGTCATGCATGACGCTTCACGTGCATCTATACGGAGGCTGAATTCACGCCTGTCATAAAAATATATAATATTGTGTTCGGTGTACAAAAGGAGGTGTGTGTGTGTGTGTGAGAGAGTGAGTGTGTGTGTGTTTGTTTGTGTGTGTAGGGGGTTAACTTTGCTATTTTGTGACCTAAAAATTGCACCTAAAAGCAGCTTGTGGCAGCTACCAACTCCTAGTCACTTTCTCGTACACACACACACACACATACACACACACTTATTTATAGAACATTTAAAAGTGCTGTACAGGGAATACATACAATATAAAATAACACAATGGGAGTAAAACAATATTTAAAAACATGATAAAAAGCACAATAACTAGAAACATGTAAAAACACATACACATGTAAAAATGTTATGTTCAACTAGTATTAAACATACACACACACACTCTCAGCCACACACACACACACTCAGCCACACACACACACACACACACACACACACACACACACACCCACTCAGCCACACACACACACACACTCAGCCACACACACACACTCTCACAGCCACACTCACACACTCTTGCAGGCAGGTCAGGGGTTATGAGAATATCCCCTCCAGGCTCTCATTGGACGCTGATAAGAGATAAGGACCAATCACCTCACAGGGTGCAGTCATGAGGTCAGAGTGTGGTGTGGTGGGACTGAGAAGTGTTTATGAACGTGAGACAAAGTGGAACAAACGGACTGGAGAAGGAAAGCTATTAATAATATAATGTGTATGCGATGTGTGGCGATGAGAGCTGGAGTGTCAGTCTTTTAAATTGAATTTCTTTACAATTAAGACTTTGCCGACTTTCTCTCAGGTTTTAGGACTCATTCCTGCACCACTCGATTGGTAAGCAATGGGTTAGCAATGCTAGCATAAGACTATAACTGCTATGTTTTATACCAGGAGTGTCAAACTCAATTTCATCAGGGGCCACATTAGCATTAAGGTTGCACTCAATGGGCCAGTTGTAACTTTAAGACTATATAAATATATAACATGCATATAAAATAATGTATTATATTACATTATTTCCTCTGCATTAGATTATTATCGGATAGGGTAATAACTTCATAATTAACTACGTCTGAAAGCAGAAGTCTCTTCAGTGTGCACGTCACAAAATGAGATGCATTGTGGGACATGTAGTTTATGGGCAACGTGCTTCTGTAATGTGGCATGTAACCTTATAGTAAATGTATTATATATATATATATATAGCGGGCCTTGAGTTTGACACCCCTGCTTTAGGAAGTCTTAGACATGTGACAAATGCAGGTGGCATGCTCAGACTCCTCGATATTAAAGCACTATCTTTTAATAATTTTGCATGTATGAAAGTCACATTTTTATAAGAAAAAAGGGTGCTTTTGACAGAAAGGTTGGTTACACTTCTTCTTCAAATCATAAGTCTTGGTTTCCTTGCTGTTCAGGGTTTGTATCCTCTTTGACTGCACTTATCTCTTTGAATGAAATGTAAGGCCTGAAACACGTCCACAGCTGTTTTATAGAGTGTTTTATCTGTGTCTCAGATCAGGACGGAGCAGAGCCCAGCGCTAACTCGGTGTCTGCCTCCAATCTGCTGCGTCTGTCTCACTACACGGGACGACACGATTGGCTGCTGAGGTCTGAGCAGCTATTGGCTGCGTTCTCCGACAGGCTCCAAAGAGTTCCTGTCGCTCTGCCTGAGATGGTGCAGGCTCTGATGGCCCATCACTACACACTGAGAGAGGTGACACACACACACACACACACACACACACACACACACACACACACACACACACACACACACACACTGAGAGAGGTGACACACACACACACTCACTACACACTGAGAGGTCAGAATCTCTCACACACACACACACACACACACTGAGAGAGGTCAGACACACAGACACACACACTGAGAGAGGTCAGACACACAGACACACACTGAACCAGGTCACATTTGTATATACCTTCTTATGTTGGTATCACTATTTCTATTCTATGTCATTCTATTTAATTAATTACTTATTATTGCAAATGTTTTATATGAATATTTTATTTTATCTTTTTATTGCACATTTTTACCTAAATTCTTTTAATATACATATTTTAATTATTTATTTCATGTTTAAATAAGTATTTTTATTTATATTACATTTTTTCTTGCTTATTAGATTGATTTATTTTTACTAATTATATTTCATAATTTTTATTTATTTATTTTTACTTTATTGTATTTTTCGAGCAACTTTTACAGAACCTTTCGGATAAATAAAATCCTCCTTTTCTTGATGCACGTTCGTCCCCAGAGCTCTCTCCCCTCTCTAGAGTTGACTTACTGTTAGAAACTCATTTCCACGTCTGAAAGCAGGAGAGTTTCTGCCAGCCTGACAACATTTTGCGAGCACAATAGACATTTAAATTACCAACAATGGAACAAAAGGCAGAGCGAGAAGCTGCAGAAACAAAGAACGTCTCCGCCGACTCGCTGCTATCATCAGGAAACATGCAGCGAAATTAAAAAGTTCAGAGAGAGGAGACACAGAGCAGCAGAGCAGGAACTAACTGTCGGACATTTTTATAATCTGAATTGATTCATGAGTCATTTCCAAGCCCCCAGGAAGTGTGCCGGACTCTGTGCCCAATATTCGTTGTGTCCAAACGACGGACCTGCAACTTCCGTATCAGTCCGAGACGTCACCCGGCCCAGAAAGACTTTCCCCCATTGACTAACATTGGGAAAGAGACGTCTGTAAATCAGCGGATACTTTTTTTTTAACTAAATAAACTACCCAGTATGAACTATTTTATAGCCCTTATTAAAAACATTCGGTCCTTAAAGTTTTAAAATGCACTAAAAGCCGAATCTAGATTTATTTTCTCTCTCCATTCATTCTAGTGAGCCGAGAGGGGCGGGGCTTAAGGGGCAACTCGACTGCGCATGCCCTGTGACTGCACATACGGGTACTTCTGCTCTGACAGCTAGGCATGATGGGTAATCTGTGACGTTTCGCTCTCTCAAAAGTCGTGCCATTTTGTCCTCATGCGCCAATGAGCAGCTCTCATAGGAAAGAACGAGACCCCGCCTCCCACGCTGTATCCAGCTCTTATTAAACATCCATGGTCATTTCTGCAACATCTACTCTTTTCAGCTTTGATGAGACTGTATGTATGATCAAACAAATAATTCATTTGATATATTACCTGAACTGATGTCTTCAAAAGATTTTGGGGGTTCCCTTTCCTGTATTGTACTATAGGTTTTAGTGCATGTAAATGGTCTGCAAAGGCTAAAATCTCTGTGTTCCCTCCACAGTAAAGGCACTCAATACAAACCTGAAATGAGCAAAACATGTCCTCTTTAAACTTGATTTACGTTTTTCGTCCTCCGTACTTTAACTTGAACTACTAACTACTCCTCGACTTCCTTACCATCCGTAATCAGAATCACCATCAGGTTTATTGTCAGGTACGTCTACACATACAAGGAGTTTGCTTTGGTATCTGGTGGTACGAACATAAGAAATCTAAAAAAATAAGTTGCAAAGTAGGTACAAAAAGAAATATATAAGGATAATAATATATATGCGTCTGTAAAGCCGTTGTGTCCTTGGGCAAGACACTTCACCTGAATCTGCTCCTGTGGGTACTGTCCACAGTACATGACCGTTACATGTATGATATGTGTGTAATGTGTATTTGTAAAGCGCTTTGAGTATCTGGAAAAGCGCTATAATAACTGTAAGGAATTAATGAGTATATATGCCAAACTACAGTGTATCATATTATAAAGTGGAGGGATGTGCAGACAAAATGCAGTCAGAGAGTTGAGCATGAACACGGCTCACATATTAAAAAAGACAAAAAAGAACAAGATGTTAGTTCACATGATGTGCATTAATGTAATGCATCATGTTTTGGGGTGTTCATGCATCCAAAGGAGTGATTTGAGCCGTTCAGCCTCTGTCATATAACCTCTTTTGAGTCGCCCTGAAGTTCCTCTGACAACTTTTAGCTTGTGTTGCACAATCCAACGATCAGAGGAGAGGGTAATTAGCAATCTGTCGCTAACATCTGACCTGAGGAGGAGGAGGAGGAGGAGGAGGGAGGCTGCAGGGTGAAGGTAACGAGGAGGAAAGGTGAGGAGGGGTGAGGAAGTCCCGGAGAAAACACCTGCCTCTCTTGTTAGCGCTACAAATCCAGCCTGACCTCCACCTGTCGAGCTCCACCTCCTCCTCTCATACTTCACTAGTGTTTCATCTCGTTATCTCTCCCTCCTCTTCCTCCTCTCCTTCCTCTTCCTCACTGTCTTTCTTTGTGTGGTTTCAGATAGTGATCTGTGGACAGAGGGAAGCTCCGGACACCCTCAGCCTCCTCTCAGCTGTTCACTCCCTCTTCCTCCCCCACAAGGTGAGACAGATGCTGGCTGAAGTTATCATTTACTCCAACATACCTTTATTCTGTGTTGGTGGCAGTAGCTTCACAGTGACCTTTGACCCTCAGACTCTCAGAGTTAGAACACACCCCGAGGTCACGGCTGCTTTAAGAGGTGCTCTAAAGGTCCGGAGATACTGCTCCTCTTCTTTCCTTGTTTCCTCTCCCATCGTCTTATTCTCTCGTTGCCTCTCCTTCCCTTTCTTTTCTGCTTTTTCATTTCTTTGTTTCATCTCCTTTACTCTCCTCTGTCTTTCTGTTCTCTTCTTCTCTCCTTGTTTCCTCTCCTCTCCTCTGTCTTGCTGTTCTCTTCTTCTCTCCTTGTTTCCTCTCCACTCCTCTCCTCTCTCCTCATCTCTCCTCCTCTCTCCTCCTCTCCTCTCCTCTCCTCAGTAATCTCTTCTCAGGCACTATTTGAACTTTTAGTCCTAACGTGTGTGTGTGTGTGTGTGTGTGTGTGTGTGTGTGTGTGTGTCTGAGGCTGTGTGTGTGTGTGTGTGTGTGTGTCTCTGAGGCTGTGTGTGTGTGTGTCTCTGAGGCTGTGTGTGTGTGTGTGTCTCTGAGGCTGTGTGTGTGTGTCTCTGAGGCTGTGTGTGTGTGTGTGTCTCTGAGGCTGTGTGTGTGTCTCTGAGGCAGTGTGTGTGTGTGTGTGCGTGTGTGTGTGTGTGTGTGTGTCTCTCTCTGAGGCTGTGTGTGTGTGTGTGTGTCTCTCTGAGGCTGTGTGTGTGTGTGTGTCTCTGAGGCTGTGTGTGTGTGTGTCTCTGAGGCTGTGTGTGTGTCTCTGAGGCAGTGTGTGTGTGTGTGTGTGTGCGCGCGTGTGTGTGTGTCTCAGGCTGTGTGTGTGTGTGTGTGTGTGTGTGTGTGTGCGCGTGTGTGCGTGCGTGTGTGTGTGTCTCAGGCTGTGTGTGTGTGTGTGTGTGTGTGTGTGTGTCTCTCTCTGAGGCTGTGTGTGTGTGTGTGTCTCTGAGGCTGTGTGTGTGTGTGTGTGTGTGTGTGTGCGTGTGCGTGTGTGTGTGTGTGTGTGCGTGTGTGTATGTGTGTGTGTGTGTGTGTGCGTGTGCGTGTGTGTGTGTGTGTGCGTGTGTGTATGTGTGTGTGTGTGTGTGTGTGTGTCTCAGGCTGTGTGTGATGAGTTGGACAGCTGTCACTCTGAGTCAGACTAACATTCAATAGAACCAGCCAAAGCTTCGAGCTGTAACAACAAGCACTTTGAAGGAATGACTCAACATTTTAGTTGAATTAGTCTTATTTGGAGTTCAATAGAAAGATTAAAACCAGCTTTGTCTATTAAGTACAGATTATCTTGTTCTAGCATAAAGACTGAAAGCACTTCTCCTGACCAAGAAAGTGACCCTCACTAATCCAAAATATTAGTTTTTACACTTTATTTTACACGTTTTTATCCAGATTAAACAAACCTGATACAGAACCTATAAGGCTACATGTCTCCCAGTTTCCCATCTCTTAATGAAGCTTACTATCTTCTGCTTACAACTTCATAATGACTAAAATAGACGTAAGAATAGCATCTTTCATCATCTTCACCAAAAAAGAGAAAATAATCTTATTTCTAAATTGCTTTGATGCTCATTCGAGTTCAAAATGTACCATAGACTTTACTTTAAAATATCCTGCAGATTATAGAGCCATGATCACTTTGATTAAGCTGTGTGTTATATGTATGTATACATGTATGTATGTTATACGTGTTAAATGTACTGGTGGACTTTAGCTATAAGCGAGTTATACCAGCACTTTCTCAACCTGTACTCATCAGCATATTTAGATTTGATGAATCCATTGTTCAATATGTCTCTCTCTCTCTCTCTCTCTCTCTCTCTCTCTCTCTCTCTCTCTCTCTCTCCTAAAAAAGGGGCTCTTAACATTTCAATGTCTTGTTGTTTCTCAAGTAGCAAAGGTTTACAGGGCAAAGGAAACACAACTTATTGAACCTCATTACAAAAGTAACAGCTCTGAAAGTAAAACATGCCGAGTGTGTGTGAGAGTTTGTCCTCTATGGACCGTTGCATTCATTCAGTCTGAGGGATGTTTAAATTAGTTCTGTCTTCTGTCTTCTTTCTTCTCTCTTGTGCAGAATCGTTAAATTCAGTTTTATGCGTCAGTCGAGTAGCTCTAAACACACACACACACACACACACACACACACACACACACACACACACACACACACACACACACACAAGCAAGCCTCTCTATACTAAACTTCTCGATGTTCTGTTAACTCAAGCAGCTAGAAACTAAATTAGATCAGTAAATTAAAGCAGTGATTGTACACACACACACACACACACACACACACACATTCAACAGGGCCCTGCTGAAATATAGATGAACGTTGCAGTATGAGGGGGGGGGGGGGGGGGCTGCAGTAACATCAGGTCCTGCAGAGAAACACAGACCAAGATGCAGCATTTATCAGGATCAAACCATTATTGGAGGGGCAGGGGGGGGGGGGGGTATTTTGGGGGGTGTATGTTGTGCACTGTCACCCCCAGAAGCAGACACATGCTGGGCCTCGTTACTCTCACGTCAATCACATGAGATTACCCGATGGGGGATGTGTTTTTAGGAGTAGTTCTGGGAAGTTGAAGAGGCTTTCAAAGCACGACTTGTCTTTAGTTAAACGTAGTTCATAAAAGTGTTGATAGTTATATATAAAAAGTAGATGTTGTCGACGTCATGCCTTTCATTTTGAAGCCTTAGGTTAGTTTTTTGGTGCGTCGCCTTCCCCTTAGATTGGAATGATGTCTGAGTAACATGATTTGAATCCACTACTGTGATTTAGTTTGAAGCAGAAGTGATAGAGGAGGGTTCAACGGAAAGCTGAAGGCATTTTAAGCTGTTACAATGACCTCTCATGACTAACTCCCTAACTCCGAAAGAGTGGAAGAGACTTACAACACTCAGACTTAACCAAAACCCTGGTAAATCTTAGGTAAAGTCCCTGCTTTACCGTCAATTGTATCTCAAATCTGACCACTTTTTACTTAATTAGCAACATCATGTATTCAAGAAGGCTTGAAACTAGCCACTAAGACCATACAATCACCAGAAATATGTTTACTTAAGTAATAAATCAAGTGGGAGAAATTGTATTTTTTCATAGACTTCTACACAGTTTAACTTAAAGGCGCTTTCTTATTGGCTTCACTGGTGTGTGTGTGTGTGTGTGTGTGTGTGTGTGTGTGTGTGTGTGTGTGTGTGTGTGTGTGTGTGTGTGTGTGTGTGTGTGTGTGTGTGTGTGTGTGTGTGTGTGTGTGTGTGTGTGTGTGTGTGTGTGTGTGTGTGTGTGTGTGTGTGTGTGTGTGTGTGTGTGTGTGTGTGTGTGTGTGTGTGTGTGTGTGTGTGTGTGTGTGTGTGTGTACTATTCCAGGTGTTAAACTTGAATGCATTTGTGTGTGTTACGTCCCCCTCTAGGGGTAGAGGAAAACAACACACACCAGTTGGAGTTGGTATAATTATAAAGGGTTTATTCTAAATAGCAGGGTAACAAAAATGTCAGGCATGCAGCCTGGAACAAACAAAAAGGCCAAAAGGGCACAGGTTGATAAATAACCAAACAAAAGGAGGACTCTAAAAAGGAGTCTAATTGCATACAGGGAAACAAATACTAATACACTAAAATAAGAAACGAAACCTCACTTTAAAAGTGGTACAACTAACAAAAGGAGTCTGTACTAAAACACAGCTAAACTAAAGCTACTCTACCCTCTAACTAAGCTACTCTACACTCTAACTAAGCTACTCTACACTCTAACTAAGCTACTCTACCCTCTAACTAAGCTACTCTACCCTCTAACTAAGCTACTCTACCCTCTAACTAAGCTACTCTACCCTCTAACTAAGCTACTCTACACTCTAACTAAGCTACTCTACCCTCTAACTAAGCTACTCTACCCTCTAACTAAGCTACTCTACACTCTAACTAAGCTACTCTACACTCTAACTAAGCTACTCTACCCTCTAACTAAGCTACTCTACACTCTAACTAAGCTACTCTACACTCTAACTAAGCTACTCTAACTAAGCTACTCTACACTCTAACTAAGCTACTCTACCCTCTAACTAAGCTACTCTACCCTCTAACTAAGCTACTCTACACTCTAACTAAGCTACTCTACACTCTAACTAAGCTACTCTAACTAAGCTACTCTACCCTCTAACTAAGCTACTCTACACTCTAACTAAGCTACTCTACCCTCTAACTAAGCTACTCTACACTCTAACTAAGCTACTCTACACTCTAACTAAGCTACTCTACCCTCTAACTAAGCTACTCTACACTCTAACTAAGCTACTCTACACTCTAACTAAGCTACTCTAACTAAGCTACTCTACACTCTAACTAAGCTACTCTACCCTCTAACTAAGCTACTCTACACTCTAACTAAGCTACTCTAACTAAGCTACTCTACCCTCTAACTAAGCTACTCTACACTCTAACTAAGCTACTCTACACTCTAACTAAGCTACTCTACACTCTAACTAAGCTACTCTAGACACTACTAATACACAATATCAAACTAAATATGGGCACACGAGTTTAACCACAGTTAACAGAATTATCTAAGTAGCGAGAGGCGTCTGTTCACATGTCAGAGCCTCCAGAGTGATCGTCAGTCACAGGCTTTGAAGTCATCTCCAGCAGGTGTGCGCCGGATGTGCACTGCGATTGGAGCGCGTCGGGCCCGACAAGCTCCAATCACAATCCTCAGAGGCAGACCAGGAGATGGCAGCCAATGACATCAGGGGAACCGCACAGTTCATTTGCATAAGAACACAGGTTAACAGAGTTAAGACGACCAGGAAGGCGGCAGCCGTAACAGTGTCGTTGTAAAAGCTGCCGTTACTCTAGTACTGTTAGTGTTTTACCATCTTCTGCTTCTTCAGTCTCACACAATAAATGGTGTCTAATGAAGCTGCTCCTGATGGAGGGCGTGGGCCTGCAGTGATAATCGAGCTGAGCACGGGAGGGATGGAGCTTTAAAAGCATTACACAGTGATGGTGACCGGAGAAACACACTGGTCCGTACCACTGGGACCAATAAAAAGCTAAATGAGGAAGAGAAACTCACTTAGAGCAGGACAAGAGTCCATTTCACTGAATACACCCGGCGGGAACAGAGGGGTTTGTTTTCACTAAAACAGAGGCTTAAGATTTTATTTCTGCACAAAATGCCTGAAGAGAGAAGCTGTGTTTTCTTAGAATGCATAGAGGAAACATCGCTCGGTATGTATGT
The DNA here is from genome assembly GCA_031216635.1 of Dissostichus eleginoides. Classification (NCBI taxonomy): domain Eukaryota; kingdom Metazoa; phylum Chordata; class Actinopteri; order Perciformes; family Nototheniidae; genus Dissostichus; species Dissostichus eleginoides. The sequence goes on along the minus strand of CM062284.1, from coordinate 4,885,672 downwards.
GTGTGTGTGTGTGTATGTGTGTGTGTGTGTGTGTGTATGTTTGAATGTGTGTGTACAGAAGAAGGCTTAAAAAAGACACATTTTCCAGAGTGACAAGGCAGATCCACATTTTGTTCTAACGAGCCTTCATTGAGCCTCAGAGTGAGATAGAGGGGAAGATAGGGAAGGAGTAAATGAGACGGAGAAGTGTGTGTGTGTGTTTGTCTCCCCAGATGTTGTGGGAACAGCCGGCCATTAGTGGCACTAGCAACTCTCTTGGCCCGGCTAATTTCGACACACACACACACACACACACACACACAGTTTCTTGGGGATGAGATGCTTCTTTCCCAGAGGAATATCCTGCAGCAGCTGCGATACACAAACACACACTTTCTGATACGGAGCGTCTACAAGTAAATAGCAACAGATGCAACACACACATACACACACACCACACACACACACACACACACACACACACACACACACACACATACACATACACATACACACACATTACTGATGAAGCAAGAAAGGAGAGGAAGTGGAAAAGGTGCAGAACCATTTTTACATTTTTGAATTGATATTTTCCCCATCATCCATCACCCTGAGTCGGTGTTGCTGCACCAGTAAAGCTTTCTGTTCTCACACAGAAAACATGCAGTTTACAATAAAAATCTATTTATTATTCATCTATTAATCTTTGCAACAATCGGGGTTTGATTTCAGACATAGAAAATAGCAGCTTCTCATTTCTGATCAGGTGTAATGACTACAGCATGTGTGGAAAACAGTCTGACTTATATAAATATAAAGTATAGATTTGATGACTAAATACATCATTTATAATAATAGTTCTGACGTTTCTGTTACTGGACTCTGTATGGACGAGTTGCGCTAGGACGAAAAATGGTGTTAAAAAACGTGCATTGGGATTTTCACCTTTAATTTTAAAATCCCTACATACGTTATGATTTGCAAAATAAAAGAGTATCACCACTTAAATCCCAACGTACGTTTTGTTTAACTTTATTTCTGTCCTAATGCAACTCCTTCCTACATAGTCCAGATGATAATAAGCATCAATCCACATCCACACTAATATATCCCATATATCCCATATATATATATATCCCACTTTATGGCCCACCGTTAGCTTTTTTACTTCTAGAGATTACATTTACAACGAGAAAAACATGTATTACATGACATGTCACTTGTTAGACGCTTTTATCCAAAGCGGGGTGAAGTGTCTCAGGGACACAACGACATGCTGACTGCAGTGGGGTTTGAACCTGTGACCCCCTGATCACCTACGGATATCCCACTACGCCACACGCCCCCTTCATGTATCATGAATGTGTTTGCAACAGAGATTAATTCCTGCAACATTCAAAACATTCGATGAGGTAACCGCCTGCAATGCTCATTTGTAATCAGAAACACTCAGGTTAGAAGCTATACTGTATAAGACAAGATAAGAAGTACTTTATTGATCCCAATGTAGGGATGGGTATCGTTGAGGTTTTAACGGTACTACTACTTTTATCGATACTGCTTATCGATCCGGTCTTTTAACGGTACTTTTGGTACGGTACAAGGTAAACTAACTAAACAAATTGAGAACAAAATTAACATTGCTTTTCATTTAAATTAACTGATGTCATGGTGCATACATAAAATATAAAAAACAAGAAATCTAATATAAAACAAAAAATATTTTTACACCGTAATAAAATACAGTTAAATAGCAATACAAATTAAATAAAGCAGTAATTTACATGTAAATAGAATGCTATGAATGAATTTTAGAATATAAACTATGAAATGTGAAATCAGAATATGTGCAGAAAGCAGTATGAACATTGTGTGCATTAATGTAATGCATATAGTCTATGATGTGGCAGAGGTAAAGTGTCAGTGGGGGGCCGGGCCTTGTTTAAGAGGCCGGTAGCGGAGGGGAAGAAACTGTTCAGGTGGTGAGAGGTTCTGGTCCCGATGGAGCGCAGCCTCCTGCCAGAGGGGAGGGGGGTGAACAGTTTGTGTCCAGGGTGGGAGGGGTCGGCCACTATCTTCCCTGTCCGCCTCAGGGTCCTGGAGGCGTGCAGGTGGTGGAGGGATGGCAGATCGCAGCCGATCACCTTCTCTGCAGAGCGGATGACCCGCTGCAGCCTGCCCTTATCCTTGGCTGTGGCTGCGGCACCAGATGGTGATGGAGGAGGTGAGGATGGACTCCATGATGGAGGTGTAGAAGTTCACCATCATCGTCTTTGGCAGGTTGAATTTCTTCAGCTGCCTCAGGAAGAACATCCTCTGCTGTGCTTTTTCGATGAGGGAGCTGATGTTCTGCTCCCATTTGAGGTCCTGGGCGATGATGGTGCCAAGGAAGCGGAAAGACTTCACAGCTTCACTTCATAATATTTCACATCAAAAGAAACAACAATGTTTTAACAAATCGTATTAAATAATCTGATGACAGAACTGGAAACAGAATAGCTGAAACTTTAACAAAATAAATAACTCAGTTACCTCTAATCATTAACCCATGTTTGTATCATTGAGTTAACTCTGTGTGTTGCTGCTAGCATACATAACACCTGACGTGGAAACGTTACTCGTGGATGGGGCTACAGAGCTAGTAGAGAGACAGTGGAACCCGGTGCATTCCTCCGTCTGAATGTGGTGCACTTTTGCTAAATGTTTAGACAAATTGCTCGTGTTGCCGCCTTACATGCTGAACTCTTATTGGTCTTTTGGTAACGAGCATTGTCCACATCGAGACGGGTAAAGTTTAACCACACCTTGGAGCGCTTCTCTCCGCCATCTCCTCCGTGTGTGTGTGTGTGTGTGTTGCTGCATGTAGCAGATGCGTGTGTGTAAACTGCCCCGCCGCCTCGCACACAGACAGACGGGGGAGAGAGATCTCTCGTCTGGATTGGAAAGATCGAAAATACAAAAAAATAATCATAGATGCATTTTGCAGTCTTTTTGCGTATTACAAACGGAGTTGGCGACAATAAAACTGCAATATAATGTTTGTGTAGCAATAATACATATGACATATTTTTTTACATGTCTCCAGTACCGATAAAAAGACCGATAACGTCGGAGCTTAACGGTACCACGGTCTTTAATAATTCAGCCCCGGGGCCCGTTTAATACCGGGGCTCGGTACATCCCTATCAATGTGGGACATTTTTTGCGTTGCAGCAGCATACAGTAAAAAGACATGGCAAAATGATGCAGAGGAGCTCAATAAGAGATAAAAAAAATCAGGAACTATCAGACTGAATGTCCCTCCTCTACAAACTGGGAAACTCTCTCTCCTCCAGGAGCCATCTGGGACGTTCCCACAGCTGTCAATCACCCTGTGTGTCTTGTTAGTGGGCTTAGCGGTCGTTTGCACAGGAGAATCAATGCTGACAACACACGACACACACACACACACACACACATATGTAGGCTTTGATGAGGGATTGTGACGGAGGGGAGAGATGTAGCAAGACAGCAGGGAGGTCAGGGGTCACTGAGGAGGACTGTGAGACTCTAATCCTCCTCTTCGTCACTGTTCTTCCTCGCTCTGCTTGCCCTCTCCGTCAACTCTCCTCCGTGTCTCTGAGGTCTAGTTAGGGATTCACACGCGTTTCCCTCTACATGTGCTTTCTAAAAGGACAGCTTCTTCTCTACACCGAACCCCTCCTTCCCTTCTTCCTCCTCCTTCTCTTATTTACACCGATCTGTCATCCTATATCGGGAACATTACCAGGAAGGATAAAGAGATGCAGGAAGAAGTGGGAAAACTGTCTAGGAAGGGTGGGCGATATATGGAATTTAATCCAAGGATTTCTTATTTTATTTTTATAATTACATTTTTATTTAATTAGATTTTCTTTGGCATTTTAAAAAAAAATGTATTTATTGATTAGATTGTAATTTCAATTTTAATTTTAATTGATTAGCATTTATGGTTATTATTATTATTTTATTTTTTTAATAGAATTTATTTTTCTCTTTTTAATTTTAATTATTAGATTATAATTTATATATATTTTTAATTTTATTTTTGTAGCATTTATTTCCTTTTTTTAATTTATTTTTTTAGCATCTATTTATTAACACACACCCATAATTAAATAAACATATTTGTTTAAATATGTACATTTAAGTTACTCTAACTAATGCCTACTCATCGCTGCTACTACCACTTTTATTTATTGTGCCTATTTATTTTACTGCATTGAGAGAAGCCTGCATTTTGTAATACCTCAGTATGACGAAAATACCATTAATTTAAACCCCCCCTCCTCTAACACTTTCAGAGCCAATCAACAAACCTCGCCCCATCTCTAATCAAGCTATATTTCTGTGTAATAGAAAAATTAACCACAATTTATTGCAGCAATTACCATCAAGAGTTAGCGCCGTAATCGACTGCAACAAGTAGGAAAAAAACAGCAGGAGCTTCGAGAAGAAAACGCTTGTTGTGAATTAAAATAGTAAATAAATTAAATGAGGTGAAGATCTCAGCTTGTGTGTAAGTGTGTGTGAGTGTGTGTGTGTGTGTTGGGATCTGAGAAGCTGATTCAGGGCGATTAGAGCACATCGGCGTTGAATCGTGGAAACAGGCGAGGGGTAATTGGATTTAAATTGGACGGGTTCTCCGTTAGTAGCTACCTAATGCAACGTGGAGCTCAACCCCCCTTTGTTAAGCTTCTACATTTATCTTATTTAACATCCTCCATCTTTCCCCACTCTTTCATGATGAACCCTTTGACTCCATAATACCCTTTATACTTTATCTCTCTATTAAGCATTCCCATTCTCAAAGACTCTAATTGGTTTTCTTCCAATTAATCTTATCTGTTATCTGATTGTGGTTTTTTTATGCTGCTCCTTTAGGGCTTATGTTTTCTTTATTACAAGCAGAGGTTAATCTGCTGTTTGATAACTAAATTAATCTTTGGTGGTGAATGTCCCTAGGTGTTGTCTTCAATTAGATTATTTCCATGTCCCCTGGTCTCGAAGTCAATAGAAAGGCGAAGTCCCGCCCATCTACTTCCGACCCATGGGACCTTATTTCGGAAAAATTATGTATTGAAGTCAATGGAGAGAAAGATTATCTTTCGATCCTGTTTGAATTGTGCCACGAATTACACACATGATGTTTGTCAATCTTTAAAAATCATTTCCATGTCAAAAAAGTCACAGTTTGTCGTAAAACTGTTGAAATATAAGACTATGAAAAATACGCAACTAGAAAGACTACAAATCCCAGAATCCCGTCCTGCTGCTGGCTCTAACGGAACCGACTAACTCCCCTTGTGTGTATGTACAGCTCTCAACATGCCCAGACTTGGAGTGATTTTCACCTCTTTTAATACTTTCCGCCTCATTCTGAAAGAAAGAAGTGAAATGTGCCAACGTGACGGCCGTCTTGGTGTGTGGTGCGAGACGGGAGATGTAGTTCATTGAGCGGTTTCACACAACAAAGTGTTACTTCACAGTTTTACGACACATTTTTATTTTTTTGACTTGCACAATTATCTTTTAAATTGACAAACATCATATGTGTAATTCGTGGCACAATTCAAACGGGACCAAAAGATAATGTTTCTCTCGCCATTGACTTCAATACATACTTTTTCCGAAATAAGGTCCCATGGAGCTCCCCCGGAAAGGGCGGGACTTCGGCACTCTATGGTTTTTTGTGTCTAAACGAGACGACTAAACGTCATCAGTGATCACGCCCAACATTAGCCGCCTTTAGCTTAGCGGTGGTGACGTGAAGTCATGTGACCGTGCTGTAGTTCCTTTATAGCCTAACATTAGCCACCTTTAGCTTAGCGGTGGTGACGTGAAGTCATGTGACCGTGCTGTAGTTTCCTTTATAGCCCAACATTAGCCACCTTTAGCTTAGCGGTGGTGACGTGAAGTCATGTGACCGTGCTGTAGTTCCTTTATAGCCCAACATTAGACGCCTTTAGCTTAGCGGTGGTGATGTGAAGTCATGTGACCGTGCTGTAGTTCCTTTATAGCCCAACATTAGACGCCTTTAGCTTAGCGGTGGTGATGTGAAGTCATGTGACCGTGCTGTAGTTCCTTTATAGCCTAACATTAGCCACCTTTAGCTTAGCGGTGGTGACGTGAAGTCATGTGACCGTGCTGTAGTTCCTTTATAGCCCACATTAGCCACCTTTAGCTTAGCGTGGTGTTGTGAAGTCATGTGGACCGTGCTACAGTTCCTTTATAGCCCAACATTAGCCACCTTTAGCTTAGCGGTGGTGACGTGAAGTCATGTGACCGTGCTGTAGTTCCTTTATAGCCCAACATTAGCCTCCTTTAGCTTAGCGGTGGTGATGTGAAGTCATGTGACCGTGCTGTAGTTCCTTTATAGCCCAACATTAGCCACCTTTAGCTTAGCGGTGGTGACGTGAAGTCATGTGACCGTGCTGTAGTTCCTTTATAGCCCAACATTAGCCACCTTTAGCTTAGCGGTGGTGACGTGAAATCATGTGACCGTGCTGTAGTTCCTTTATAGCCCAACATTAGACGCCTTTAGCCTTAGCGGTGGTGACGTGAAGTCACCACCGCTAAGCATTAATGCTTCAACTATTATAAAAGTGTTGTTAATATGTGCACAATATTAAGAAAACATGGAAGTATCATAAATGCCATTCTACATATCTTTAAAAAACCCTCCATTGAGTGACTTTAATTCAATGTGCTGCTCCATCCAGTAAACTGAAGAATACAAGATGAGTGTGTTTGTGTGTGTGTGTGTGTGTGTGTGTGTGTGTGTGTGTGTGTGTGTGTGTGTGTGTGTGTGTGTGTGTGTGTGTGTGTGTGTGTGTGTGTGTGTGTGTGTGTGTGTGTGTGTGTGTGTGTGTGTGTGTGTGTGTGTGTGTGTGTGTGTGTGTGTGGTAGAGATATAATCCTCTCCGTGTTGTATCTTGTCTGCTGTCGTTGTGCTTCATGCTTTATGCTTATCCATATCTCAGCTCGGTAAATAAATCCCGCGCTGCAGAGATAAGATGTTTGTGCACATGCATGGGGACGTGCAGCAGAAGATCTCCACGTGTTTCCTCTCTCTGTCTTTGTCTCTATAGGCTGTGAGTGTTTTCCTGTGATATAATCAGGGTGTAGTGGGAGAGTAATCCATGCTGAGTTTACACAATGTGTTAAAATGTTTTAAGTGGTGATGCTTTTACAGAAAGTAAGAGTCACTTTTATTTTGGTAGGTGTTTAGTTCATGAAATGGAGCTATTTTTAATATACTTACAATACTATGTCAGTGGTCATAATGTTATGTTTTTTCAACAAGTATACTTTCCAAATAATAAAAAAGATATATAAATTCAAATATGTAAAACAAAACTAAATCCGAGAGATCATACAATAATGTTCTTTCGTCAATTTATTTTTAATTATTAAATAATAATAAAACATTATACAAAAATAATAACACGTGTAAATATAATAGCAAATATTATAATAATTAAAAATAATATCCAATCAGTGTCCCCCTGAAACCTGTTCCAAGACATCATAAATAATACTGGTTTCATCATGTTTTGAATTACTTTAGCAACCCGTCTGTAATTCTTAAGTAAAGATTTTTTTCTGGCACAACTTTCAGTTTCTTCACATGATATAAAATACTCTTCTCTTCCTCTTCAGCAGAGGTCGCGCTAACCGAATATTGACGGATTTTTTTTAACAATGACGGAAAAATCTGACCGCAGTCCCTCATTTTGACGGATTAGAACAAACTCAGAACAGCGCCAAAGCTTTCCCGCAGCGAGGCTCCGGTGTTATGCCCTGTTATGCATGCCCGCCAAAAAGGAAATGATACCGTTTCCAAACCTAACTTTGCCGTACAGATCATTGAAATGTCTGCGAGTTTTTGCTTTACGCTGTGCGCGTGCATGCAGTGGGCACGCATAACACGGCATAACACCGGTGCTAACAGTTCACGAGCGTGCTCTCTCTCTCTCTCTCTCTCTCTCTCTCTCTCTCTCTCTCTCTCTCTCTCTCTCTCTCTCTCTCTCTCTCTCTCTCTCTCTCTCTCTCTCTCTCTCTCTCTCTTCCCCCCCCCGTCAGAGTTGTGTACAGAGTAGACCCCGACGGGTGATAATGGATTTTGACGGACATTTTACGATCCTGTCCGTCAAAATGATGGGCAGCGAAAAAGTCCAGCGCCACCTCAGCTCTTCAGTACATTTTTTCTCCAACTGTATAGGAAGCATGTTGTTAAACTGTCATTAAAGCCAACATATGTTACTGTAGCGTGACATGAGGTGTGTTACAGTGAACTCCTCCACACTGGGATGTAACTCCTCGTGTTCCTGATGGACTCCATTTCTTTAAACCTGTCTCAGTTTTCTGTCATGTGTTGGACTGAAAGCTGAACTTTCTATTTCATTTTCTGTCTGATTCTGCCCTGCTGTGTGAAGAGAGCTAATGAAACACCTGTCATGGAGTCCAGCTGTCTTTCATGTCACACACACACACACACACACACACACACACACACACACACTGAGAGAGGTTAGACAAAAAAAAAATACATACACACACACACACACACTGAGAGAGGTTAGACACACACACACACACACACACACATATATATACTGTACACGCACACACACCACACACACAGTCTTTCAGCACCATGACCCGTAACTTATATTTAGAATCAATAGTGTTTTATTGTCAGAGTTTATAGATTGTTTTATCTTCACGGTCTACTGTATATTTTCTACTTTTTAATGCTGCTTTAATTCTATTTTGAGATGTTTAAATTCTAGTAATGTTTATTTCTACTCTTTATTTTCTACTTATGTGCAATGCCTTGTTTTGTTTTGTTGTTTCTTATGATGCTGCAACGCAAACATTTCCCAATTTGGCATTAATCCTGTTATCCTTAGAAATATTGTACTTCCTGCGATTTGGATAGTGCACTATTCCATATTGTGATATCAATACATCGTACATTAATTGTGCATTTTACATGAATCCACAGACACACACTTGTGTATCCTAAATGTGTGTGAGGTGTGTGTGTGCTGTCCTGTGTCCAGCTGCTGACAGTCTCTACAGGACACTCTCCTCTAAATCAGCAGTCTGTCCTCCATCAGCCCTCACACACACTCTCACATTCTCACACACACTCTCACACACACTCTCACACACACTCCATCAGACCGTGTTGCATTTAAGATGAAAGGTAATTTGTGCGGTCTTGAAAGTGACGTCAAGTAAAAAACTGTTAATGACATCAAAGGTGACTTATGAGTGGACGGGACATATTTAAAGTACATGTCTTCAGAAGTAAAATGATGTGTCTGGAGGTATTCTTATAAATAAAGGAGATATTTTGCCTGCAGCAGATTAGAGTTTACACACACGTTTCTGTATAAACTTAGCTGGAAATACCCTCGTTGTAAAGGGTTGATAACATAGATCATTTTCTGTCATATTTCCTTATCCGTTTTCCCAGCATGCATTTCATTTCCAGTCTAAAAAAAGGCATTCATTTCTTGGAAATGGGTCCAGGCTTTTATCTCTGTGAGGTGTTTACGCCATAGTGCAGCGCTGCAGCTGAAATCATCAGTTTGCTGATATCAGAGCTTATGGATATACAGTAGTAGTATCTGTATTAGTTTGAGTATCTGCATCCAGATACTCAAAAAATATATATAATTCAGCTGAACCGTTACCATAATTAAGCTATAAAAGTCCTTTTTTGGAGGGTTTTCCCTTTCCTGTAGTGTGTTCTATAGGTTTGTGTGCATGTAAATGGTCTGCAAAGGTTAAAATCCAGAGGGAGTTTCTCTTTCCCAAAACTCTAGGGAATAAAGGAAGTAACAAAACGCCTAAATAAATAGCCTGAGGTCAAAAGAAAGTGAGACAATGAACTTTTTAAACAAAGATGTTGTGTGGAATAAAACGGGCTCAGAAGCCAATTAACAACCGCAAGAAAAGTGTATTGAAATGACAGGAAGTGGCACCTTTTCAGGGAGATACTAAATACAAGTCAGAGACACACAGTTTGGTTTCCACTTCTTCTTCTTTTCAAATGTCTTCTGCCAACTTTCCTCTCACCCTTTGGCTCTTCCTCCTCCTCCTCTTCCTCTTCCTCTTCCTTATGAATATTCAGCTGAGTAAATGATGGTGAAGTCGCTGTCAGTGTGTGTGTGTGTGTGTGTGTGTGTTGTGTGTGTGTGTGTGTGTGTGTGGTGTGTGTGTGTGTGTGTGTGTGTGTGTGTGTGTTGTGTGTGTGTGTGTGTGTGTGTGTGTGTGTGTGTGTGTGTGTGTGTGTGTGTCCTGAGGTGGTGGGTCCAGATGCCTGGTTGTTATGATGACTGAGCAGGAACCTTTGTGACTGTGCGTGTGTGTGACTGTGTGTTTGTGCGTGTGTGTGTGTGACTGTGTGTGTGTGTGTGTGTGTGTGTGTGTGTGTGTGTGTGTGAGTGAAAGGGATGGAGGAAGTAAATCTCCTTGCGCTTGGCTGCACTCGGCACTATTTGCAGCCACCGTCATCGCTCTTCCTCAGGTGTTGCGGCGGCTCTCCAGAGTGTGTGTTTCAGTGTGTGTACATCCTGTTTTTTGGCTGGCTTGGAGCAGTGTGTTTGTTTATTGTTTGCTGCACAATAAAAACAATACACAAACATGATGGATAACAAATTCCACAGAGTGCAGGAAGAGGCAGAAAAACCTTCCACCTTAAAAAATAAAAAAAGTAATAAGAAAAAAAAGCCAATGTTATTTTGAGAAGTGTGTGCGTTATTTTCAGCTCAGGTGCTGCATGTTCTTTGAACGTCTCAACTGTTTTTGGCAGAACGAGAGAAGAAGAGTGGGAGGAAGCTGTCAGTTTAGGGACATTTAACATTGTGTGTGTGTGTGTGTGTGTGTGTGTCTATGTCTATGTAAGTGTGTGTGTGTGTGTGTGTGTGTGTGTTAATATGTGTGTTTGTTTCATGGATGCCCAGTGTATGAAGGGATTAACCCTGTGGGAGTTTGACTGTGCTCTCATGTGTAGCCAACTGTGCTGTCTACTGCAACACACACACACACACACACACACACACACACACACACACATTTGCAGACCACACACTTTGCATTCGCTTCATCACATTCACAGTTCTTGCGTACACATTCACACCTAATCTGTCCCTCTCTGTTGCTCTCTTTCTCCATCACTCCCACACACACACACACCACACACACACACACACACACACTCACACACTGTCCAGTCCTCAGGGCAGTGTGAAGATGGTGTTGTTGTGACACAGCGTGACCTTTCAGTTGGATGTGTTCAGGGTCCTGAGAGGGAGTACGTGAAGCTAACAGGCGTTAAAAAAAAAAAATGTGTTGTACGGAGAGGGAAAATGTTTCTGATTTTAGCGGGGGGAAATCCTCCTGTTGTCTCCATTGCAACGGTCACACCGCTATGACCACGTTTTATAACACTGCGTGTGTGTGTGTGTGTGTTAAAATCAGATTTTGAGGAAAAAAATCTTATTCTGAGAAAATTCTAGGAAAAAAAGTCAAAATCTGAGAAAAAAATCTTATTCTGAGAAAAATGTCAAACTGACTTTAGAGCTGCAGATGGCTAGCAGCACAAATGAGCTTCTGAATGTTGGAGTGCATTAAATGAGCTGAGTGGTCTCATTGAGACAGGATGGAGGGGATGCAAACAGTTCTGCATGATGAACGCTGGCAGAGGAGGAGACTCTATCTATTCTATCTGTTGTGAAAATACTGAACGTACTCTTCAAATGGGTATCCCAACTGTAGCTGTGTACATGACAGGATGTATGATTACCTAGAAGAGCGTCAGGACTGTTTCATGGATCCTGAGATTGAAGCTCAAGCTGGTGACGAGTGATATTTTTCTAACGCTGTCTGAGTCTGGAAAGCAGGAGCAAGTCCTTTTTTACACACCTGGTACCTGGAGATTGTTTGGGTGAAGTCACGCTGGAAACATAATGATATAAAAGATGTGTTTTTAGTCGCAGATGTGGTGGAAAGTGGTTTAAAGAGTCCTCTCCTGCTGATGTTCAGGTGTATATCAGTATGTAGTGTCTCTACTTTAAAGAGTCCTCTCCTGCTGATGTCCAGGTGTATATCAGTATGTAGTGTCTCTACTTTAAAGAGTCCTCTCCTGCTGATGTTCAGGTGAATATCAGTATGTAGTGTCTCTACTTTAAAGAGTCCTCTCCTGCTGATGTTCAGGTGTATATCAGTATGTAGTGTCTCTACTTTAAAGAGTCCTCTCCTGCTGATGTTCAGGTGTATATCAGTATGTAGTGTCTCTACTTTAAAGAGTCCTCTCCTGCTGATGTTCAGGTGTATATCAGTATGTAGTGTCTCTACTTTAAAGAGTCCTCTCCTGCTGATGTTCAGGTGTATATCAGTATGTAGTGTCTCTACTTTAAAGAGTCCTCTCCTGCTGATGTTCAGGTGTATATCAGTATGTAGTGTCTACTTTAAAGAGTCCTCTCCTGCTGATGTTCAGGTGTATATCAGTATGTAGTGTCTCTACTGGGACATGTCTCCATGCTTTAATGTTCACAAAGCTCTTTATTTTTCTCATACTGCCTGTGCTGCAGCACCTCTTTTCACCCTCTGTCTGAAACCAGAGCCCAGTCTGCTCTGATTGGTTAGCTGGCCAGCTCTGTTGTGATTGGTCAACAGCTTAGAGATGTCCCGCCCCTTAGCCTATCACGTACAATGTGTTGTAGCCAATAGGAGCGTGGAGTGAGTGTTACAAAGGGATGTCACTATGTGCTGGAAGTAAACAAAGGAGTACAATAGAGGCGTTTCAGGCTGTTTTGTGTGGGATTTTAACCTTTGCAGACCATTTACATGCACTAAAACCTCCGTCATATTAAACTAACCCATTTTTCTTGCCTCTCTCCCTCCTGTCACCCTCTTCCTCTTCCTCTCTCCTGCAGGTGTTGATGCTAATCGATGGCGATGCAGACAGTTACCTGTGCCAGCGTCTTCCTCACCTTTCCTCCATGTCACAGCAGGGGGGCGTCGCCACAGCTTACGTCTGCCAAAACTTCACCTGCTCCCCCCCCGTCACAGACCCACAGGAGCTGCGCCGGCTGCTGCTGGACGGCAACACGGAGATACTGGCAGAATAAAGACTGAGGGAGATTTAAGAAGAGGAATGCTGTCTTCATAGACCTGGCTTAGCGTATATCAGATGTTTTGGGCTAGATGAAAACCCTCCCCCTACTCGCTTTACTCGCACATGGATTAGGACTACTGTTTCTGTTTCTGTTTCTGATTTTGATTTGATGTAAAGCGTCTTTGAGCACTAGGAAAAGCGCTATAAAAATCCAATGTATTATTATTATTATTTTCATTTGAAGGTATTGCGTGGTGCAGGGATGACATGTTTTTTAATTGCTAAATTGTACACAGGATTATTGCAGAAAATAACCTTAAACATTTATTATACTTATTAAATTAAATGACTGGTGTTTTTTTAAATCTCTTCAGCTTGTGTTAACCACAGACCTTCTTTCAGGAACCAAAAACACATTCAGAAAGCCATAGACTTTAAGACGAGGGAACCCAAAAGTGCTAAAATGCTGACTCATTTAATAAGAGGACTGCAGTCTTCATAGACCTGGCTTAGCTTATATCAGATAAAGATCAAAAGCATTTAGGGTCTAGAGTGGTGCAGGGATGACATATTTTGACTCGCATGTAAGCATCGCAAGGGTTACAATCCAAAAACACATTCAGAAAACCATTGACTTTAAGACGAGGGATTCCAAAAGTGCTAAAATGATGATTTGCACCTCGGATGTCTAAAAAGATGATCAGAATTTGTTCTATTACCGTGTTTGACAAGGCGCTCCAAAAGTACGAATTAAATCTCTTCAGCTTGTGGTAACTACAGACCATTGACTTCAATAAAAGGGTACAGAAACTGCTAAAATGCTGACTCACTTCTGGGTTTAAGGACTCATTCCTGCACCACTTCCTCTCCTCTCTTTCTCCCCTCTGTGTGGCTGATTTCCGGGGTTTTAAAGACTCATTCCTGCACCACTTCCTCTCCTCTCTTTCTCCCCTCTGTGTGGCTGATTTCCGGGGTTTTAAAGACTCATTCCTGCACCACTTCCTCTCCTCTCTTTCACCCCTCTATGTGGCTGATTTCCGGGGTTTTAAAGACTCATTCCTGCACCTCTATACAGTTTCACTACCATAATGTGACGGGGCTTCTTTCCTTTATTCCAAGCCTATCCTTCGTTAGCATCACCAGCTAATGCTTACCTCACAGATCAACTCCCGTTTCTTTTAGCAGGCTTTCAGAGACAGTTGAGCCACACTGACTTCAGGTATTGAAATGTCCTTTAAAATAATTTATGCAAAGCAGCAGCAGCAGTGGCATCTCTCCGAATATATGTTGTACAAGATGTCCTGCTTTGTAACACATAAGGAAACTTAAGACTCATAATAGACACTGTGATGAATGGGACGTGCAAAGAAGGAACCATTTCCCCTGTTGTTCCGTGTGTGTGTGTGTGTGTGTGTGTGTGTGTGTGTGTGTGTGTGTGTGTGTGTGTGTGTGTGTGTGAGTGTGTGTGTGCGTAAACAAAATGCTGCTTTGTCTGTATTAATGTGCATGACTTTCAGAAGTGTATTGTGCATTTGATTCCATTTGTAGTAACGTCACAGTGAAGGAGCCGCTTCACCATCTGCTCCCGAACCCCCCGTTATCTCAGAGAGGACTTTCCTTCTTCTTCTCCACTTTTATCTTCCACAACAACAACAACAGCAGCATGCAAACGCACAACCCTGAATAATAAAATATATTTCCCTTTATAAGCGGCGTCCATTTCATTTCTGAGATTGATTCCTTCTTGTGTTTACCTGTGCCGTTGTTATTCGCTGGCTGTTGTCTGTGGGATCTCTTTCAGATGCAGTTTAAAGGGATATTTCTGTGTCCTTTTCATATGAAGAAGCTTTTTTCTTGCAGTGCGAGATGGGAAAACGCTGCGAGTGAGTTTGTCCCCGCAGTCTGCCTTTGTGCTATAAATATTCATCACAGAGAAAACCCCTCTGTTATTCCCCTCGTTTCTCCCCGCTGCATGAAGGTAATGTAAACAGTGTGACTGTGTGTTGTGTTGAGACGATGCACATGGGAGTGTGTGTGTGTGTGTGTGTGTGTGTGTGTGTGTGTGTGTGTGTGTGTGTGTGTGTGTGTGTGTGTGTGTGTGTGTGTGTGTGTGTGTGTGAGACAGACAGACAGACAGACAGACAGAGATGGACGGCTGATTTGAGGGAGGCGAGGGAGTCTGTCTCGCAGGGTGCTGCTCCCGGTGATATTTTGATCAGCAGCTCTGTTTCCCAATGTGATCTCACGGGGAGACGCAGAAATAACCGACTCTTTCAGGGATATTAACGTGTTAATATAAGCATGTTTATTACGCAAATGAAGTTACGTGCATAAGTTATGTTTTCAAAACGGCCACGTACAGTTGCAGTTTTAATAGTTTTTCATTCAAACAAACTACATGGTGGGTTTAAGGAAAAGATCATGGTTTAGGTTTTTAAAAGTACTTTTTTGGGAGTATTTGAAGTCACGTTGCAATAATAAAAGGTCAACAAAGACTTTTGGTTTCACACGGTTTCATTCCTCTTTCCTGCATGCACCAAGTTTATATAGCTCCTTTCAACACAAGGCAATTCAAAGTTCTTTACAAAAATGAAAGACTTCAAGAGCTTTAAGAAATAATGCAGCGGTAACACATAATAAAATGACATTTAAAAACAGTCATTAAAAGGCAAAGATAATGAAATAAACATAAAATATGAATAACAGGTATAAAATACATGAATAAACCTTAAAAAAATGTAAGCCTCCCCGAGACATTTTTAAGTTTCACAGAAACTTCTCTGTCTTTTTTAGATCCCCTGAACCTAGGATTTTAAACCAAATAATTTTAGACTCCCAGGATCGAGGGCTTTCAACCCATTTCTAACGGCTCTTTATACCCCATCACCGCTCATCACCTGTGTTCCGGAGAACTTCCTCTCATGCTATTTTTGAGTGTAATAGATCATGGGCAAAATCCGAATTTCATCGCGTAAAAGTAGTTCAGAAATTGTCGTAATTTTGCCAAAACCACGATGTGATTCCCTCACCTGCTCGAGAGGTGATTCACCGACATAACACACCTCTCACATCTGAACTACTTTACTTGCAAAACATTTTTTTTACCTCCCCTCCCCTCCTCTCTCTATCTCTCTCTGTACACTTTACTCCACCAATCCCCCCCCTCTCCCTCCCGTCCTCTCAGATCTGGCGAGTGTTTTGTCGCCTGAAGAACGAGGGAAGTCATCTTTTGGCAGACGGCTGCTTCTCTGGAAGAAATTGCCAAGAGAGGAAGGGCAGAAGAAAACAGGATGAAGAGGAGGAGGAGGATGACGAAGAGGAATCACTCTGCTCCAGTTTCTCCTCACTTTTCTCAACATGTCACATTTTGAACATCACTTTGTGGCACTTTGGAGCTCCTTTTTCCCAAATTCCTCCACGTTCCTATCTCCCCCTTTCCTCCCCCGGTGTCTCACCCTATCATCCTTCACCAGGTTGGCTCTCCTATATATCAAATCAAATCAAACTTTATTTGTATAGCCCAATATCACAAAACACGTTTGTCTCAGTGGGCTTTACAGATTAAAAACAAACAACGACATTGCATATGATGGAGTTACAGCAAAATATATATATCTTTGGTTACAAACACACTCTCTCAATCTCGAAACCTCTGCTGTGCCAAAGCTCTGCAGCAATTACTGATATCCACCTGCAAATGAGCAGAATAGGGCCCCTTTAAGTGCGTTGAAGCAGGCCTGTGACTGTAGTTGTTTCTTATACGTACCACTATACAAACTTTTAGATATAATCAACTTAAAATAAAAGCGCTAAAGCTAATAGCTTCTAATGTGGTGGAAAGAAGTCGGGTCAATGTATGCATTTCCGCTGGGATCTTGTCAGCAAAAGCCTTAAATCAAACACAAATAGTGAAGATAATTTGCACATAACTCATATGTGTGATTATTTCACATTTCTACATACAGAACACTACATGTGTGCTTTGTGTGTAAGTGGGATATTGGCAGGTTGTAAATATATGTGAAGTAATCTCGCACTAGTTGGATAGGACTACATTTGTGTATTTGTGTGTGTGTGTGCGTGTGTGTTTGTGTGTGTGTGTGTGCGTGTGTGTGTGTGTGTGTGTGTGTGTGTGTGTGTGTGTGTGCGTGTGTGTGTGTGTGCTATCAGACATGGCTGCTGTGTTTCAGTCTGTCTGTGATAATGAGGCCACAGGGGGCCGAGAACAGAGACTCCCCTACTTTGGTGAACTCTTCTTCTACTCTTTTATCACCAAATTGCAAAAGAACATTGTTTGAAAATGTCTCTGAGCTTTAAAAATAAAGTCTAATCAACTTTATTTAGAATACCATAAAATAAAGAACAAAGTTTGTCTCTGGATAAAAAGCTTTACGGTCGGGGAAATGGGAATGCATTTATGTGAAGCCGTTAATGTGTCATCGTGCCAGTAAGTATGTATTATCTGTGTGTTTGTGGGTGTAGGAGGGAGTGTTTTTGTGTGTGAGTGTGTGTGAGTGTGTGTGTGTGTGTGTGTGTGTGTGTGTGTGTGTGTCAGAACAGGTATTCCACCACCAGAGCTTGTCTGATAACTGCAAGAAACTCCAAGCGGAAAATCAATACTCTGCTTATCAACCCAGGCTGGAAACTTGTTGATTAAACCCAGGTGACACACACACACACACACACACACACACACACACACACACACACACACACACACACACACACACAGCACTCCTGATGTAAATTAAGCTGTTGATATGCTATGATTGCAGTGTTGATGCTCAGAGGTGAAGGACGCCTTTTTGTTTCAGCGACGACTTTATGTTTTGGAAAGGATCCAAAATCAGCCAGAGCCAAAAGACGTGAAACTACTGGAATAAAAATGAGCATCGGACTCAATGTCACCTCATCAAATGCAGTTTCCGCACCGCGGATGTCTAATGGGATTATCACTTTTTTTCTATCACGGTGTTTGACAATGTGCACCGAAACTACGAATTAAAATCTCTTCAGCTTGTGTTAACCACAGACCATTGATTTGTAGAAAAGTGTACCGAAAGCGCTAAAATGCTGACTTATTTCGGGGTTTAAGGACTCATTGCTGCACCCCTTCCTCTCCTATAACCTCTCTCTCTCTCCCCTCTGTGTGGCCTTTCATCCTGTATCTGTATCTCCCTGACAGCAGCCGTGTCGGATCACAGCTCAGACTTTATCGTCTGCAGCAGCGTGTCAGAAGCAGTCATGAGCGACGGGCTGAATCCAGCCAGACGTCCAGGTGGAAGTGTCGAGGTAATGGAGTTATCCTCACAGGTGACATGAAAAACACTGCATCAGTCTTTGAAATATCAACACAGACAGTGTGCAGCCCCTCGCTTTTGGAGTTTTAACTACTTCCATCTTCATATTTCTACTCTCTATATCAGTATGTAGTGTCTCTACTTTAAAGAGTCCTCTCCTGCTGATGTTCAGGTGTATATCAGTATGTAGTGTCTCTACTTTAAAGAGTCCTCTCCCGCTGATGTTCAGGTGTATATCAGTATGTAGTGTCTCTACTTTAAAGAGTCCTCTCCTGCTGATGTTCGGTGTATATCAGTATGTAGTGTCTCTACTTTAAAGTCCTCTCCTGGATGTTCAGTGTATATCAGTATGTAGTGTCTCTACTTTAAAGAGTCCTCTCCTGCTGATGTTCAGGTGTATATCAGTATGTAGTGTCTCTACTTTAAAGAGTCCTCTCCTGCTGATGTTCAGGTGTATATCAGTATGTAGTGTCTCTACTTTAAAGAGTCCTCTCCCGCTGATGTTCAGGTGTATATCAGTATGTAGTGTCTCTACTTTAAAGAGTCCTCTCTCTTTAAGAGCGCAAGAAAAGCATTAAGAAATGACATTTAAATACATTTTTAAAACATTAAAGAGCCAAGATAAAGATACAGAAATAGAAACAAGCCACAATAGGACAGGTCTGAAATGCAAGAATAAAAAATGACAGTGCTGTGCTCAAATATGAATAGAAATGTGATTTAATAATGACCCTAAACAATGTGTGGCCTATCAAACTTCCATTTGCATTTACAAAAAGCAGAGTTTATTAGAGCTGCTATTAATTAGACTTCGCTCCCATTGAAAAGCCAAGTTACAAATGGTTATAATGTGAAAGTAACTCGCCTGAATGTTTAATGTGAGTGAGCTAAGTGTGTTTAATGACATTTTCACAAAGACGTCATTTAGAGAGGAAATTTATCTTCTATTTTCTCAGTCCCCCTTGAAACAGGAGTGCATTCATCTTTCTGTTTTATTGTTTCTGGAGCAAAAACAAATATGCCAGAAGGGTTTGGAGCATAATGGCAATTATTAAAGTTAGCTGTGAGTCATGCTGTAGGGATTTAATTCACTTTGTGCGGTCAAACACAGATGCATGGCTGCTGATGTGCAGAGAGAAAGAGAAGGTGAGGTAGAAACAAAGCAGCATGTTGAGCTTCCTCTTCCTCCTCTCTCGCTGCAGATATATCAGGTTGCCAGGTCTGGTTTGTGTGGTGGATTAAGAGGTAACTAGAGCGATGGAAGCTGAGGGGGAACAAGGCGACTAGTTCATCATGTTAACCTAGATAGATGAAAGCAGAGAGAAAGAAATCCTCATTAAATCTCTTTGTTCCCTTTGCCCAAATCCACGTTTTCCTTCCTCTCCCCTCGCTCACGATCTCACAGGTTTGCATCATGCTTTGGCGAGATGAGAAGCTGAAAATGAAAAAAACACGTGATTTGAGTAGAAACAGATACTAGCAAGTGCAGTGAGATGATTAGACTTAATAAGAGTTATTACATTAAGAAAGATGATAGAAAAGTGACTTGTTATACGCCAGAAATACTCTAAATAAGCTTTTTTTTATTATTATGAATGGGATCAATGAGGGTAAATGGTTAGATTCAATTAAATGTTATATTATGTGGTAATAATAGTACATTTCAAATGGAGGCACCTTGAAGGACACCTTACAATGCGTAAAACAAACAAATAGATACAGCAAAAAGTAAAGTACACTATGAATTTGATATCATAATGTGCATATATCTACAAAAATCAAAATGTCATATCCATTTTCAACAAGGCTTTTTCTGTAATTGTTATTGTTGAATTGTTATTTAGAGTTTGTGAGCCCCTAACCTAAGACATTGTCCTATAATTATGAGATGAACAAAGTTTTTTTATGCTAGTAAATGTAAAAGAAAGGTGCAATTAATAATTTATGTGCAAAGATGCAGTCATCAGAAATGTCTTTGACATTCAGAAGTATACTTTAAAGGTCCCATGTCATGGCCATTTCGACTGATCATAATTCCATTGTTGAGGTCTACTAGAATAGATTTAAATTGTTCAATTTTCCAAACTCACATTGGTTTCTCATACAGCATCTCTGTATAGTATGTGTATTCACTCACTGTCCTACGCGGCTTGTTGGAGCTCCTGCCCCCCTCCCTGTGAGCCCAGTGTGCTCTGATTGGTCGGGACGTTGAGAGGCTCGCCGCTCAGTGAGCTGGCTTACTGGTGTGGTTTCCGGGTCGGCGATACAGCGAGACAGCGCGAAACTCATCCTGAGCACACACACACTCACAGCCGAAGTAAAAACAATAAGTGTGGCTTGAGTAAGAAAAAGGTTTATAACGCTGTGAGCATGGGTCTGCGGAGAGCATTTCTCCGACATCCCAACTCGTCTATTACCAACCAGGGGACTCCCTGTTAGTTGAAAATGTACGCTAAAGGTCCCCACCCCTCCTGGTGTGTGAGGAGCTCCGCGGATTGGTCCATTTTGGTTCCCGGAAGAAACTAATGGAAAAAGAGAAATGTCCAACGAGGCGTTCTGGGGCAGCATAGACAGGTCTTTTCTGTGTTAGAGTTTTACTCGGGGTGTACTTTGAGGGTTTGTGACTCTGCAGACCGTTTACATGCAGAAAAACCTTCCTAACACACAAGGGGACGGGTAATAACCAGAAAAGCATGAGCCCTTTAAATTCCCAAACAATGAGACCCCTGATCTATACAATAATCAGTGTTTATACAAAAATCAAAAAATGGAAAAAACTGTTGAATTTGTTCATTTCAACACAACTTCTGTTTTAAATGTGCTTTAAATTTCCATGTTGAATTAAGAAAATCACTTAATGACGCGTAAAACACTAATAGATACACAGATTGTCGTACACACACACACACACACACACACACACACACACACACCTCAGGTCAGTCTCCAGAATGAGAGACACTGAGAGGTTTCTGGCTGTGCTGCAACGATAACAAGTCATGGTGTTGTTTCCTGATCTGGAGGGCAGAACACAGAGGATCCAATCAGCTCAGATCCATTCAGAACCCCCCCCCCCCTCCTGCAGATCTATAACCTGATAGGAACAGATAATAACGTACCATATTGCTGCAGTACAAGGTCTCGCTGTGATGGGGAATCGGAGACTTCTGAAACTTTATTTCACCGCTGTGGCGTTGTCTTGGTTTACAGCGTCTTCATTGTCTTCCATTTGTTTAGATTTCCCCGGTCCTCCACTCACTTTTCCTCTTAAACCTACAAAGAATCCGACTTGCAGGTCACATGATCCAAGTAATAATTGAATTCAAACTACGGACATGTCTCCTACAGTTAGTTTTCTGCAGGTTTTGTTCATGCCACTATGGGTTGCCTGAAAAGTGAGGAGCGCTGATACGATTTTCTGAAAAGTTGAACAACTCTGAGCGGTTGCTACGCTTTTTTCTCGAGGCGGCTGCACACACACACACACACACACACACACACACACACACACACACACACACACACACACACACACACACACACACACACACACACTCTCCAAGTATCCTTGCCCGGACCTTGACATTACCTCGACATTTGATGACATTTATGGACACATGTAAACTGCAGTTTTTGAGTAATTATGAAGAATGGACGGAGAGTAAAGACGACCGAATGTCAACAGACCCGGCCATCTGTTGTTGTGGCTCTGAGGTGAAGTGCATTGTGGGACGTTGTCACTTCTGTTCAGAGTGATGGCTTTTGGGGTGTCTGGTCGACGGCTAGAGACACAATTAACTGGACACTGTTGATTGAGATTAGTCGCTGGAAACTTCACCAAAGCACCAAAGAACTTGGGGCGTAGTATTGTATTTTCCACAATCTTTTTTTATTGATAAGGCCGTAACTGCTAAAAATCGGACAAATTGGTCGCTGAGATCTGGGATCATTCACTGTGTTTTTTCAGTGTATCAATGTAAAGTAGTGGTTAAATTAAGCAAAATGACAAAAATATTTCTTTATTTACTCAGATATTTTCTTGAAATTATACATGTTTTAAATTAATATTAACAGTATTTGTAAAATTACAGAAAATGCAGCTAATTTGTCAACAGAAAATCATTTATTTATACGGTTCGTTTTGTTAAATTCACATTTAAAAGCTGCTAAAAAAACAGATAAATAATGTATTCCAGTTATACAGTTTGTTAAAATACATGACACATTTCAATAAAGCGTTTATTCTTGTAATTTTAATATGATTTCCTGTCATTATGAAATACAATAAAAACTGTATTGGCAAATTCAAGGTGTATGTGTATCTATTCATTATGTGGTAGATATGTGGAAAGAGAGGGGGGTGAGTCGGGAGACAAAACGTTCTTTTAATCGCAAATGTATACTGCAATCCTGCAACATTTATCCACCGCAACTTCCTTAACCATCAGTGGCATCCTCATCGCACAGAAGGTTATCGGCACCTGGATATATTGCATTTTTTCCCCCTGTTTTTCCTGCAATAAACGGTTAAACGAAACGGAAGGAGTGGAGCGATTGTTTGAACGTGTCAAAGTGTTTAACTTCCCGTATTTAGCCGTATTAATTGAACTGCCTATAGCCGTAACATAGAGGAAAGAACAGAATATCAGGCAGGTTTAAAATATCCCAAAAGATATTCACTAGCAGGAACTACGCCAACACAGTGTGATGTTTGTAGGTTTATTGCAGAAGTAACAAATGAATGATATGAGGGGGGTGAAGGGATGTTCTGGTCTGGGAGGACGTGCTGTGGTCCGTGCTGTGGGAGTCTCAGAGTGGGGGTTCCGTCTCCGGCATGATCTGCTCGGGCTGATTACGGGCCCCCAGACGATACCTAGAATTAAAATGTTTAAAATATACACAGTTTAAATATAAATGGTGACAGGCAGAGGATTTTGGGATGAAGGGATGTAGGGATGAGGGATGAGGGATGAAGGGATGTAGGGATGAGGGATGAAGGATGAAGGGATGTAGGGATGAAGGATGTAGGGATGAGGGATGAAGGGATGTAGGGATGAGGGATGAAGGGATGTAGGGATGAAGGATGAAGGGATGTAGGGATGAAGGATGAAGGGATGTAGGGATGAGGGATGAGGGATGAAGGGATGTAGGGATGAGGGATGGAGGATGAAGGGATGTAGGGATGTAGGGATGAAGGATGTAGGGATGAAGGGATGTAGGGATGTAGGGATGAGGGATGAAGAGATGTAGGGATGTAGGGATGAAGGATGGAGGGATGTAGGGATGTAGGGATGAAGGATGAAGGGATGTAGGGATGAGGGATGAGGGATGAAGGGATGTAGGGATGAGGGATGAAGGATGAAGGGATGTAGGGATGAGGGATGAGGGATGAAGGATGAAGGGATGTAGGGATGAGGGATGAAGGGATGAATGGATGTAGGGGTGTATCGCTCGGTGTGAGGCGGAAGGGGAATTGTAGGTAGAAGGGAGAGGGAGGGTGGGTTGAAAGAATGGAGACAAGCAGTGGCCGGAAGTTTGGCCGGATATAAATAGGGGTGGCCGTGGTTAGAGACAGGGTTTTAGGCGTGGCCATGCTCCTGAACCTTTGTTAACAAGTTAACTTCATATCTAAATCCCTTTATTTTGGGATACAAATAAGTAGATCTTAAACATCCACAATGATCTTCAATTGCAAGAGAAGACTTCACACCACTGAAGTCAATCTGGCAACTATTACAGATATTATTTGACATGTTCTCTTACAAAAAAAGGTTGCTTATTATGAGGTTTTCCTGTCAACTTGAATCCGTCCTAAAGTCCCAATCTGACTTTTTGAACAATGGACTCTGCTTCCTTAAATGTCAGCACCATTGTGAGGGGTTTTTAAAACTGCTCACCCTTGTTGAAATGCACTTTGCTTTAATGGAATCACTTGGTTGGCAATGAAACTAAGATGGATTGTAAGGAAATGTACAAATGTTCGTGTGACGGAGCCGTTAGAAAGTGGTTTCCCTCGGGCGAGTGCACGATGTTTGAGTAAGAAAAGGAAAGACAGACGAAGCGAGGCCTGTAGTAATAAATATATATGGGAAAGAGTATTCTGCAACAGCCAGAGGAATATAACAGCTGTCACATGTGTAAACACACACACACGTGGCTTGGCATCCTTTTAAACGTTTGATTGTTAAAGTAATTTTAATTGTGGAGAAGTTAATGTACCGTAGCCTCGCATGCTAAAGTCCTTATCAGCGGGGAAAAAGGGACATTCCTTTAGAAAACTTCCTCCTGCTCTGACAGAGAAATTGCAAACAGCTATAGGCCTCTCTGATGGAAACGATATTAAGAGATCTTGTATGACAGATGCAGAGACGGAAGATTATTGTTAGCATATGGTGCGCATGATTCAGGCCCGCTGTGACTGAGTGAAAGACCAATATAGACTGAGCGCTGCCAAAGTCCTTAAACAGAGGAGGAAGGATTAAAGTGGAGATATGGGGAGAAGGAGCAGGGAGGAAAAAGGGGGACAAAGTGTGTCACAGACATCACGGCTCCCAGTCCATTTGGCTCAATAACTTCCCTTTTCTCCTCTTTGGATACGATAAAGTTACGATTTTGAGTCGATTTCCTGCACGACTTTTGGATAGATTGCCATGAAATCTGGTGCAAAAATACCATGTCCCCCTCAAGATGAGTTAGGATAACTTCTGTCATCCTTTGACTTGATGATAGCGGTAGATAAAATGTTTCAATTTGTCAAATCATTTATGACTGCATGCTAATATCTTTACCTTAGTGCTTAACATTGCAAACATTCATACAACATACAGATACATACCACCTCTCCCCTCTCTCCCCTCTCTCCCTTCTCTCCCCTCTATCTCACCTCTCCACCCTGGACCGGGAGTTGAACACCCCCCCACACACACACACACACACAGACACAACAAATCCAGCACCAGTCACTTTTACGCTGCTATGGACATTTTTGCACTCTCATTTGCTCTATGCACATCATCTTGTTTTATATATATCCTGCTTACTTGAAGTAAACGGTTATTTTTGTAGCTTTTTGTAAATATTGAGTGTTCTTGTATTTTAGTGTGTTTTTTTTATACCTCGGTACTGTGGGAAACAGTATTTCGATCTTTCTGTGTGTACAAACATATTTTGAGATTGACAATAAAGTTGACTTTGACTTGACTTTGAGATTTGTAACTATGCCATGTTATCTAGCTGACCAACCCAGTCTCACGGCATTTCGTGTTATAGTCACGAAATAAATGTAATCTATTGATTCGTGTTCACCAACACGATTTCCCCATTTTTTTCGTGTCGATTTTAAAAGCAATGTATTTCTATTGGTAGTATGTTTCGTGCCTGCACCACATCTTTTTGTGCGGTCGGGTCTTGGAAGACCGGAAGCTGTGTGGTTCATAAAAACATTTTCTTACTCAATATCAAGCCACGATTATTGCTTTTATTTTTAAATCGTATAATGTCGGACTTTTTTTGCCGTCCGCGAGGAAAAGAAATGGCTCAGAGCCTCAGAATACTGAAACCTGTATTTTTGTAATCTTTTTTTCCTTATAATTTGTCATTATTTGGTGCAGGCACGAAACATACTACCAATAGAAATACATTGCTTTTAAAATCGTTCTGTGTGACACGAAAAAAATGGGGAAATTGTGTTGGTGAACACGAATCAATAGATTACATTTCGTGACTATAACACGAAATGCCGTGAGACTGGGTTAAGCTGACACGCTTAACCCACATGCGTGAGTACATTGTTATGGAATCTTGTGCTGAGTCTCAACTCGGACCCTCCCCTTAGAATATTTTCCATGTTGTACACTGTTAACGTGTATTGTGTGTATTTCAACTGGTCAGCGTTGTTATGTAAATCACACACGGCTGCTGTGCCCTCACCAGGAATCACGATCGCTGCCGTTAGCTCACTAACTATCTAGCAACGTTATCGTTCAAAACATGGCAGACTGCTCAATTAACCCAATTAAATAAACGGTGGCTTTCTTTTCAACACCAGAACAGTTGTACGATTATTAAAGAATGTATAACTTTAATATGTATAGTGCTGTGTTTAACAGAGCAACCCTAACCACTGCTAGTCGCACAACTTCTGTTACGTAGCCAAGATGGCGGTACTCATTGGGCATTTTGCCAAACTTTGCATTGGGACTCACTTATGCACTCAACATAGCACATGTAAGTACCAAAGTATGCAAATTGAAACACAGCATTTGTCATTCTCACTAAAATCAAGTGGAAAAACAAAGTAAGGATGTATGGAAATCGACAAAGAAGAGGTGGAAGAAACTGTGACTGACTAATTGAGATGAAATCAGATGTATGGCTTGTAATAAACATATTGACTTGGCTGCTTGCCTTCAGGGTTGATGTTTTAGCATCCTGTAAAGTCAATGTTAACATCAACCCCATGAGTATGATCACTATAAGTGCAGCGGCTTTGATCTGTTGGCAGGAAGAAGTGTCCTCTCACAAACAGAATGCAAACAAACAGCTTCTCATTAAATTCAAACCCCTCTGATTTACCGAGTTCATTTCTGCTCATACATACGCAGATAACAACTTTGATATCCAGCGAGCAGCGTATAGATGATTTGATTACTGCTGCATTTCCATTGACTGCCTGTACAGTAGGAATTGCTTTTGTAATGAGAAGATGCATACTGTAGCTCACGGATACATTCACTTAATTGCGAGGGTTCACTGGGGATTTGTTTCCTTGCATCAACAGGATGCAATCATTCAGACCGTGGTTTCTATTCTGCATGGAGAGAATAGATAGATGGAACATGTTTGAACGTATTTGCAGCAGTAAATGTGGCTGTTTGGCCACTGATGTTGCCATAACAACACCTGAATTTAAATGTGCAACCTCTTTTTGTGACAGATTTTTGCATGAAATTATAATTCTTCTGAATGATATTCCTATTGACAGCTAGTTTCTATGTGAACATTATGAGATGGACAGCCAGAGAGAATAAATGAAAAACAGTTATGAAATACTATATGACAGTAAAACAAGAATACAGTTTAAAAGGGGAGGGATTTGTAAAATATCCATAAAGAAAAATCTGTTTACAGTTCTGTTTCATATGGGTGTTGAGAGATGTATCCATAGATCTCTTAATGCACCAGATCGATGCTTTTAACTTCAATATTTAAAAAAAAAATCTTCCCGAGGGAGCATGCCCCCGGACCCCTAGAGGAGGTTAGGTCCACGATATTTACATGCTTATTTATACAATATGTGTGCTTAAGCTAACATCACAAGACAAAAGTTGGTTCCGTGTTGTGTGTAGTGAGAACGCGCTAGAGTGAGGGGGGCCCCCAAGCCAAAGCTCGCTTAGGGCCCCTAAAAGTCTAAGGCCGGCCCTGATTTCCCCCCGTGACCAAATCCATAATATCTGATATATTTAATGACGGCACCACGATCTAAACCTCAGAAAGCATCTGAGAGCTACTTCCCTCCCAGGCTCCCTTTGAAATAGGATTGATAAAGTGGAAGTGGAATTCCTTTTTGATGAGATATGTAAACTCCAAACAGCGCAGCGACCGCGGAGAACATGGAGAAAAGCTGCGGATCATTTATCTTCTGGACATGTTGCAGCCCGGAGCGAGCACTTGCGTGGCTCCTCGCTATTGTGGCCGTAACTCTCTCCAGACCGCTGAAGAAAGCTGAAGGCCGGCCAGATTGTTTGACACACACACACACACACACACACACACACACACACACACACACACACACACACACACACACACACACACACACACACACACACACACATATAAACACACACACACTTCAACACGCAGATTTCTGTCTCCCTCTGTGTCTACCTCTCTCTCAGGTTAATGAAGTGCGACCGCTCTGCCAGGAGAGACCGGCTCAGAAAACTCACAGAGGAGCAGGTTACACACTCCAATTTCTACAGAAAACACACACACACACACATGCTGAGACCTCCAAGAATATTTAGACCCTGAGTCTTTCTGATGGCATCAGTCCTGGGAGTGTGTATTCAAACATTTAAAGGTTTTTTTTTGGTCTTATGCATAATAGCTATAGCGAAGTTTTTGGCAATATAAATCGAAAGTGTCATGCTTCTCCAAAAGTGCAACAAACAAAGACCTAAAGGCATGAAGAGAAATACAAATAGTGCAAGAGAATTATGCAATGTGCAAGTAAATGCAGGGATAAGGAACATTTGCATGTAAAATCGAATCAAACATTAACACAGAAAGTCAAATGATATGCTGTGCAGTGGAATTACATTTTTGAATTTGAGTGTGTTTGTGTGTGTGTGTGTGTGTGTGTGTGTGTCTGTGTGTGTGTGTGTTAATGTGTGTGTTACAGTGGCTTATGGAAATGTTCTCCCACCTCTGAAACTACATCTGTTCCCGTGGTACCGCTCCCTCCTTCCCTCTGATCCGGGTCCAGATGACATTCCTGTCTGGCCGGCTTCATCACAGTCCCACCATGAATGATTCACACTCATTTACATAAATAATAAACTGCTGGAGCTGGAGACGCAGGGAGGGAAACGAAGCCAACGTGAACTTTAGATGCCCATCTGAACTCAGTGAGACACCTTTTGTTTCCTTATTGGGGGGTGATGTCTTACTGCCGCTCTTTGGAGAAAATTACTACTTTTTTGTGTGTGATCAACCTCCATAAGATGATACAAACATACATGTATTTATTGTACAGTACCCTACTTTAAAGAGTCCTCTCCTGCTGATGTTCAGGTGTATATCAGTATGTAGTGTCTCTACTTTAAAGAGTCCTCTCCTGGTGATGTTCAGGTGTATATCAGTATGTAGTGTCTCTACTTTAAAGAGTCCTCTCCTGCTGATGTTCAGGTGTATATCAGTATGTAGTGTCTCTACTTTAAAGAGTCCTCTCCTGCTGATGTTCAGGTGTATATCAGTATGTAGTGTCTCTACTTTAAAGAGTCCTCTCCTTCTGATGTTCAGGTGTATATCAGTATGTAGTGTCTCTACTTTAAAGAGTCCTCTCCTGCTGATGTTCAGGTGTATATCAGTATGTAGTGTCTCTACTTTAAAGAGTCCTCTCCTGCTGATGTTCAGGTGTATATCAGTATGTAGTGTCTCTACTTTAAAGAGTCCTCTCCTGCTGATGTCCAGGTGTATATCAGTATGTAGTGTCTCTACTTTAAAGAGTCCTCTCCTGCTGATGTTCAGGTGTATATCAGTATGTAGTGTCTCTACTTTAAAGAGTCCTCTCCTGCTGATGTTCAGGTGTATATCAGTATGTAGTGTCTCTACTTTAAAGAGTCCTCTCCTGCTGATGTTCAGGTGTATATCAGTATGTAGTGTCTCTACTTTAAAGAGTACTCTCCTGCTGATGTTCAAGTGTATATCAGTATGTGGTGTCTCTACTTTAAAGAGTCCTCTCCTGCTGATGTTCAGGTGTATATCAGTATGTAGTGTCTCTACTTTAAAGAGTACTCTCCTGCTGATGTTCAAATGTAAGTTTCTCTTAATATGTAACCCGTCTGTAAACAGTATATCCAATGTCTACTATATAGCTTAAAGCTTAAATGTTGCATAAGGATAACGTCTGAAATCATGGTTTCCTTTTTTTTATTAACCACTAAATTATAGTGGGGAGACGGGGGGAATGTTGGGATTACATCATTGAACTAAAATGGCAAAGACATATGTAAACGTAATCATTTAGAAATGTATACATGTCCACACACAGCAGCAGCCTACTCCAATTTTCTTTCTCCATCCTCACACACTGTCCTCCATCTTTCAAATAATTCACCCTCCATCACGTCATCATGGAAATATTGATCTCAGTCGCTCAGTTATTTCAGGCGAAATGGCTCGAGACAAATGAGTGGGCCTCGCTTTTTAAAATTTACTCTACACTGGTGTGTTCATACAAAAGGCCACATTTCTGACATGAAACACAAGCGCTCGGGAGGCGTTTCAATCACACACGGGATGTAAACACCTTCATCTGTTTTCCCCTCATGAGGAAGAGGAACAGAAAGTATTTCACATGAAAACACATGAGTGGCTTTTCTGTTTGTTCTCA
Organism: Dissostichus eleginoides; assembly: GCA_031216635.1. Taxonomy (NCBI): domain Eukaryota; kingdom Metazoa; phylum Chordata; class Actinopteri; order Perciformes; family Nototheniidae; genus Dissostichus; species Dissostichus eleginoides. Next base: position 4,855,122 of record CM062284.1, on the reverse strand, counting down.
AGCTGTCCGAGTGAGTGTCTGTTTCTAGTGTACTTGGACGCATTCCTGTGTGTGTGTGTGTGTGTGTGTGTGTGTGTGTGTGCGTGCGTGCGTGCATGTGTGTGTGTGTGTGTCTGATCATGTGTGTATTGATGTATCTGCTCATTTTGTGGACATGGAGATGATAGGCAGGTGAGCAGACTTTCTGTCAGATGCAATTGGCAGGTAGCAGCTGTAGATCGGCTTTGAGGTCACAGGTTTCTGACAAACACACGCCCGCCCACACACACACACACACACACACACACACACACACACACACACACACACACACACACACACACACACACACACACACACTGTCTAGGCCTGTCCCCTGTAATGAAGGAATCCAAATGGGACTCAATACGGACAGATGTCTTCACAAATTAGATGGCGGAAAGTTGTCCAAGGTGTCAAAAGTTTGAACACTTGCATGACTCACAGAGACAAAAAGTTTTAACACAGTACTTGAGGATAAAAAGAGTGTGTGTGCGAGTGTGTGTGAGGTGTTTTGATTGAAATTAGTGTCCAGGCTTCCTCTGTCCGTCCTTGGGAGTGATTGATTGCAGAGCTTTTCCTTTAACTGTGTCATATGAGGACAAGAATGGTCAGGAATGGTTGCATTATGTAATCTTTAAAACAAATATCTTACATATGTAGTACTATTTAGTTGGGACTTGATGTAGGAGAGCTGTAGTTTTGCTGTTTTTTAGCCTGAATAGGACAACACTATATGTTTAAAGATTAGCTGCAGAACTGATTTGTCCATCTTCAGTAAAACTGATTACCAACTATTTTCGTAATCAATCAAATTCAGTCAATAAGTCAATGAAGTTATATTCGTATAGCCTAAGTCATAACGTTAGATTTTGTATAATGTTTTGGGTTTGGGACTGACAAAAGGACATTTAAAGACATCACATGCTGGTGTAGCTGTAGCTCAGGTGGTAGAGTAGGTCTAGATCCGGATCAGAACGATTATTGATCAGAAACTAGTGGTAAAATGTTCAGAAGGAAGTTGGATTATCCCCACTAGATGTCGCTTAATTTTTACCGAAAGCAGTCCACGGACTCTGCATTGGCGACTTCTTCTGGTGGCAAGTTCCAGTTCTTAATTGTTTCCTGGTAAAAAATAAGTGAACCTTTCCTCAAAGTTCAGAGAGTTATCTTTACCAGGATGAAGGTACATCGAGGCATCAACCACTGAGAGGTTCAGGACAATCTTGATGAAGAAAACTAACTCAGCCAATCGTTACCTTTCACTCAATTCTTCCTGACGCCATCGTTCGAGCATTTCTGTGAAACTCCTGTCCCGCCTGTAGTCTCCACAGATGGATATTCTACCTCTTTGTTGCTCTGATTCAAGAGCGTCAATGTCTTTACCTGTTGTAAGGGCTCCAGACTAAGCTAGAATACTCAAATGTTGGGGTCTAACAAAGGTGTCTTCTTCAGTTTCTGGGGTCAACGTCATAGGTTCTGACTTAAAAAGCCGAGCAAAGGTACAATTCTTCCACCAATCTGCAGGTGCAACTCACTAACCTCCCATCTCTCTTTCCATTTACACGGCTTCTCCATCAATCTTCACTGAGGGTTTCTTACTGATAGCGATTGCCTGATCCCTCCACTTGAAGTTGAACTCTAGTCGGTCAATCCTTGCTTTCCTTTGTGGTGTTTCTGATGGTCTTTGCCTTATCAGCATTCACAGAAGGCTGCGTCTGGACCCTGTGGAGATATACAAGCAGAAGGTTAGTTCAGATCTGTGAGTGCATGTCTGATATCTGTCATCTCCTTGCTCTGCTTTACCAGTGTTGTGGTTCATCCTGTCAGCTCTTGCATGACATTGTTGACTTCATCACAAGCAAGCTGTCATCCCTCGGCCTCTCCTGAGACCTCTACTCGATTTCATACCTGTCAACAGAACATGCCCAATGATGATCGAGGGACAACTTGAAAAGCTATCACTTCATCTGACCAACCCTCTCCAAATCTCTTGTAGACATCTTGTTCTCAAGCTTTCAGAAACTTGTGAAGAATGTCTACGATTCCCATTTAATGCAAGCAAAAAACAGCAGTCCTACTCGAAGATTTCAAGGTTACCGTTTTGTTTTTTAATTAATTCTGAACATCACATTCCCACCACATATTTGCACATTTCTCAAAATGCATGTACTATTTCCACACTTCTGTCAATGTGGGACTGTCTTGAGTAGATTTTGCTGCCAATACTTGTGTAATTTTAACTTTAAACAGAGTATTTTCACAATTTAGTAATTCTACTTTTACTCACATCTGAGCACTTCTTCCACGACTGTCTAAACAACATATTTATGAACTTACGACTTTTTACTTTGACTTCTTACATTTTGAACCCAAATACCTGTACTTTCTACTTCTTACATTTTCCAAACAGGCTGGTTCCTTTAGTCTGAATGTGTGTTTGGTGGCGTGATCGTTATTATTTAGAGTCATTGCGTGCCTATTGATTTGAACACGATCCGTGTATCCATCATTTCCTGGTCTTCTCTAAAGAAGAGGGACCAATGAAAACGTTGTCATGTTGCCGTTGGTCAGCATGGAAACATTCATTAGCTAACAATGACATTATTGTTCTATTAATATAAAGGGAGGTCAGGTACTCTTTAAAACAGCTGCTAGTTATGGGTACTTTTTACTGAAGTACATTTCAAAGCCCTCTTTACTTTTACTTGAGTAAAGAAGTTTAGTCAGTACTTCTACTTTTACCAGAGTATTTTTAAACACGAGTATCTGTACTTCTACTCGAGTAAAGGATGTGTGTACTTTTGCCCTCTCTGCATCTGAGTGCTTCCTTCACGTCTGTCTAAACAACATAGTTATGAACTTAAAACAGTTTCTAGTAGATTTTCTTTTGCTATTCGTGGTTGTAATTGATTGTAACTATTTCCACACTTCTGTACTGTCTCAATATATCCATGTAAAACCTTTGCCTATCATCAGTAGCATTTCCTCCAGAGCCAGGGCCCCACACAGCCTCTTCTCACCCCAGGGATCAGCAGCCTATCCTGGGTTGACATGATGAGACCTTCAGTGGAGCTCAAAGGGGAAGGAGATGAAAGACAGAAATCTGCTGAGGCTTTCTTCTGTTTCTCCTTTCTGTTCCTCTCCACTTTCTCTCTCTGTTTTGTAGCGAATCTCGTTATCAATTTACGTTTCTAAAGATAAAAAAGGAGGTTTAATTAGGCTCAGAGAGGAGGAGAGGGAGGGAATCAAAGAGAACACAAAAGTGGAGAGTGGGTTTCCTTTTCTCAGCACCTATCTATTAATCATCAGGGCACAGAGATGCCAAAATACTTCTTATTCTCCTCCTCGAGTTTGAATTAAATCAGATTTATCGGTCATAAAGTGGGACGTTATTTTGTAACAGCAGGTTAACAAGGCATTGTACGTGAGTTTTCATCTCCTAATCCTTCATGTATTTATATCTGTTTCCCCATCTTACATCTTCACCCTCTACTTGCTTTTCCTATATTGTATTACTGGTTTAATTTGTTTTAATTTAATTTGATTAATTAATTAATTTTGAAACTTTTCTTTTCAATATTTTTTGTTATTTATATTTTTATAAATATATATATTTTAAATGGTGTTTCCACTTATTTTTGATGCCTTCCCTTCCACCACTCCTCTTTTCCCTATCTTCACTTGCTTCTACTTGTGATACCTTCTTCTTCGTTGGTAACTCTGCTCTTTTCCTCCTTAATATTTAAAATATCTTCCTCTTCTTCTTCTTCATCGTCCCTCTCCAGTCTCCTCTTCGTCTGCCTCCTTGTCATTACAGAAATATAATATATGAAGTGTTGAAAATTGAAAAATCCGAAGCTGCTCCGCTCCGTAACCAAGGTGAAATCACGTGTGATTTGGAAGAAAAAGCCTCAGAGTCTTTGTTTAGTCTGGACTCCTCTGTTTAACATTTTTAAATTAGAAGTGATCTGTGTTTCATATTAAAGTATTTCATACTCCCATCACACACACACACACACACACACACACACACACACACACACACACACACACACACCATGTATACATCTCTTCAGGGGACATTACATTGACTTACATGCATTTCCTGGAGACTTATCCTAACCTTAACCATAACCAACACATGCCTAACCCTAACCCTAACCCTAACCAAGTCTTCACCCTAAAATGAATGATTCCCCTCAAGGGGACCTCCATGTTGTCCCCATAAGGGAAGCCAGTCCCCACACGTGACTGTGTAAACAGATTTAGGTCCCTACAAGGATAGTAATGCCAGGCTTCACACACACACACACACACACACACACACACTACATGAGTCACGGTACACTGACTCATAATTACTGTATTGTTTTGGATATCGCGTGTGGGATAAGATAAACTGACATTTGCTTTTATTTATTATTCAGCAGATAAATAGAAACGTGAGATGAGAAGTGATCAGCTTCATCACGTGAGTGTGTGTTCAGTGTGTGTTCAGTGTGTGTTCAGTGTGTGTTCAGTGTGTGTTCAGTGTTTGTTCAGTGTGTGTTCAGTGTCTGTTCAGAGTGTGTTCAGTGTGTGTGTATCAATGTATTATTATATTGAGACAATTTGAAAATACCTAACACAGGAAATCTCTATATTATCAGTAGCGTCCTCATACTGCTTACATGTATGACTTTGAACCACCTGCTATGAATGGTAAATGGACTGTTCTTATAACGCGCTTTTTTCAGGTTTTTTGAGTGGCCCTTTTTCATACATTGCATTTTTTTTAATATTTTGGAGGGGAGGGAACTAGGCAGATGTGACACTGTCCTACAAAGGCCCTGAAAACAAATTTAGTCTTGTTGATATTTAATCTATATTTGTCTTTGGTTTTTCTCACTGGTATGAAGTGGGTGGAGTTCAGGTGGGTTTGTAATGGTGTTGTTGAAAACGTCGCTTAAATCTGATTGAAGTGTCTAAACGTCATAAAGATCTGTCTCTTGTGTTTTAACTCAAGTTTTTTCTTATGTCTTGTTACAGAATAACAGTCATGGTTTTGAATCTGAATTTCCAGGAATTTTAATGTCCCAAATCAAAATATAATGCACATTTTTGCGGCCAATGTTTGTCAAATCTGATCAAAGAACCGATTAATCTGATTAAAGGCAGATTATCTACATTTTAGAGCGTTAAACTTGTAATTAATAGCACCTAAAGATGTTTTTCTCCTGCCTCTTAGCTCTTTTTTCCCCTTATATATTGTTACAGATAAACATTTCCAGGAATTTTAATGTCCCAAATCAAAATATAATGCAATTTTTCGACCTATTTGCTTGAATTGCCGGAAATGTTTGTAAAATCGGATCAAAGAGCAACCACACAATGATGCTAAAGGCAGATAAGCTCCGTTTTAGAGTGTTAAAGTTGAGATAACAAACACCTAAAGATGTTTTTCTCATGTCTCTTAACTCCGACTGCTTCATATTTATTATTACAGATAAACAGTCATGTTTTTGAAGCTGAATTTCTATGTATTTTAATCTCCCAAATCAAAATATTATCAATAGCTGGCTTTAAACGATAGCAGGTTTGCTGGCGCTGAGTAAAGGAATGGCTTCTTGTCCAGAGTGATTACCACAAAGTTAAACAGAACACGAGAACAACAACTTCCTGACCACGAAGATCATATTAAACTGGGTCTGATTGTATTGATTAAAAGGAACCTGCGTGACATATTTCCACATGTTGTCAGGACTGTTTTCGTCTCTATTTCCACGTTTGCTTTGTTGAAATATTCCCCTGTTTTCGAAAGAGTAATTACTAGATATCTCATGACAAAAAGCAGCTTGTCAAAGGGCATGTTTACCCACTAACGTGCTTTAAACCACCGGACTAATGTGTTATGATCAGTGGTGAGGAAGCTCTGACGGAGATTTAAAAACAAATATTCTTGTAGTTTTGGCATAACAGTGTAGTTTCTAGGCTGCAAAGGCCAAACAAGCTGAAAAACAAGTACAAACAAGTCAAAATATCCTGTCATTCATTCTGCAAAACCAATACGAATCTCACGAATATCAAATTGGTAAAACACTGCAAGGATTTTTGAAACACACTCTTCCCCTCCGCCTGAAACACTTCCATTGGACTCATTTGTTTACTTCCTGACATCACTATGTAACACTCGCGCTCCTATTGGCTAGCGCTCCAACACATTGTACGTGATAGGCTAAGGGGCGGGACATCTCTAAGCGGTTGACCAATCACAACAGAGCCGGCCAGCTAACCAATCAGAGCAGACTGGGCTCTGGTGTCAGACAGAGGGTGAAAAGAGGTGCTGCAGCACAGGGTGTATGAGAAAAATAAAGAGCTTTTTGAACATTAAAGCATGGAGACATGTCCCAGTAGAGACACTACATACTGATATACACCTGAACATCAGCAGGAGAGGACTCTTTAAAGTAGAGACACTACATTCTGATATACACCTGAACATCAGCAGGAGAGGACTCTTTAAAGTAGAGACACTACATACTGATATACACCTGAACATCAGCAGGAGAGGACTCTTTAAAGTAGAGACACTACATACTGATATACACCTGAACATCAGCAGGAGAGGACTCTTTAAAGTAGAGACACTACATACTATATACACCTGAACATCAGCAGGAGAGGACTCTTTAAAGTAGAGACAGGATGAAGATAATGGAAGCCTTTTTCTGGGCCGGAGGTACAGTACACCTACATATAGGGATCATTATCAGATACTTTATTGATAATAAAGTACTTAATTCTGTAGATAAAGCCCCAGGTCAGCGCATTTTGGGAATCGTGGATTGTGTCCTAATAGTAAAATAAAAAAATGAGATCCTATATATTTTTATAGTGACCTTTCCTTATCTCTAGTGAAAGCACAAAGTGTGCACAGTAGAGTCTTGTTTTCATTAATTTGTTGACACTTATTTTCTGTTTCCTGTTTTATTTTGAAATTGTTTACTTCCTTGTGTTTTCCCGCCTCTTTTTATGTTAGCCCCGCCCTGTTTTCACCACCTGTGTGTGATCACCTGCTCTTTCCTGCAGCTGTGTCTCATCAGTGTGATTAGCTTCTCTGGGTATAAATGTTTGTCTTTCCCGCTGCTCTGTAAATTGGTGTTTCCCATGTTTTGGTCGTCAAGATTTCCCTCCATGTTTCAGTTGATCTTATCCCACACGATATCCAAAACAATACAGTAATTATGATTCAGTGTACCGTGACTCGTGTGTGTGTGTGTGTGTGTGTGTGTCTGTCTGTCTGTACAAACAGTGCTGCTGTATAAAGTCGTCCCGCCCCCCTGGAGAGACCACTCTCTCTGATAAATTGGGGTCTTATCTGAAACCGGCCCTCCTCTAGCAAACATAATTCATCACCCGCTCATAAGAGCTCGCCTTGGGGAGTATTGAATCACCCAGGCTTTGCTCCATTTGATGAATAATAGATACATAATTGTTTTGTTTATTATTAATGAAGGCCATGTTTGTAGATTTAACTTCACGCAGAGCTTTGTCTTAATTGTGTTTTTTTATTGTGTGTATTCAGAGGAGTTTCTGCCTAACAAGCAGAGCTGGATCAATATGTGTTAACGAGTACTTTGTTAGGAGAGCACACAATTAAACAATCAGTCTAAACAAGGGACTGTGTGTACATGCTGTTACATTTCAGGTCAGGTGTGTGCCTCTCCTTATTCTTCTTCTGCTGTAAAGACAATGCATTTTTCTCTCGCTTTTATTGGATAGTTTTTGAAGTAGTTTTTCTTCCAAAGTTAAGCACTTAATTAGAAATGTTTGTACATACTGTATATGTTAAATATGTAAATAAAGAGTTTTGGAAACTCCACTTCTTCTTCACACCTTCACAGTGTGAGCCCAGGTGATGAATTTCTGCACATAAGTCGTGACAATGCACTGAGAAAGAAATTGGTCCTCTGATTGGTTTGCCATTTTCGCGGATCAATGATCATACAGTACACTGTAATGAAAATGGTGTGTGTGTGAATTGTATAAGACTTACAATACATGGAGAAGCAGCATATAGTAATTCAGAGACCTGTGTCACTAAAAACTACAGAGTGCGGCTCTCTGCCTCGAGCTGTATTCCCTGAACCAGCTGCAGGTACTTGCATCAGTGTGTGTGTGTGTGTGTGAGGCAGAAAAGCCTGGGGAAACGTCTTCCCCTAGTGGCCACCAGCAAACATGCCAGAACACTTCTTGCCTGGGGTTCCCAAATCTGGCAACCCTTGATAAAACATTAAATATGTCTGTGTTTATATAAGACAATTTTCTGTTTCTCTTTCACTTTAGTGGCATATTTGGAATGGCTGAAAGCCTTTGTATTACATTACATTACATGTCACTTGTTAGACGCTTTTATCCAAAGCGACTTACATACTCAATACTGTGGACAATCCCCATAGGAGCAATTTGGGGTGAAGTGTCTCAGGGACACAACGACATGCTGACTGCAGTGGGGTTTGAACCTGTGACCGCCTGATCACCAACGCACAACCCACTGCGCCACACACCTCTATATATTCTATTTTAATTGGATAATGTGAGGAAAAGCACATTTTGCAAACTGTGTGTACTCTTAAATTAATAGTATTTAGTATGTATGTGTTAGATAAAAAGAAAAACATGTTATTATTGTATGAATAGCTACAAGTTTGAAATAATGGAGTAAAAACTACAATATTTTCCTCAGATATGTAGTGGAGTATAAGTACAAATTAGCAAGAAAGCTAAACTAAAGTACAAGTACAACATACATATACTTTTACTGTACTTGAAAAAGTTACATTGCTCCCTGTGGCAACTTTCCCCTCAAACATTCCCTATAATAACCTCTCCACCAATCACAGAGCAACGCAGTCGTCCCTCGCTTCTGATTGGCTGCCGGTTGACAATAAGATTCCAGCTGTTTGCCCCCCGCCTCCCCGCTCTCACACTTAGACTGACACGTCGCTCAGCCAATGAGGAGGCAGCAGCGAGTGAGGGCGCGCTGTGATTGGCTGTGAGCCGCAGAGGGAGAAGTTGGGCTCTCCATCCAGCTGTGAGGCTCCTGATGGACGGAACCGAGCGAACTCAGTCTGCACGAGACACCAGCGCGAGCAGGAGTGTGTGTGCAAGCAACAATGGAGCGGGGTGGAGTGTGTGATATTTAGAGGAACACCAAAAGGTTTCTGAGCGGCAGGATGTGCTGCAGCATCTCCATGGATCTTTAAAAAAACCGAAAAACCGCCTGTGGATGCTCCGAAAAGTCCTGGATATTAACATTTAAAGGAGGAAAACGTGGGAATATTTCACTCTTTTTCACCTTTTTTGGGGGTTTCTCTATCAGATCTGTGGAAAAGGAAGGGATTCTAAAGAAGTTTTTTTTGCGCATGAGGCTGCAAACACACATCTCGAGGTTTCCTTTTTGTATTCCCACCGGGGGATGGTTGTGAAGTGTTGATTATTAAAAGCCTGGAAACTATACTGTCCTCCAGAAACCCTCTCCTCTCCTCTCTTTCTCTCCACTGGGTTTTTTCTTCAGGCTGGTGTGGACTTTACAGCCAAACTGATCATGCGATGACTGAGCGCGCTTTGGGCACATCTAGCGAGTCCATTACAGGTAAAAAAAGAAAGAAAGGAAATATGCTCTAACGCGCTTATTTTATACACAAAACGTGGCGCAAATCACTCCATAATGCATGCATGCTTGATGGTTTGTCGGTGGAGATGAAGTTTGGAGACGCTGTGGTATGCTATTGTGGCAGAATTGGGATTTTTGGCATTGTTTCTGATGAAAAGGAATGCGAGCCCTGCTTGAATTTTTGGAGGATCCATTATATAAACCAGCCTTAAGAAAGCAAATGTGTCCATAATATGTAGCATATCTGTAAAAAAAACAAAAAACTTTTGGAGCATATTCATTGTTTTAAATCATATTTATGCAACCGTTTTTCGAGGAGGTGTGCGCATATTTCCCCCAAAAATAACCACTCACTGCTTCCTACTGTTGCCTGTTCCGAAATGTGCATCAGGGAATGTTCACCTCGTGCACATTTAGAATAAAAAATCTGCTGCAGAATGATAAATAAATGTGCAGATTTTCTAGACTCTTGTTCTGCAGATACTGTCAGGTTTTTACTTTGTGCGCATATTTCCCCCCCAAAACGAACACTACTGCTTCCTACTGTTGCCTGTTCCTACAACAATGTGCAGCAGTAGATTTGCACCATTCAAACATAAAAATCCGGAGTAAATGTGCAGATTTTCTTGACTCTTGTTCTGCAGATACTGTCAGGTTTTTACTTTCTGCGCATATTTCCCCCCAAAAACGACCACTACTGCTGCCTGTCCCTGAACAATGTGCAGCAGCAGCAGCAGTAGAGGGTTTTTTGCACCATTCAAACATAAAAATCACGAGTAAATGTGCAGATTTTTTTGACTGTAATGCGCTTTGCTGTGCAGATACACATTGCGCGGCTGTCAACTGTATTTACTGTATCTAATAAATGTGTAATCGCCTCGCGCTTGCAGGAGGTGAATGATGGCTGAGGATGGGGGAAATCCGGAGGGTCTCTCCTCTCTGAACCGGACTTTCCTCCGGCTCAACGACCTGTCAGGTGGATCAGGAGGAGGGGGACCGACGGAGGAACCGGCGCCTGACCGGATCTCTGCAGCCGGGGATGAGGCGTCTGAAGGCGGGGATGAGAGCCTGCCTTACCCCGCCATGGCCCCGGTGATATTCTTCTACCTGAAGCAGACCACCAGACCGCGGAGCTGGTGTCTGCAGATGGTCAGCAACCCATATCCTTTGATACTTTAGAGATATTTAAGGAGCCATGGAGCCTCCACCTGTGGCAGGTAAGAGACACCTGCAGCTCCTCCACGTGACCTCAAGTTATTCAGATGCGTGTGTGTGTGTGTGTGTGTGTGGTGATCTACTTTGGCTTTTTGTGTATTCTTTCTGTGAACGAGCTTCATGAGATTATATGAACAACTGATCTGAGGTGTGTTTTTGTGAAATATCTGAATTGGTGTCATTTGAGCTGGATCTTGTCTAATGATTTCAGACAAGATTTATGACCAAATATGAACAAATGGCCGGATCTGAAGTGTGTTTGTGTGACTCAAATGTGTGTTTTGGTGTGTATTGGATCTTTAATCAATACGTTGTATAATAGGTCAGCTTGGTCTTCGTAGATTTGTCTTTCTTAATTTAAACACACTTCACTGGTAAACACACAATTTATGACCTAATATGAACCAAATAATGTGTTTGTTTGACTCAAATGTGTGTGTTGGTGTTATTCGAGCTGGATCTCTAGGTCGATACGCTACTTTTTGTTGGTTCTTAGTCAATTCGTCGTCTAATTGATGGTCCTGGAGAATTGCAGATTGTCTGTTTTCATGCTTACGCAATACTTTTTAAGAAAATGATGAGAACTTCAAATGGTAAACTCAAGATTTTCGACCTAATAAGAACAACAAGGCCTGATATGAGGTGTGTGTCGGTGTCATAGGATCTCTTAGTTGACAAACTTCATATTGGTCTTTATATATTTGTCTTTTTTATGCTGAATGTGTTATTTCCAAGAAACAAAGAGCTCTGAATTCGTCCAGATGTATTACCTATGAACATAATGGTCTGATCTGAGGTGTGTTTGAGTGACTTACATGTGTGTGTATTGTTCTAATTTTATCTCTTTCGATTAGTCGACTGATTGGTTTTCTTTGTCAATTTGTCTTTTTTTAAGAAACCTGTCACTGGTAAACTCAAGAAAAAAGCCTACGTTGAAGTGTGTTTGTGTGTCTCACATGTGTGTATTGTTCTCATTGGATCTCTTAGTCAGTTAAGGACATATTTTAAAGAACAGTATGAGCACTGCTGAACACAAGATTGATGATCTAATGTGGACACAATGACCTAATCTGAGGTGTGTTTGTGGTTCTCATTGAGCTGGATGTTCGAGGGTTGAAACCTTTTCATTGATTCACTTACTAGTCATTTTGGTCTAACACTATTGGTCAGTTTTTCGTACTGAATGAGTTATTCCAAGACATCTCTGATAAACACAAGATATAAAGTGGTTCTCTTGCATGATTCTCTGTAAAGAAACTCAGTTTTTCACATCTGTCGATCAAACCACATTATCAATTAGTCGCCAAAGCACTTTCTTTGAGTGCCTTTGTTTTTGGATCCTATGAACTGGAATAGACTTATGTTGGTGTTCTACCCAACTGGATTGAACTATATATCTCTACAATAGAATAGAATAGAATTGGGAGGGATGAAACCCTCTTTAATGGTCACACATGCAGAGCACACAGCACACACAGTGACATTTGTTCTCTGCATTCAACCCATCCTAGTACCAGGAGTCTAGTACTAGGAGCAGATCTTTATATCTGTGTGTGTTATTTTGCAATGAAATATAACTGAAAAGAAGGTGTTTCGTTTTGTACCTCACTGCGGTTTATGTGCTGGATTATTGAATGACTTTGTGTATGGTTTGACTTAACTATTTGTGTTCCTTTTTTTGATTATATTTGTCAGAATTGTTTCTGACTGGCACCCAGAGGTGGGAAGTAGTTAAGTACAAATACTTTGTTACTTTACTTAAGTACATTTTTCTGGTATCAGTACTTTACTCCACTACTTATTTTTCTGATGACTTTTTACTTTGACTTCTTACATTTTGAACACAAATACCTGTACTTTCTACTTCTTACATTTTGAACACAAATACCTGTACTTTCTACTTCTTACATGTTGAACACAAATACCTGTACTTTCTACTTCTTACATGTTGAACACAAATACCTGTACTTTCTAGTTCTTACATTTTCCAAACAGGCTGGTTCCTTTAGTTTGAATGTGTGTTTGGTGGCGTGATCATTATTATTTAGAGTCATTGCGTGCCTATTGATTTGAACACGATCCGTGTATCCATCATTTCCTGGTCTTCTCTAAAGAAGAGGGACCAATGAAAACGTTGTCATGTTGCCGTTGTTCAGCATGGAAACATTCATTAGCTAACAATGACATTATTGTTCTATTAATATAAAGGGAGGTCAGGTACTCTTTAAAACAGCTGCTAGTTATGGGTACTTTTTACTGAAGTACATTTCAAAGCCCATACTTCTTTACTTTTACTTGAGTAAAGAAGTTTAGTCAGTCCTTCTACTTTCACCAGAGTATTTTTAAACACGAGTATCTGTACTTCTACTTGAGTAAAGGATGTGTGTACTTTTCTCAGCTGGCACCCCAATCATTAAAATATGGTCAAACCCGTTGCAGTGTCTCAGAATGTCTGTCTTTGCGGACACCATATTGTCCCAGACATGTACGTCGTGCTCTGATTCTTCGGAGCCACGATGGATTATTGATAACGAGGGATGGAACGTTATTGGCCCAAAGTGACCGGGGCTACAGTGAGGGACTGAGAGGTATAATTCGTTTATTGATACACACTCGGAGTGTCTTATTATCGAGCTTCCTTTAGTCTTTTCACGCCACAAAGTCTTATTGAATGATTCCTGCCACTGGTGTGTGTTATTGATTCATGCTGTCAGTGTACACACCTGATTCAGATCTCTGGAGAGCAGAGAGGAGACAAAGGAGACTCTTTCTCTTTCCTTTATAACTCAAATATCTGCTATTTGTCCGGAAAAAGGCATTAAAATATGGAGATAATCACAGTTTTTCGGACAAAATACGTCGATATTGAATGATTTTGTAGGGTTTACTATACCTGCTTTCACAAAATATTTACACAATAAGGTGTTTTATATATATAATCATTAGTTAAGTGGACCACCACAGTTCTGCTTTTACACCTGAATAAAGGTCTATCTTATATCTTCTTATCTTATAACAAATGAGTGGGTAAAGGCAGATAGAGAAGCTATACAGTCCGGTAAGTTCAGAAAAGCCTTCACACAACCTTTAAAACCAGGCAAAGACAACAATATAATCCAAACCAAAGACGATTTCTAGTCTCGTTCACGATGTAATATCTAGTCTGGAGTTCCCCTTTCACACACGTAGCTCACAAAGGGAGATTTTCTATATCATTCACTGGAAATACTCCATTTACTGTAGGTTAGGCGAAAGCGCACGCAACATGACGTTAAACCAGATTTGTTTTTGGGTCATAAAGAACCAAGGCTCTAGCAATTTCTCTGGCAATTTTGGTTCTGCCTCTTAGCTACAACGTTCCTGAATCTCTCCAGTAAGACGTCTTTGTATAGATGACACTTTTTCTTGGCAATCAAAGTGTGTTTTCTTCTGGTTTCACGCTAGACGAAATAGAAAACGTCATTCCCATGCCCACCTTCTCCCCCAAACCTCTCTACTTATTGACAATGCTCCGTTTGGCAAGGGGAACATCGTGCATGCAGCACAATAAAACAGATTACACTGGATTTGTAATTTGGTCATAAAGTCTCCTGATATCAATGCCCTGTGTCGGCTCTTTTGGTGTTTGTTTCTTAATTGTTTCACACAATAGAAACGTCACGTCAGCTTAATCGGCTGTTGCATGGTGTTTTTCCAAGAAAGCTGACTGGTTCACACACACATCTTATTTTGGGGGTTTGCATCAATATGTGAAAGGCGCTAACATCTCTCTTTCTCTATTGGTGTGTGTGTGTGTGTGTGTGTGTGTGTGTGTGTGTGTGTGTGTGTGTGTGTGTGTGTGTGTGTGTGTGTGTGTGTGTGTGTGTGTGTGTTGCAGCACAGTTTGTAAAGAAATAACTAATTGTTACTGATATAACAATTGCAATTTGATACACGATATTGGAGGGGATTTATAATAATTGTAATAATACTTCTCTTTATCTTTGAATAAATTAGTATGATTTGTCTTTTTAAGAGATCTGTACCAAACAAATACAGTTTGTTAGGTTGAGTCTGTACCATTTCCAGAGTGGTATAT
>CM062284.1:4772653-4835153 GCA_031216635.1 Dissostichus eleginoides | reverse complement strand
GCGTCACTCTTTAGTGTCCCCTGGTCTCCAGCTGGGTGCGTCACTCTTTAGTGTCCCCTGGTCTCCCAGCTGTGTGCGTCACTCTTTATTGTCCCCTGGTCTCCCAGCTGTGTGTGTCACTCTTTAGTGTCCCCTGGTCTCCCAGCTGTTTGCGTCACTTTTTAGTGTCCCCTGGTCTCCAGCTGTGTGCGTCACTCTTTAGTGTCCCCTGGTCTCCCAGCTGTGTGCGTCGCTCTTTAGTGTCCCCCGGTCTCCCAGCTGTGTGCGTCACTCTTTAGTGTCCCCGGTCTCCCAGCTGTGTGCGTCACTCTTTAGTGTCCCCGGTCCCCAGCTGTGTGCGTCACTCTTTAGTGTCCCCTGGTCTCCAGCTGTGTGCGTCACTCTTTAGTGTCCGCTGGTCTCCCAGCTGTGTGCGTCATCTTTAGTGTCCCCTGGTCTCCAGCTGTGTGCGTCACTCTTTAGTGTCCCCTGGTCTCCCAGTGTCTGCGTCACTCTTTAGTGTCCCCTGGTCTCCAGCTGTCTGCGTCACTCTTTAGTGTCCCCTGGTCTCCAGCTGTCTGCGTCACTCTTTAGTGTCCCCTGGTCTCCCAGCTGTCTGCGTCACTCTTTAGTGTCCCCTGGTCTCCAGCTGTGTGTGTCACTCTTTAGTGTCCCCTGGTCTCCCAGTTCTGTGCGTCACTCTTTATTGTCCCCTGGTCTCCAACTGTGTGTGTCACTCTTTAGTGTCCCCTGGTCTCCCAGCTGTGTGCGTCACTCTTTAGTGTCCCCTGGTCTCCAGCTGTGTGCGTCATTCTTTAATGTCCCCTGGTCTCCCAGCTGTGTGCATCACTCTTTAGTGTCCCCTGGTCTCTCAGCTGTGTGCGTCACTCTTTAGTGTGCCCTGGTCTCCCAGCTGTGTGTGTCACTCTTTAGTGTCCCCTGGTCTCCAGCTGTGTGCGTCACTCTGTAGTGTCCCCTGGTCTCCCAGCTGTGTGCGTCACTCTTTAGTGTCCCCTGGTCTCTCAGCTGTGTGCGTCACTCTTTAGTGTCCCCTGGTCTCCCAGTTCTGTGCGTCACTCTTTAGTGTCCCCTGGTCTCCCAGCTGTCTGCGTCACTCTTTAGTGTCCCCTGGTCTCCAGCTGTCTGCGTCACTCTTTAGTGTCCCCTGGTCTCCAGCTGTGTGTGTCACTCTTTAGTGTCCCCTGGTCTCCCAGTTCTGTGTGTCACTCTTTATTGTCCCCTGGTCTCCAACTGTGTGTGTCACTCTTTAGTGTCCCCTGGTCTCCCAGCTGTGTGTGTCACTCTTTAGTGTCCCCTGGTCTCCCAGCTGTGTGCGTCACTCTTTAGTGTCCCCTGGTCTCCCAGCTGTGTGCGTCACTCTTTAGTGTCCCCTGGTCTCCCAGCTGTGTGCATCACTCTTTAGTGTCCCCTGGTCTCTCAGCTGTGTGCGTCACTCTTTAGTGTCCCCTGGTCTCCCAGTTCTGTGCGTCACTCTTTATTGCCCCCTGGTCTCCCAGCTGTGTGTGTCACTCTTTAGTGTCCCCTGGTCTCCCAGCTGTGTGCATCACTCTTTAGTGTCCCCTGGTCTCCCAGCTGTGTGCATCACTCTTTAGTGTCCCTGGTCTCCCAGCTGTGTGCGTCACTCTTTAGTGTCCCCTGGTCTCCCAGCTCTGTGCGTCACTTTTCAGTGTCCCCTGGTCTCCCAGTTGTGTACGTCACTCTTTATTGTCCCCTGGTCTCCCAGCTGTGTGCGTCACTCTTTAGTGTCCCCTGGTCTCCCAGCTGTGTGCGTCACTCTTTAGTGTCCCCTGGTCTCCCAGCTGTGTGCGTCACTCTTTAGTGTCCCCTGGTCTCTCAGCTGTGTGCGTCACTCTTTAGTGTCCCCTGGTCTCCCAGCTGTGTGCGTCAGTTTTTAGTGTCCCCTGGTCTCCAGCTGTGTGCGTCACTCTTTAGTGACCCGGTCTCCCAGCTGTGTGCGTCACTCTTTAGTGTCCCCTGGTCTCCCAGCTGTGTGCGTCACTCTTTAGTGTCCCCTGGTCTCCGTTGTGTTTTGAGCTTCTTGCAGCGTTTGGTTTCTGCAGCTTTTAGTAAAGCTGCGCATGTTTCCTCAAGTTGCTGAATGTTCTCTAAACGCTGCATGTGTTGTCAAGTTGCTGAATGTTCTCTAAACGCTGCATGTTTCCTCAAGTTGCTGAATGTTCTCTAAACGCTGCATGTGTTGTCAAGTTGCTGAATGTTCTCTAAACGCTGCATGTTTCCTCAAGTTGCTGAATGTTCTCTAAACGCTGCATGTTTCCTCAAGTTGCTGAATGTTCTCTAAATGCTGCATGTTTCCTCAAGTTGCTTAATGTTCTCTAAATGCTGCATGTGTTGTCAAGTTGCTGAATGTTCTCTAAACGCTGCATGTGTTGTCAAGTTGCTGAAGATGTTTCTTCATGTGGAACATTTGGGTTTTTATATCTGCATCGTTTCTGAAGCTGCAGCCGATTCTCCTGATGGAAATGTTTGGGACGTTGTAGCACGTTTGCACCTGTCGGCCTCCGTATATTAGCTTCAAATGGGCTAAACTCTTTAAGTGCCATGGTACAACTGAATGTTTGCGTCAGAAGATCTGTAGACTTTCTCCTGTCCTGATATCGATGGACATACTATACACAATATATGGTTTTGTATAGTTTTAATATGTGTGGCTAATTGATTTGTAGCCCATAAGAAGCTTTGCTGATGACCAATTAGGATCATTTTCCCCTAGCTTTTATTTTACCCCTTTTAAGACACGAAAAACCTTGTAAAAATAAAATCTAACAAGGCAGCCAACATGAGAGCTCACAGCTACCCTCCAAAACTTTGAGTACCAACTGTGTCTGTTGTTCCTGTAGGCGTGTGTGTGTGTATGTGTGTGTGTGTGTGGGTGTCTGGCTTTGTTATTGTGCTCAAAAGTCTTTGTTACATTCAGATTTTAATGCCTGTTAGCAGAGATGTAGCGCTGAGCCTCTGCTCTTGGCTCCTGCAGAAGGAAACGAGTGTTTATCAAATCAAAATCCAAGAATCAGCTGCAGTATTTACCAGAAAAAACATACCGTGATGTTTCTTTTGTCCATAACCTGTGGTAAAATCCAACTAGCATCTGCTTTATACACACCGAACACGCTCACGGGCAAAAGGTGGTTTTGAAGAAAGTGAATGTTCTCTCAGAGTAATGTGTTGAACTCCATCCAAACACTGACTGATGGATCCCTTTACTGGCCGTGAAACGCGATACAGTATGTGTGTGTGTGAAGTTTCAGCGATTCAGTCAACGCCAATTATTGATGAATAACAGGATAAGAGAAAGAGGGGAGAGTAAGGTGTGAGGAGACGACTCGGTATGAGGTCTGTTCTTAATGAGGAGCTTTGTTTAAGCTGTTAAACTGCAAACAGCCTCAAAGACAGGACTCCTTTGTGCTCTCATTGATCTACATTAGAGTTGCAACCTATAGACAGATCATTAAACATTCACTCCTCTACACCTGGTGGCTTTCTTTCCTTCCTTTAATACAAACATTAAACAAAAACACAGCAGGGTTTCATTCAGCCCGGCTAAAACATGTCTACTTTAAAAAGACTGGGTTTCCCCTCCCTGTAGTGTTTTATATAGGTTTTAGTGCATGTCAATGGTCTGCAAAGGCTAAAATCCCAAAGTTCTCTCCAGAAACCTTCCTTCAGGAACATAGTGACATCAATATGTCACACTCGCGCTTCTATTGGCTAGCGCTCATCATTTTCAGACACTACATACTGATATACAGCTGAACATCAGCAGGAGAGGACTCTTTAAAGTAGAGACACTACATACTGATATACACCTGAACATCAGCAGGAGAGGACTCTTTAAAGTAGAGACACTACATACTGATATACACCTGAACATCAGCAGGAGAGGACTCTTTAAAGTAGAGACACTACATACTGATATACACCTGAACATCAGCAGGAGAGGACTCTTTAAAGTAGAGACACTACATACTGATATACACCTGAACATCAGCAGGAGAGGACTCTTAAGTAGAGACACTACATACTGATATACACCTGAACATCAGCAGGAGAGGACTCTTTAAAGTAGAGACACTACATACTGATATATACCTGAACATCAGCAGGAGAGGACTCTTTAAAGTAGAGACACTACATACTGATATACACCTGAACATCAGCAGGAGAGGACTCTTTAAAGTAGAGACACTACATACTGATATACACCTGAACATCAGCAGGAGAGGACTCTTTAAAGTAGAGACACTACATACTGATATACACCTGAACATCAGCAGGAGAGGACTCTTTAAAGTAGAGACACTACATACTGATAGTACCTGAACATCAGCAGGAGAGGACTCTTTAAAGTAAAGACACTGGTGCATTTAGCTTCTTGTTGCAAAGCTGTTTTTCAAATGGAGATACCCTATATCTACCTTGGTTGCCTCTAGAATTTGATTTTGTTATCCTTTATTTTGCAAGTCATGTGTTGTGTTGGTTGTTTACTCTGATTTTCTTTCCCCTTTGTGCAGTTTTGACTCACTTAGTGTGACTTACTTATCTTAAATGTCAGTAGAGAGAACTCAATGGCACCTGAAACCTCGTCAGACATAGAGTAGTCAAACTGTCACAAGTTGTAAGTGTTCCTCCTCATAGAAATCTCACGTAACAGAAATCAATCAGAGGTTTAAATATAGGTCTTCCGGTGCCAAACGCACTGCATGGTGTATCGACGTCTGTTCAGAACACTGTAGTGTTTTTATATGTCAATCCTCCATTCAGTTTTCACTCTGGACGTATTGATTTTTAACACTCAACACTCAACATTGGAAAAAATGAATTGAAAGTCTAGTGTCCTCTGGTACTCTGCTTTAAAGTACACACGTTAAAAGCTTTTTTTATTGTGGTTACACACAACTAACACATACAACCAACGATTCAAAGCCTAGTATGGATTTCTCACTGCACCTTTAAACACTATATCACAGATTAAAGTGATGAAAACATATTCATACAGTCTATATATGTTTACACTGACTGTAAAAAGTTCAATTCTTTGTTAAAATGTTGCAGAAATGTACAGACCGGCCAAGCAAAATGGTGCAAAATGGTTCTTTAACGTGGTTTTCCTCCAAATTATTGCCAACTTAGTTTAAAACAAAAACAGGAAATGGACTGGTTAATTTTTTTTTACTTTATTTGTTATTGGAGAACAAGGACTTGTATAAGAGGCAACATTTATTATTTTAATTGCTCTATATCCCTAGTTGATGAAAACATAATGACGTGTAGTATCTCACCTGCTGAACTCCTATAACACCGTCCATTTATTTATGGGTTTTATAATGTGGAACGTGCAGGAAATGTTATGTTAAGCTGGGATTTTGTAGCTTAAGTGGAATTTATTAGTAATTACAATTAGTGTTTGTTTTAAAAAGAGAATTTAGGGGCTGCAGTATGAATAAGGTGATGGAGTCATTGCTTTGGAAATGACCACTTTAATGAGTTTCACATGAGTTATTGTTAAAGTCTACAGGTAATTCCACCATTGCTATTTTTATTTTAGTTGGCGATTGTCAGTGTCTTGGCCATTGAGATTTATGAGTAATCACTGTTGAAGAAAATGGAAGGAATGAGTACAGACAGGAAACCACATAAAAAAAAACATCATGGAGCTCCAGATACTAGCACACAAGTGACTAAAGACTATTTCATTTACTCTTGCGCCATTCAAATCTCAAGGAATAAGGGTTTCAAACTTTGAAAAGTCTAAGCAAACCGATCCAAACTAAAATTATATCTGTTTTTTTTTCACCACGGAGGCCTGTACCCCAAATAGCTTTTTCTGGTAAAGCCATCACATGTTCTCTGGTTCCCTGGTTTGTCAGAGTAACCCGGTTACCTAATAGCATGCAAATGTACCGTGTGCGTGTGTGCGTGTGTGTGTGTGTGTGTGTGTGTGTGTGTGTGTGTGTGTTGGCAGTGGAGGCCTTGCTAACCTGACACACACTCTGTGAGACTCAGACCTCAGTGATTCAGGGTTAAACCACAGACTCTACTTTAGACGGCCAGACAGGAAACACTATTACTGTCTCTCTGTGTGAATGTATAAGCATGTGTGTGTAGCTGCATAAATAATAGTTTTTAAAAATGTAAAGGATTCAAAAGCTTTGTCTTTTCAGCTGTGGCGTAGTTTGGCAAATATGAAGTCCAAGGCTCCACCAACATGTAAAACTACCTAAAACTACTCAATATAGTGTTTTTAAATCAGTTTTGTGATCACATTTTGTTGTATTTACATTCAAACATTGATTTGTTTGTGCAAGCCTTTTTCTGTATTTGTATATGACACAGAAATCAGTTTCTCCTGTGTTTTTTTTGTGTGTTTCACTCTCTAATTGCGGATTACTTGTGCACACTTGTACTTTGTAATGTCTGTTGTCTGACAGTGTTGTGCTCTTCCAAATCCTGTAAAAAGCACAAGAGAATGGAATAAAAAGAGGAGTATCGGAGGGTCTGATATCAGGAGCTAATGAAACTGAAAGGGAGGTATTGAGGATTTTGCAGATGGCTTTGGCGGCCCTTTCTACAGTGTATCTTTGTGTGTCTGTGTGTGTGTGTGTGTGTGTGTGTGTGTGTGTGTGTGTTTCACCAGCTCCGTCTTTGTCTTTGCCTCCAGCTTCACTCTCATCTTCCACCATCTCTTATGGTGTGTCGTTGGAGATGTTTGTCTCCAGAAAGAACATTTGTCACTGACTTTCATCAATTATTTGTTCAGGGAGAACAATTAGCACGCATAAACCCCAGCAGTTAATTAGTGCTACTCCAGAAAACGGCTTGTCATGATTAAGACGTCTGACAAAAAAATCTGTCATCTGCACTTAATTATCTGGAACAGCACACTGGTTAGAATGCTGGTTGGCTTTCTGGTTGGATGGTTTAATGGTTGGAGGGTTTTATCATTGGATGGTTGCATAGTCTGTTCATCGACTGGTTTGTTTAAATGGTTGGTTTGATGGTGGACTGGTTAGTAGATTGGTAGGTTTAGTGGTTAGATGGTTTGATTATTGACTGGTTTGATGGTTGGATGTTTAGATTGTTTAATGGTTGGATGGTTTAATCATGGCCTGTTTAGATAAATGGTTGGTTGGATGGTGGACTGGTTAGAAGATATGTAGCTTTACTGGTTAGATGGTTTGATTATTGACTGGTTTGATGGTTGGATGATTGGCTGGTTAGATGGTTTGATTATTGACTGGTTTGATGGTTGGATGATTGGCTGGTTAGATGGTTTAACCAGTTGAGCCCAGAGCCTGTTTTTCAGGCCTCAGACTCGAAAATGACATTCCCAGAACTATTGACTATATCTTCACTTCTAAAAGGGGTGAATTAATCATCTTTTTTTCTCAAAGCAATGATAAACCTGTGAGTTGGATGTAGAAAAGTCAGAATCAATATAGAATTTTTTTATTTTAAAGTAAATTCAGATAGAACATAGTAAAACAACAAAAAAAAAATTATAGTGTCCGTCCAAAAAAACCCCATTACTTATGGATAAATGGCTGGTTGGATGGTGGATTGGTTAGTAGATTGTTGGCTTTAGTGGTTAGATGGTTTGATTATTGACTGGTTTCATGGTTGTTTGTTTGTTCAGGTTTGTAAATCAGCAGTCGGATCGTGGACTGGTTAGCCGATTGGTAGGCTGAATGGTTTGATGGTTGACTGGTTGGATAGTTGACTGGTTGACTGTATGGTTACATGGTTTAATGGCTAGTTGGATGATGGAATGGTTCATTGGATGGGTGGTTGCATGCTGAACTAGTAGTATTGTTGTTTGACTGAACAGTAGATGTGTAGGTTGACTGGTTGGATGGTTTGTTTGACTTGTTTGATGGTTTGATTATTGACTGGTTTCATGGTAGTCTGTATGGTTAGATATGTAAATGGCTGGTTGGATGCTGGAATGGTTAAGTGGTAGTTTGACTGGTTTGGTATTTGATTGGTTGGTGTTGTTGATGGCTGTTGCTATATCGTTGTTTGTCTAGTTCAAGGGTCAGGTGGTAGTAGTTAGGTTGTTTCTTGATTGATTGGTAGATTTGTGGGTTGAAGGGTATTTGGTAATCCTTTGCTGGTATGATTGGTTGAATGAATGGTCGATCGGTGTGTTGAATAGTTGGCCAATTCATTGGTTAATTGGTTGGTTCTCTGGTTAGAAAACGTTCTCTTCACTGGTTAAATGGTTGGGCTTTAAACTGATTTAGTGATAAGTTACTTGGTTTGCTTTACACAAGAGTTTCAATATTTTATGTTCTCTTCCTCATAATATAAAGTTGGAAGGTTACAATTTACAGCTCAAATCACTAAAATAACACTATTACTAATACTACCCTAAAACAAAACATATCTGAATTTCTAAAAGATCAATCTTGTAGATTTTGAAAAGGCTAATCGCCTGCTTACACGACACACTATTTGTGTAAGAAATAAGTACCCAGATCTGCTGGAAACGATGTATTTAACTATAAAAAAGGACATATGAACACCCCACAGTCATAACACATACACAGTGTATCTAAAGGAATGGATGACCTTTCTAAACATTTTTTATTTTTCTCTCTTCCAACATTTTGTTCTTCCTCCTCGGCCCCCCTCTCTTTGGGCTGTTCCGTGAGATGGCTGTAAGTTTATGTAGGACTCGGTCCAGGATTTTCCTACCAGCTTTTTCTCATTAGGGTATTGTAGAAGACTTTAGCTTGGCTGCACAGAGTGGCAACATAAGGCGGTGGGGGCGTAGAAGAAGAAGAAGGAGGAGGAGGAGGAGGAGGAGGAGGAGGAGGAGGGTAGTTTAAGCTATACTGAACACTTATTGTTACAGCTAATATCATAAGGCACCTGAATCAAGTTATCTATACCTCTCTCACTATTCTCATCTGTTCTACGTCGACGGCAATACCTCAGTTATTCTTCTTCTTCTTCTAGTAAAAAAGAGTAACTATCTGCCTACCAACTTCACCTCATATGGAAGAGAAAATACTATTAAGACCATTTTTGTTCTACAGCAAACCAATTAACTTACGATTAAATCAGTTAAAGAGACTATACCATTCAACCAGTCAAGTGACAGTTTTCCAACGAGTCAACCAACCCAGAAACCAGTTTGACAATCAACCAAATAAATACACAACTATTCAACACACCAATCAACCATCCAATCAGTTAATCACACAATAAACTGCCAAACCCATCACCCCACAAATATACCAATCAATCAAGAAAACCCCCAAATAAAAGATCTTCTTCTACTTCTTCTACTCTTTTCCTACCTTGTCCGACTTTTTCCACGTTACACATTCCTGCTCCACCCTATGTCTGACTCTTTTTAGCCGCTGTTACTAAATGGGGACCGAGGTGGCATTGACACACACCAGATCTCGCCTTATCTCAGTACCAACAGACACACACACTCACACACACTTCTGGGAATTTCTATGCCATCCAAGATAGCATTACCAACAGATTAGTCGCTATCCTGGAAAGCTTTTCTCTTGTGATGTAAAAAGTCCTATGATAACGTATGAACTCCGTTATGCTAATCCAAGTATTTGACTTATAGGTGTTTTAGTCGCAAGAAAAACAAGGCCATTCTTCATTTGACCTCATCGTAGGTATATTCAACACTAAGACTAGCTAATATTTACAATTAAGTAGGCTTTAAAAGTCTTCCAAGAGACCAACAACCAACTCATGGAGCTAACATTAGCTATATGCTTTACACTACACTGTCTTAGATAAAGTACCCACTGTTTTATTCCTCACTTTCAATGTAATGTGCAAGTACTTTTTAAGGCATAAGCATAAAGATCGTCTCTAAAAAATACTATTAGAATATGAAAACCTTTTTAATACAACTTCTGAAGATATGTACCTTATGATAACGTATGAAACTCTGTTATGCTAATCCAAGTATTTGACAATTTAGGCAGCCAACAGGTGTTTTATGGCGCATTTCCACTGCAGGGCCTCGCTCGGCCTCGCTCGGTATGGCTAGGCCTCGTTAGGCCTTGTTAGGCCAGGCTCACTTTATACTGCGTTTCCATTACAGTTTAGGAACTGGGGCAGTAACTATAGTAACGCAGTGTAGGCGGAGCCGTGAAGTCATCTTCAATGAGAACCACAGAAAAACAACATCAGCCGTTAGCTGTTAGCCCTCAGAGCTCACAGCTCCTCATATCTGTTCAGAAACTAGACCAAAGTTAAACAAGTACAAACTGTCTGTGTCATGGAGAATACAGTCGCTGGTTTATTTATGTCTGTAGGCCGTTGTTGTGAGTGTGGACGGTCGGAGCATATACTGCGTTAGCTTAGCCAATCTCCATTCAGAAAACACACATTTTAAAAGGTTTTCGCCTGCCGTCTGTCTGCAGACTTGTCAAAGCATTAATTCATGGTTTTTACTAACCGGTATCAGTATGTTGTTACTTCGGCATCATTTAGAAACGTGTATTACAATTAAATCACGGTCAAATATGTTCATTTTGTTGTAGTTGTAGCCCCCTTGCCAGTGATTCTCTCTCTAGTTTAGCATACTCAGCCCGACTCAGCCTGGTTGTTGGCCGGGAAAGAACCTCGATTTTATGGGGCCAGAAAAACTGTGAAATAGTACCCGCTAGCCGGAACTACGCCAAGTGGAAACGCAACCAAAAACGGGCCGGGCACGGCACGGCACGCTTAAAGCGAGCTCCGCGCTGTAGTGGAAATGCGCCATTAGTCACAGATAAACAAGGCCATTCTTCATTTTACCTTAACCTAGGTATATTAAACACTAAAACTAGCTAATATTTAAAAATGACTAGGCTTCCCGGAGACCAACAACCAACTCTAGCTGGAAATGCTTTACGCTACGTCTGTCTTAGATAAAGTACCCACTGTTTTATTCCTTTAAAAAGTATCTGCCTCACTTTACATTTTATTTTCACATGCTTTTCAAGGGATATGCGTAAGGATCGTCCCTAAAAAACACTATAAGAATATGCAGACCTTTTTAATACAACTTCTGAAGATATGTACCTTTCTAAAAACATCAATAATGCAGATTGTGATGATGCTAATCACTTGCTTCCAGGGAATACTCCGTAATAAAACCAAGATCTCGTGTTCAGTCCTGGAAATGTAAACACACTTCTGCGTAAAGACGGTCCAATCAGTCCTCTGTCACATAAGCCCTGGGTAATTGCCAGTATTGTCAATAATTCACGCTCATGCAGAGGAACAGGAATACTTCTTCTTCTTCTTCTTCTTCTTTTCATCTCCCCCTCCTCCTCCTCTCTGTATCTTCATCCCTATCGCTCTCTGTCAAGTCATCAGGACACTAATCAGGGTTTTCTCGCAGCAGGACCGCAGACCCTGGTGAAGGAAGCGAGAAAAAAATAGAAAAAAGGGAGAGAGAGATGTCTTATTATAGATAACAAATGAGGGATATAAATACCTCTGGGGGCGGCAGGCTTATATAAGAGTCATGATATGTCCGTAGGATTCTCACGAAGGAGGTCCTGTGTCTGCAAGTGTCCATAGTTGTATTCATGTAAAGCTTTCAGAGGTGTAAAGTAACTAAGTACATTTACGTATTTCAATTTTACTTCTACTCCACAGTTCAGAGGTAAATGGTGTACTTGTACTCCACTACATGTATTTAATCCCTTCAGTTACTTTGCAGATGTGGATGAATGATGTGAAATCTAATCAAGTGTTAAATCAGACTTTAGTTCCACCTGGAGTAAATCCACAAGCTACCCTGCAGTATACAAAGTCATTCAAACTAGCTGCACCTCTACCAGCTTTGAGAACACTTTAATGATCAATCATTATAAAACATATCATATATATTATTCTGAAATGGACCAATCTGCACAATGACTACTTTTACTGTCGCTACTTTCACTATATTTTGATGAGAATACTTTTCTACTTTCACTTGAGGAACATTTTGAATGCAGGACTTTTACTGTAACAGAGTATTCCTACACTCTGGTACTTCTACTTTTACTCAAGTACAAGCTCTGAGTGCTTCTACTTTTACTCAAGTACAAGATCTGAGTACTTCTACTTTTACTACAAGATCTGAGTACTTCTACTTTTACTCAAGTACAAGTTCTGAGTACTTCTACTTGTACTCAAGTACAAGCTCTGAGTGCTTCTACTTTTACTCAAGTACAAGCTCTGAGTGCTTCTACTTTTACTCAAGTACAAGATCTGAGTACTTCTACTTTTACTACAAGACCTGAGTACTTCTACTTTTACTCAAGTACAAGATCTGAGTACTTCTACTTGTACTCAAGTACAAGATCTGAGTGCTTCTACTTTTACTCAAGTACAAGCTCTGAGTGCTTCTACTTTTACTCAAGTACAAGATCTGAGTACTTCTATTTTACTACAAGATCTGAGTACTTCTACTTTTACTCAAGTACAAGATCTGAGTACTTCTACTTGTACTCAAGTACAAGATCTGAGTACTTCTACTTTTACTCAAGTACAAGATCTAGGTACTTCTTCAACCTTTACCTTTACCCATAGGTCTCCCTCCACCTCCACGTCAACCTCCACCTTCAGCCTTAATAAATCTGTCCCTTTAATTTCAATGCATTAATCTACACGGGGTGATTATACCACAGCAGATTGGATGATAGTCATCACTCAGTTAGTGATCTGTTTCACCGTGAGGCAGAACATGTGCAGCAGTTAATGCTGCAGAGGCTGAGTGAAAGCTAATGAACTTTACCAGCTATGTGTGCTGACCACCGGAGGGGCTGTGTGTGTGTGTGTGTGTGTGTGTGTGTGTGTGTGTGTGTGTGTGTGTGTTTTCACTCATTATGGACGTCTGTTGTGTCTAATCCCCCTGTGGTGTGTGTAATTAAGAAATGGTCCACAGAAGGAAGGAGGCACTGGTTTTAAGGCATGGCCATGCATTAAAGAGTATGTGTGTGTGTGTGTGTGTGTGTGTGTGTGTGTGTGTGTGTGTGTCTGTGTGTGTGTGTGTTGTGTACGATTGAGTGTTTGGTCATTGCAATTGACCGTTCACTAAACCCTTTCGCCAATCTTAGTTTAGCAGCTGTGAGTAGCCACTTTATGCTTGAAGTATTAGAGATTAAACTGTGTGTGTTTATTAGCATCTCAGTCTAACTAGCTTACCTAGCATTACTTCCAAGACCTATAGATGTTCATAACAACTTATTTTGTGGGGTTACAAGTTATTGTACAACATAGCTCCAACACATCATGTATAATGTGTTGGAGCACTATCCAATAGAAGCGTGAGTGTTACCAAGTGATGGCACTGTGTTCAGGAACAGTGGCGGATTTAGGATTGTAGGAGATCCGGGGTCTAGCCCAGGATTTTGAAAAACTGTGAACTCGCCGGAGCCTCGCAGCGGGGCTGCTGCGGAGCGCATAAAGCAGACTCTTCACGCTAACGAAGGATCACTTCTTCTTCAGGGCAGGGAAGGCTACGCAGTACGCAGGCTACTGTGCCGCAGCTGCTGCCTCTCTGTTGGACTCCGGTACTGCACATTACTCACGAGACGTTTTAAAAATAAAAAAAGTTGCTTTAAGTGAAACATTCGGGGCTTTTCAGAAAACATCCGGGGCTTGAGCCCAAGTAGCCACCCCCTAGGGCCGCCACTGTTCAGGAAGTAAACAAAGGACTCTAATGGAGGCGTTTCAGGCAGTTTTGTGTGGTAGAGAAACTCCCTCTGGAGAGAACACAGGGATTTTAGCCTTTGCAGACCATACATGCACACAAACCTATAAAACACACTAGAGGACAGGGAACACCCCCAAAAAGCATAATAGGGCCTCTTTAAATATCCAGCCTCAGACCAACAACCAACTGATTGAGCTAGCATTAGCTTAATTAGCTTGTCACTTTGACTACAGGGAGACCCAGAGGACTTGCATGCAAAGCGATAGACATTTAATATATGGCATACAGGGTTAAGTGTGTGAATGTAATGTATAATTGCCACATAAAGGTTGGCTGTTGGCTTTCTGTGCAGCTAATGTATGAGAGTGTGTGTGTGTGTGTGTGTGTGTCTGTGTGTGTGACAATATGTGTGTGTGGAAATGTGTGTGTGTTGTCTGTGTACTTACTTCTGTCATAGCGTAATTACTCAGCTTCACTTCAGTGCACTTTCACTGTGATCCATTTTGCCCGTAAACTGACATGAAAATACACACACACACACACACACACACACACACACACACACACACACACACACACACACACACACACACACACATACACACTCTCTCTCCCCTCGGCGCTTGGCCCAAATCACTGTGACATTTACAGTTTCACAGCCATTAGAGCTTAATGTCCCGGGGGGGGGGGGAAGGCTGTTTGAAAGTGGCTGCTCCAGAATCAGATCCTCATCATTCTGAGGAAGCGTCCTCGTTAGCCACACCTGCTCTGGGATCAGCTGAGGAGGGGGAAGTGGATCAGGTCCCAGAAGGTTCACCTGATCTAAAGGATGTCACAGGTTCAGGTGGAACAGGTGTAATCTGTCAGAGAGACGGAGAGAAGAGGACAGGCCAGAGCGTTAGCGTTAGCGTTAGCACCTGATGATGAAAGCATCCCTCTGAAGCAGCTGTTGGATCACAACAAACCTTTCTTTAAAAATAAAGCCTTTGATTAAACTTGTGTTCCTTTTTTATATTACGCCCCTTGTAGCACTTTGGGATTACTTTTAGCAATGAAAGGTGTTTTACAAATAAAAAGTTTTATTCTAATTTAATGTGAGCATTGGAGAAAAGGGGACATACTATGATGACACTATGAGGACATATCTTATGTTTTTTTGTTTAAAAGAGTTTGGATATTCATGGTTAGCTAATTCCAGTGACAGAATAGAAATGAATCAAGTTACATAACTTTTATATTATCATATTTTGATCATAACGTGGCGTCTATCCTATTTTTAAACATGTAATAAATGTCAAAATACATTGTTTTTCGTAACCCAGCCAACCCTAGGTACACACTCTTGTCATAAACACACACACACACACACACACACACACACACACACACACACACAAACACACACACACACACATACACACAGTTGTGGTGACGAAGAGACAATATTAATCAAGTCTCCCCCTGAGCGTGGGCTGGTCGCTGCACCCTCGGGTGGAGAGGAGGCATTTTTCTCCCAGAAATGATATTGTCACATTGATGAGTGTGTGGGAGCGTCTGAAGGCAATATGTGTGATCTGTTTGCATTTTGGCATCATTTGTATCCGTGTGGTTATTCTGCTGGGCTGCTGCTGGTGGGCTTTTCCGAATATACGGATATGTTTTTATTACTTTGTGCAACTTTTTTCATTACGTCTCTATTTATATATCAGTTATAAGTGCGATGTCTGGGGCAGAAATGCTAAGCAGAAGTCGTGTAGTGCCGTGTCTGGAAAGTATTTTATAATGTATACAGTTCCTTGGTTAAAAGAGCTTTACTGATGACAGGTTGGAACGTTTCCTGAACTTATGTGATGATTTCACAGCTGAAAAAGCACAGGTGTCAATAGTTTTACACAAAAAATAGGTCACATTCATGCGTTTCGTGTGAAGGAGGTCATTCATCGTAATGTCTCTTAGTATCATTGGTACATTAGTGGGCAGTCAAATCAAACATTTAGCAGAAACATGACTTGGTTGAGTTTCACAGACCTCAACCACATTTACAGCGAAATACAGCTGTTTCACTGTAGATTCAAACTGATTGCAAGACGGAAATATATAACACAGTACGGGAAATTTAAATCACCGAAAAGCATAATAAGGCCTCTTTAAACAATAGGTTAATATTTATATGTTTTAATGTCAGTGAAATTTTACAAATATAGACATTGAAATATGTACAGTTTCTAGTATGGTCAACACATCAATTTCATCGTCGTTTGTGCTTAAATGCGTGCATCAAAACACACCAAATATTCACATCATGGTACTTTACTTTAAAAGGTATTCTAAGATTGTAATCCTGCAAAAAATGCCCATTTCCAATTCCCATTTTTTCTGCAACTTTGAGTCAAAACAATAACCTTTTAATTCTTATCACGCAACACGTTCCATATTCTCTTCCTGCCTAAGCCCATACATACTGTTTTTTACAAGATCTGTTATTTATTATGCTTTTATATAACTATAGGGTAACTCTGCATAGCATAGCACATGGGGAGGTCTGTGTGTGTGCATGAATGTGTGTGTGTTTGTGTGTGCATGAATGTGTGTGTGTTTGTGTGTGCATGAATGTGTGTGTGTTTGTGTGTGCATGAATGTGTGTGTGTGTGTTTGTGTGTGCATGAATGTGTGTGTGTGTGAGTTTTGCAATCACCGCTGTGTAACTGCATACAGTTTGCAGATGTAGACTGAGAGGGAAACCCTGTCTGGTCCCTGGAGAGGAGAGTGTGTGTGTGTGTGTGTGTGTTCCTGTGTATGTATGTGTGTGTGTGTGTGTTCCTGTGTATGTATGTGTGTGTGTGTGACGTGATACGAGCTGGTTCTGTGTGTTTGTTTGTACAGAATGTAATCCAGTGTTTACCTGTATTTATGCATTGCGTAGTTGACCGTCTTTCCCATAAGTGTTATTCTGCTTTTTGTGTTTTCATTCTGTCTGTATCTGAGAGTGTGTGTGTGTCGCACTCTGTGAAACACACACACACACACACACACACACACACACACACACACAGGGGATCTCGTGGTTTCGGCGTCCCTCGTTAACATGCTCTGTTCAGGATTTCCTACAAGATGTGGCTACAAAACCAGTTCCAGACTCTCTTCCTCCTCCTCCTCCTCCTCCTCCTCCTCCTCCTCCTCGTCTTCCTCTCTCTTTGTCTTTAGAAGAGAAGAAGTCTGCTTCTGATTTAAAGCGTCCTCCTCTGGGTCCTAACTCCCCCCCTTCGTTGTCGAGGCGTGCCGCCAAGTGCCTCTTAAAGAAAAACACAAATGAAGTTCATGAATAAAACCGTGTGTCTCGCAGGGAGCGCTGGATGTTCGCCTTTATCTACAAAAAGCCGCTGTTGTGCTTCATTTTAAACTAAATATTTGCTTCCTCATCTCATACACGGGTCTTTATAATGCGTACTATGCAGATTTGGAGGAAGACACTGATTATTAATAAAGACTGTTCCATGAGTAGGCACTGGTAGGCTATATATCAATACAAGTACACTAAATTAAACGTGCTATGATGTTGTGACAGTACATTTACCACAAAGTCAATATGGAGTGTGTTTATATGTATGATAACAGAAGGGAATGTCTGTTTATTGACAGAATTAAATGCTTGATAGTTGATAGTAAATCAGATATTGCAGTAAATCTGTCCTACGTGTTGATTTACTGAAGTGCCTGTACTTCTCTCCTGTATTTAAAGATGCAGTGTGATTATACTCCAAATTGACGGGTTAATGACAATAACAACAATATTTCAAATAATACAAAATAGGAAAAAAATCGTTATAAAAAGATAGCAATACTGAGATTAAAAATGCTAACCTGAATTAATTAGAAAAACGTTATAATTAATAAACAAATACATAAATACACTTTTTAATCTCTCTTGCCATTTTTTATGTGGAAAGATCTGATAGAATTTACCAAAAAGTGACGGCTTAACAAAAATTATTAATATAATAATAATAATAATAATAATAATAAAAATAGGGGAAAAATCTATAAAAAAATTTAAGAAAATACTGATATTAAAAGTTAAAATTGATCATTAAAAAATACTTTAAATAAATATATTTACAGCCAGTTTGACACGTCCAAAAATATGAGGAAAACCCTTTTGAAAGCATAATAGGGCCCCTTTAAAACTGCCGTTTACCCACCTTTGGTAGGCTTAATGCTGCAAAAATAACACCACAGTTCCTTGATGTCCTCTTTACTTCCTCTCCAACATTTCCACTTGTAAAGCTTTTCCTCTCACAAGCTTTTTGCAATTTAATCCACGGCGCTTGTCCACTTTATTTGTGTTGCATTGTTCCACATTATGTGTAGCTTTGCTCCCGAATGAATTTGCACAAACCTGTCACTCCCCCGAGGCCCTAAAGCTGAATCAGTGCTACAAATCTATTACATGAACATGAGGTCGAATAAATGAACATGCATGCAGCGAGGGAACGTGCTGAGTGTGCATTCCGGATGCTAATACAGGAGGAGGTAATAAAACAGGCAGAAGGAGAAATGTGGTGCAAGAGGACAAACCTGACGTCTTTCTAAAGGTTTGTGAAAGATTCGACTTCCCTAAGATTTATCTTATTTGGCTTATTTTTGAAAGGCTAGCTGTTTCCCCCTCTTCCCCTTCTTAATTGTTATAAGACTGAAGATAAAGATTCCTCTAAAAATCATATTTGATGATTTCATAGATAGATAGATAGATAGATAGAGAGAGAGATAGATAGATAGATAGAGAGATAGATAGATAGATAGATGGATAGATAGATAGATGGATGGATGGATGGATGGATAGATAGATAGATAGATGGATAGATAGATAGATGGATAGATAGATAGATGGAGGGTTAGATAGATAGAGAGATAGATAGAGAGAGAGATAGATAGAT
This sequence comes from Dissostichus eleginoides, assembly GCA_031216635.1. NCBI lineage: Eukaryota > Metazoa > Chordata > Actinopteri > Perciformes > Nototheniidae > Dissostichus > Dissostichus eleginoides. The sequence continues at coordinate 4,816,526 of CM062284.1, read as the reverse complement.
GGATAGATAGATAGATGGATAGATAGACAACTTATTTTGACCAAAACAGAAGACAGCTTGATTTTGCCCAAAACGTACAATAAGTTTGAAGAGGCTCTATAAAATGAGCACAGAAGAATTATCAGGTCTTTTGTTCAAACTAGGTCTTAAAATTACGTCTGAAAATGACGGCTGTAATAAACAAATTTTCCTATTTCACATATCCACGCAATTTAAATTAACTTCAAGTTTCTACCTGGACTATTCATTGATTGAGATTCAATCAAATATCTTTCCCATGACGTCTTTCTTAAGGTTTATGAAAGATCTGACTTCCCCAAGATTCAGTTCCTCCATTCATCTTATAGCGCAAACCCTTTTAAAGCAAACTGCTGTTTCCTTCTGTCCCTCAGATACAAACCGTATGTTCCCAGCAGCCTCTCTGGGTGTTTACTCATCGATCAATCTCTCATTACTTTATCCTCCGCCTCCTTTTGTTTTATTTTGCTCATCTGTTGTTTCAACCACCGCGGCTGCAGTCAGATTGCTTTGATTGAAATGTCTGCAGAAAGATTGACAAAGTCAGCGATGCAGGAAACATTGTGTGCTTTGTTGTCTTCAGTCCTGCTGTTGTTGACACTTGAGATAAACAACATATAGGCGTTGATATACAGTAATATCAGAGTTGGCCTCCAGGTCATTTTTGATTTCTGCTTTGCTCCGACGGTGCAACACATTGCTCATTTCTCTTCTGAGGAATTTGCTCCAAGCTTTAAGGATCAGACGTCTTTTATTCGTCCCGCAGCGGGGACATTTACAGTGTTTTAACAAAAGGGACAGTGCAGATAAAAGGCTAAATAAAGACAGAAAGACACATTAATACAATACAAGTCTTCAGCCTCGTGTTGTGGTCTTAAGATAAGATAAGATGTACTTTATTGATCTCAATTTGGGAAATGTAGCAGCATAAAAAGACAAGGCGTCGTACATTAGAGAAATTCAAAGACTAGAAATAAACAATTCAAAATATACAAAAGAAAATATACGTGTGGGAAGACACATTTACAGTAACAACATATAAAGCAGGATATTATACATACATTACTTAAAATATATGTAGGTCAATGGTGGGGGTTTGGGTTATCACTTTTGGTTATTGGGTAGTTAAAACCCCCTGAAAAAAATTATGAAATGTACGTGATTCATGATAATCAGAAGCAAAAGAAATCAAAAGCAATATGAGATGATTTTAGAGAAATTAAAAGACAGAACAAATCCAAAATGTAAACATCTCAAATGTAAAATGTACAGTGGGAGTGACAGTGTCTCGCTGGGATCACAACTTGTTAAGCAAATGCTAACACAGATACCCCATAACTACAGATACTCAGTGTGTGTGTGTGTGTGTGTGTGTGTGTGTGTGTTTTGTGTGTGTGTGTGTGTGTGTGTGTGTGTGTGTGTGTGTGTGTGTGTGTGTGTGTGTGTGTGTGTGTGTGTGTGCATTATTGAGGATTCAACCCCCCCCCCCGTGCTCTAATTGGACATGTTACCAATTATCCCCTGGGATTAAAAGGATCCTCTTATCCCTGGAAGGATCAACCTGACATCTGATCTAAGACCTCTCTGAACATGATAGTTTGACCTCTGTATGATAACCTGCTGACCCGACACATACACCCACACACACACACACACACACACACACACACACACACACACACACACACTTCAGCGACCACCTGCTGGGGAATAATATAAGAGTTCAATAGGTCAGGTAGCTGGGTTGAACGTGTCATTTGTAGTTGTGGGATCTGATACCTGAATACAAGTTGGTTCCAGAATAGTAAAAAACCTTATTAACAAAGTTAGCTGTTTCCCCTTCTTCCAGCCTTCATGCTAAACTATGCTAATTGCCTGCTGGTTCTGGCTTAATCTGGTTTAGGAACAAACACAAGGTTTATAGCTTAATCTGGTAGAGAATCAATAACAGTGTTTGCCTTCTACGTTTGGTTTCTTATAGCTTGGAACAAATTGGTTCCTAATTCGTAAAATAGCTTATTTCTGAAGATAAAGATTCCTCTAAAATGCATATTAGATGATTTCCTCTCATAAACAACTACTTTTGACCAAAACAGCCAGAAAGACAGCTTGAATTTGCCCAAAACTAAGAGAGGCTATTTTACATTACATGTTACTTGTTAGTCGCTTTTATCCAAAGCGACTTACATACTCAATACTGTGGGCAATCCCCACAGGAGCAGTGGGGTTTGAACCTGTGACCCCCTGATCCAAACACCTACGCACTACCCACTGCAGCACACGCCTCCCTACGCCTATATTAAATGAGCACAGATGAAATCAGACACCTCTTTTGTTCAACCTAGATCTTAAAATTACATCTTAAAATGACGGCAGTAATAAACACATTTTCCTATTTCACGTATCCACGCAATTTAACAAACTACAAGTTTCTACCCGGACTATTCACTTGGGAAAGAGGATTCAATCAAATACTAAGGGACCATATCCAAACCTAATTACCATCTTCATACCAGAATATAATAAATCATCATGTAGTTTTTACATTTACATGCATACATATTTGAATCCTACCTGCTGTATGTTATCAGGGGCTTTTGTTGGTGGCTCTCAGGGGTCTTGGAGGGGAAACCCCAGTGTAATGTAATTGTTAAATTGCGCTGTACTTCAATTAACTCCAAATTATCCCATTTGGCGAGTGTATAAGAACGGCTGTTGTAATCATACGTTTCCCTCTCGCCTCTATTATCCCCCCACGTACAAAGCAGACGATTCAGAAACACAAATGTTCCCATATGACGGTTCCCCAGGGCCAAAAAATTATCTATAAAATGACCGACTGCCATGTGCGAGCCATTCATACATTAGTGTTGGGTAAAAAGTGAGTTTATGATTGGAACAGTTCCTATTCTTTGGGAAAAACGTTGGTAAATGCTTCCTCTTGATGTTAATGTAGCTATGAATATTCTTAAAATACACGTAGGGTCAATGATGGGGGGTTTGGGTTATTACTTTAGGTTATTGTGGGCGTCATTGGGTAGTTCAAATCCCCTGAAGAAAATAATTCAATCTACACTTTTCATGGTAATCAGAAGCATATTGTTGTATTCTTTTGACTTAAATATGCTAATATGAATATATAGTTGTTGATGGTTGCGTCTTTCCTTAAATTAGAAGTTGTTTTCGTCACAGAGATGTGGAAAAAGTAGGAAACCCTTATTTCTGATGACAGTAAACGCATTAAAACTCAATCTCAATCGTTTCTTTTTGGTTTTGCTTCTACAAGAGCTTCGTGTACGGATACAATTTTGACTTTTTTTACAATAAATTGAAATTACGCCACAATGGACTCTCTACGGACTCTTGTATGGATACAGTTTTCCAGACAGACCTCCCTTTGTTAGCCTTTCATTAGCCCTTCTATCAGCTATTGGGAAAAACGTTGGTAAATGCTTCCTCTTGAGGTTAATGCTATGAATATTCTTAAAATACACGTAGGGTCAATGATGGGGGTTTGGGTTATTACTTTAGGTTATTGTGGGCGTCATTGGGTAGTTCAAATCCCCTGAATTTGAGCCCTTGCTCCATTTTTATTTGCAATTATTTTTGTATTCCTCTGACTTAAATATGCTAATATGAATATATAGTTGTTGATGGTTGCGTCTTTCCTTACATTTAGAAGTTGTTTTCGTCACAGAGATGCGAAAATTAGGAAACCCTTATTTTTGTTGACCTTATACTGTAAACATCGCAACTCAATCTCAATCATTCATATTTGGTTTTGTTTCTACAAGAGCTTCATGACTTTTTTACAATAGATGGAAATTAAGCAACTACAGAGTCTTGGATGAAAACAGTTTTTCAGTCAGACCTCCTTTCATTAGCCCTCCTATCACCTACATTGTTTTTATATTCGCTACCATAATGCACATGACCATAACATTCCTCCACCAACTCTTATCTCACTGGATTCAGGATATATTTTTCCGTACGACTACTGATACCTTTATTTTCTTAGACCCACTGTGCCAGGCTGTTTGACTGCGATAACTTACAAAGAGACAGACGATTTGCCGCCAAGCCTGAACACACACCGTGCTTTGGGAACACACTGTGCTGATGTTGTACACCAGTTTGGGAACAGCGGCGTGTCATTGGAGATTAAAGCTCGCCTAGACGGTTTTTATTTTTTTGCTGTAATGAGCCGCCAGACTGAGCGAGGCTGGGCCCTACAAGCACTCTTATAAATCAGGCTTTCATGTGAATTATTCAGTACATCTTTTACCCCAAGGAAATGAAGAGTAAGGGAGAAAAGGGGGGGAAAGTATGACCACCAAGAGGAAGCCATGATTAAATGGTGGTAATAAAGAGAAAGGGTAGAGGTTAGGGATTGTCAGGTAGAAGAGGAAAGAGCTCTTGGGAACTTGAGAAGAGATGGAGGTCGGTTTATCAGGAAGGATTCTTAATTCGTTGGTGCTTTTTGAAGGAAAAGAGTCCTTATCTTCTCTTGGATTTCTCCTTTTTAGCCATGCTTTGATGTGTCTTAGTGTAACCTCTAAGACAGATATGCATGGTCCCTATAGGATGGATCATACCGACTTAAAGGCACGCCCTGTCTTTACTGTAGTGCCATCATGAGTTGATATTATGTTTTTTTAGGTGAAATGTATTGAAAAGCGGGATAGATTGCCCTTAAATGACATGAGGACATTCAAGTCCCACAGGATGATTAACGTGCAATGCAAAACATTTTGTGATCTTGAGCGATCCTCCTACTTTTCTTCTATCGTCATCATCAGGTCAAAATTATGCAAATATTCACTACTATCTAAAATGTATTTGATAACTTTTGATATTCTGATTCCAATTGGCAAACTTTAGCATGTTAACCGGCTAAGAGAAAATCTGAATCGTATCAGATTAAAGCACATCTTTCTAAACCTCATAACTAGATAAATTCTCAGTCTCCAACCATTAAAATAAGCTGACTATTTGCTACCTTAAGGTCCTTACACACCAAGCCGATTTCGGCCGTCGATAGATGTCAGGCCGTGGATGAGCGTCCTGTCGCCCTACTCAGATTGGTGTGTCCCGCACCGTCGTCTTTTCGGCCGTGCCGACACCTTCCGCCGCCGATTCAACATGTTGAATCGGGAGGCTGTCGGCTAAAGGCCGTCGGCTAAATAAATCACTCTGATTGGCTGTTCAGCTTAGCGAATCAGTGCATGAGAAGCGAAACGGAAGTGAGGGACCCAAACAAACGATTAAGAAGGCAAATCTGAGATTTCATTTAACTCCAGCTCTCGACACAGGTTCGGGAAAGCACCGTGAGCTTCTCGCTGTAGAGTGAAAATGGAACGCACACGCTATTTGTTGCTTGTTTGTATCACGCAGTCTTCTCTCGGTTATCACGCAGTCAGTCTTCCGGTTGTTGCCTCTTTTGAATGACGAATACACACTACCGCCGCCTGCTGGTAAGGAGAGTTATTGCCACTCACGCATGCGCAGTGCGTACGTGCAACTTGGCCGTCGGCTGAAGTCTTTGCGGTGTGTTCCAGTGCGACTGTTGGCCAAGACGCAGGAGACGTGAGGCGACACAACAATCGGGTCCGTCGGGACGTGTTCTTTGGTGTCAGATTGGTGTGTAGGGGCCTTTAGACCTTAACTTTAGAACCGCAAAGAGTCGACTATTTTGATAATCAATTTATATGTTTGAGTAACTTTAATCTTTAAAACATTTCTGATTACAGCTCGTTAAATGTGAGTTTATTTCTGATTTCATTACTCCTCTATTAACGTAAACTAAATATCTTTGATATGTGGAAACCCAGGACATTTGAAGACGTCATCTTGGGCTTTGGGAAACATTGCTCACTTTTTTCTGAAATTTTATAGACCAAACAACCAATCAAGAAAATAATCGACGGTGAAAATAACCTCAGTTTCTGTCTCTACTTTCCTCTAACACCACCTCCTTGCCAAATGTTACATACTATACCATGAGTGCCGAGCATTAAAAACACATTTTGGAAACCATGATCGATACAAACTCTTTATATAATCTTCGTGCTGATGTTCTCATTCAGCTTCAGCCCCGACCCCATTAATCTCTTTGACATTTACTGACAAGCTCCACATTTTCTCCGTTCATTCATTCTTCTAATTTCCGATCCCATATCAATCCCTTCTTTCCGTGCACTTTTATTTTCCCCTCTCCTTTTCCTTCTCCTCTTTCTTTTTTCCATCTTCCTAGTATGCTACCTTCCCCCTTCAGCCAGTGTTGCTATGGTGATGTGAGTTTTTTTAATTGAATATACTGGGAGCTTCTTCCAATGTTTTTTTTCTTACTGGTTTTCTTTTGTTTCTCTGCAGAGGAGGAGGCAGCCATTGTTTTCAGCTGCTGTGTGTTTATTATGAGGGTGGGTACATTCACTTAGGTACTGTTTTTAGTTACTTTTACTTGAGTATTTTTACATTTTATGCAAAATGGTGACCAGTAACTTGAAAAGACGGCAGAACTGATCGAGGTTTTCTGTAAATATCCAAGTCTGTTCACATTTTCTTTTCCATTAACTAGTATTTAAACACTGTTAACGCCCATAGTGTTCCCTTTAGTGTTTACTTCCTGTCTGTCTTCTTCTGCTGTTCCCTTTAGTGTTTACTTCCTGTCTGTCTTCTTCTGCTGTTCCCTTTAGTGTTTACTTCCTGTCTGTCTTTTTCTGCTGTTCCCGTTAGTGCTTACTTCCTGTCTGTCTGTCTTCTTCTGCTGTTCCCTTTAGTGTTTACTTCCTGTCTGTCTTCTTCTGCTGTTCCCTTTAGTGTTTACTTCCTGTCTGTCTTTTTCTGCTGTTCCCGTTAGTGCTTACTTCCTGTCTGTCTGTCTTCTTCTGCTGTTCCCTTTAGTGTTTACTGCCTGTCTGTCTTCTTCTGCTGTTCCCTTTAGTGTTTACTTCCTGTCTGTCTTGTCTGGTCTCAGTCACAAATAGACAACGAAAAGGACTCTGAATACGTTTTTTTTAGTTAATTAAAAATATTTTAGGCCGGAATGAATTAAGTACTATTTAAGTGTTTGAACCAGCAAGTAAATTGCATTTAAAAACACAATAAACCTTATTTACACACGTCTCTCTCCCAATGTAAGTCAATGGGAAAAGTGTTTTTTGGGAGGACTGACACAGAAGTGGAGTACCAAAAAAAGGGTTCAGCCACTACAGAAATGTGCATCCTTGCATGGCTAACTTCCTTGAGACTTGATGCACAGCGGTGTGGCACTTTCCAGAATGTGTGAAGCTCTCTGTGTTTCTGTCAGGGTTTTGTGGGCGAAGCAAAGGGACCAGAAAGAAATGAGGAGGAAGTGTAATTTCAGAAAGTTAAAAGTATTTAGGAAAGGAGGGAAACCCCGTCCAGAGAGAGATGTTGGAAACGAGGTTAAGGCACAGAGAAGCTGAACTGAACTGAAGAGAGCTGAGTCATCAGAGATCGGATTGAGATGAAACTTTCCCTTTGGGGAGATTTGGTTACTGGCTGGAACGCAAATTCATTTTACAGTCAGGGAAGAACAGGAAAGAAATCAAATCATAAAAGTAGGATTAGCAATAAAAGAACAGCATGAACAAGCAAGAGAAGCAAAAGTGAGTAAAAGAATATCATATGTTCTTGTATAACTAAAGATTTTGGATTGGATTATGTTTTATACTGGACCTGACTTTATAGGATTGTTAACTATTGAACTGTTTCTGTTTCGCATGGCACATAATGCAGTTTATAATGATAACACTGTCCTAATGTATGTCCAAACACCTGGTTATGGTGGTAGTATTGTAAAGAAGACTGTAATATCGGACGCTTAGAAGGCGAATGGTCAATAATCGACGTTCTTAAGTGAGAAAAAAGAAGCTCAAAAAGACAGAGTTATAATTTGTTTTACTAAATCAGTGTTATTTTGAAAGATGGAGAATTAAGTATGAAAACGCTACGGGAGACAATAACAGTAGCATTGAAAAAGAGACGTGAAATAAGACACATCAAGTGATTTGGTCAGAAACAATACCTTTTAGAAAGACTTGAGGTATGGGGGCGTAGTAAGATTAGCATTAATAGCAAAGGTTTGACTCTAGTTTATTTAATTTATGAAGCAAATGCATGAGAGTCTAACCTTGCTTCAAGCACGCAAAGTAGACTCCGAAAATGAATGAATAAAGAGAATAGTAGCAGTCAGATTGACCTGCAGAGAGGAGAGGCCTCTGATGCACAAAGACAACAGCAGAGAAGAAGAAAGGGAAGGTGGATGTGGGCGAACAGCGGAAAGATTGATGAAGCAAGGGAATAAGCAGCGAGGCATTTTCTAACCCGAAGAAGACAAACACCAGAGTACTAGAGCAGCACAATCATAGCCAAAACAATATCATTGACATTCTATTTTGAATTGAATCGAATGCTGTCAAGTTATTCTGTACTTTGCTATTGTGAATAAATAGGTCCTAATGGGAATTATACCTGGGTATTAAGCTGATGTGATTTTGGCAATTTGTTTGTTTATTTGACTAAAAGGCAGCAAGCAAAGGACTCATGACTTAGTTCACTATTACTAAGAACTGTGATACCTCAAAGAAAGATAGTGTGTCTCAAATTGCGTACTACTGGAGATACTTGGCTATTGTGAGTGCATATACATGTATATATCACAATGTGAAATATGGCTAAATGCACTATTTGCAGAGGTGGGAAGTACATTTACTCAAGTACTGTACTTAAGTACCATTTTGAGGTATTATTACTTTCCATTTCCTGCTACTTATATATAATATGTTTTATAATGATTGATCATGAAAGTGTTCTCAAAGCTGGTAAAGGTGCAGCTAGTTTGAATGACTTTGTATACTGCAGGGTAGCTTGTGAATTTACTCCAGGTGGAACTAAAGTCTGATTCAACACTTGATTATATTTCACATCATTCATCCAGATCTGTAAAGTAACTAGAGGTATTAAATACATGTAGTGGAGGAAAAGTACACCATTTACCTCTGAAGTGTGGTGTAGTAAGTACACAGTAGCAGTCTTCCTCTCTGAGAACGTTCCTCTCTGAGATCTCTCTCCTCTCACTATATATATCGCTATGCAGACAGCCCAACAGACGAACACATGCACACACCCACGCCTGCACACACACACACACACACACACACACACACACACACACACACACACACCACACACACATACACAGAGGGAGAAGCCTTAGCCTTCAAAGCTCGTCTTCCCCGACACACACGTGCAACACACAGCCTGCAGCACAAAGTGTAACATGATAGCAAGTGTGTGTGTATCTGTTCCCTCAGGTGATGCTACAGTAGTTTAAACATGTGTGTGTGTGTGTGTGTTTTGTGTGTGTGTGTGTGTGTGTGTGTGTGTGTGTCTGTGTGTGTGTGTGTGTGTGTGTGTGTGTGTGTGTGTGTGCCCATTCAGCAGCACTAAAAGGCCTTTAACCCCCTCGGAAGCCTGAGTCAGTAACATGGCTGTCAATGAGGTTGAAGAATATTAGAGTGTGTGTGTGGGTGGCTCATGTGAGAGTGTGTGTGTGTGTGTGTGTGTGTGTGTGTGTGTGTGTGTGTTTCATGAAATATGCATCATTGTCATGCGAGTGCAGGAATGCTTGAGCACACGTATGGTGGGAATTTCAATGTGTGTTTGTGTGCATGTGTGTCAGGGTTTTTCTTCTTTTGTTCCTGTGATTATGCTGATTACTTTCTTTGCTTACTTCCACCTCTTTACACACACACACACACACACACACACACACACACACCACACACACACACACAACACACACACACACACACACACACACACACACACACACACACACTGAACAACAGACGTAGGAGCATCTGTTTGGGCATAAATTTGCTTCATGAGAGACAGATAAAATGCCTCGAGATGGATGGGAAGAGTTTTCCTGTTAAATGAAATGGAGGATTTGTGTTAAACGGATTGGATACACACTGATTTTAAAGAATTATTCTTCCAGGGAAACACCGCCGCGTTTGTGACTGGAAATTAGGAAAAGCCAAAGATTAGCAAAACGCCGACTCAGTCACATTTTTTGATGATGAAGTCAGAAGTGAGAGGAAGTGCTGTTGTGTATGTGAGCTTATGGCAGAGCTTAACCCGCTTTCTCCTGATATTCTGCAATTATAAAACTCTTATATAACAGGAAGTCCAGCAACCTGACTTCAGCTGCATCGCCAAGAAAAGCCTGTTTTCGTAATCACCTCTAGTGGTTTACTTACTTAGTTTAAAAGTCATTATTTAATATGTTTTAAGGCAAAAGCTACAGTATGAGAAAAATAAAGAGCTTTTTGAACATTAAAGCATGGAGACATGTGATAGTAGAGGCAATAAATACTGATATGAACCTGAACATGAGCAGTATGTGTCCTCCCTAAGACATTAATACAATAAGAATGAGAAGTTAAAGTACTAATATGCACACTGTAAAGTATATAACAATAAATAATATGTTAACAAAGGTCTAAAATGCTATATGTGCAGTGGTGAAATATCTGTGTGTGTGTGTGTGTGTGTGTGTGTGTGTGTGTGTGTGTGTGTGTGTGTGATGGATTGCTTGTGTTATGAGATGCCATAATTTACTGCCGCCTAAAATCGGACACATCCTGCTGTTCCTCTGACACACTCTTCTATATGGATGAGAAACTGTGTGTGTGTGTGTGTGCAGCCTGGAGTAGTGTGTGTGTGTCTCTTCCTCCCCTGTTTAATGCAGAAGTGTGTGTGTGAGGTGTGTTTGCCTCGCTAAGTATACCTGAGGGAGTTGTGCATTGTGTAGCCGCACTTCATCACACCTGACATGCGACTACAGAGAGAGAGAGAGTGTGTATCACTCACACACGGCCTTGGTCAACCCCTAACACACACTGTGCAGAGACACACTCATCCATCACACTTACACACACACACACACACACACACACACACACACACACACACACACACACACACACACACACACACACACACACACACACTCTCACGGAAACATGTACATATATCATACTGTAGTGTAGACTATCAAAACATATGGGGATACTCACAAGCACTTAAGAATGATAATGATTTTTCTACTTCTTCTTCTTCAACACAAACACTCATCAGATCGAACACTGAACTAAAAAGTGTCTGTGTGTGTGAATAAGTTGTCTTTACGTGTGTGTTCCTGCAGCGGTTTGACACACACACACACACACCTCAGGTCAGTCTCCAGAATGAGAGACACTGAGAGGTTTCTGGCTGTGCTGCAACGATAACAAGTCATGGTGTTGTTTCCTGATCTGGAGGGCAGAACACAGAGGATCCAATCAGCTCAGATCCATTCAGAACCCCCCCCCTCTCCTGCAGATCTATAACCTGATAGGAACAGATAATAACGTACCATATTTCTGCAGCACAAGGTCTCACTCTGATGGGGAATCTGAGACTTCTGAAACTTTATTTCACCGCTGTGGCGTTGTCTTGGTTACAGCGTCTTCATTGTCTTCCATTTGTTTAGATTTCCCCGGTCCTCTACTCACTTTTCCTCTTAAACCTACAAAGAATCCGACTTGCAGGTCACATGATCCAAGTAATAATTGAATTCAAACTACGGACATGTCTCCTACAGTTAGTTTTCTGCAGGTTTTGTTCATGCCACTATGGGTTTCCTGAAAAGTGAGGAACGCTGATACGATTTTCTGAAAAGTTGAACAACTCTGAGCGGTTGCTACGGTTTTTACTCGAGGCGGCTGCATGTGACGACAATGGTCTTTGGATTCAATTCAAAACAGGACACTCGCATTCAGAGAAAGGCGGTATTTGGACACGGGAACTATAATCAGCCTATTAAAAACTGCCTATAAGTGCTGTTAAAGTTCTACAAAAAAGACGTGTAACCCTGATCTGTGCAGTGATTATTTATCTAATATATCATATTCCAATTACTTGTATATAGACTCTCCTTTCACTATTTCTATTTTATTTGTATTACTTACACTATTATCAGTTTTATTGTGTTGCATTGTTGGAGGAGTCTGTGACCTCAGATTTTCATTGCCATATCTACACTGTAGCTATGTACACATGACAATAAAAGCCTTGAATCTTGATTGGGTATTTTGCTCTAAACTCTGCCAAAGTGTCGGTGACCTACGCTCATAACTGAACTCAAACGCATCACGTATGGACGGTATAAAGCTAGTGCATAGCTCCATACTGTATATCATCTCTGAGAGGATGCACTTATTAAGTAGAACTTTTGTCCTCAACAGTGTGAAACAAATACATTTAACAGAACAGACAGAAAATATGGATTCATCTTCACAAAGACGGCGGAATCTGTCACTGCATAGGACGAGCTTTTCAGCGATTTAGCTTTCATTTAGTGGACAATGAAGCTGTTCTCCTTACGTCTTTATCTGCATCACTGCTTATGTGAACTAACTAGCTCTGCAGAAGATAAAAACTGTTAACAAAACAGATCGATTCCCTCAGGTCACACTGGTATCATGCGGTGTGATATTGCTCTTGTTGTTGTATCGCTGCCTGGAAACACTTCCTGGTTGCGGCTGTGCTTCGTCTGACTGCAGCTCTGCCTTGGATCACTGTGCTTTTATTATGAGGGTCTGTACTGTATGTGTGCATGCTTTATTTGTGCACCCTCCCCCCTCTCACCCCTCTCTCTCTCTCTTCCTCCCCTGTGACCAGCCTTAAATGACTGTCTGCCAATACTCTCTCCTCCCTGCTACCCTTCCTCACGTTTCTCTTTCATCTCGGCATTTCCCTCCATCCTTTTTCTTTCATTCAGCTCTTTCTCTCCCTCTTTCTCTCCCCTCTTTCTCCCCCTTTTCCCTCCCTGGGCTTTGCAGGAATTCCTCCCCAGCTCCAGTCCACTAATCAATTCCCTCCTGAGTCAGTCACTCTGCTTTCTCCTTTCTGGAGCTCCATTTGATCTGCTTCATTTCCACGTTTTTACACCCAATGCCATGGCCGTATATGCAGGATTTTATAAACACCAATGTCCTAAATTCATTCTAATATAGGGGGGTTCATTTTTATTTATTTCCCGGCTCTAGATATGTTCTTTTTAATAATCTTTGAAGTAGTAATGCATCAGAATCAGATTGAATGATGCAATGAATGGCCCTCGTTGTAATCTGACCACGCAGAAAATGATCAGAAATGTCCAAAAATGTATGTTGTTAATGATATGTAATGTAGTTTATGAAGACCATCTTGTGCCGTAATTGAATTGAATCTTAAAAATAGCAGAGGGAGAGATCAGGAGGAGAAAAAACCCCATGGTCATTTGTAATTTCATGGTACATGCATGCATATACTATATATACAGTATATCAATAAATATATATATGTACACCTCGAAAAACATACCAAGATGTTATCGTGCATATTGCATTTGCATAATTTTTCAGTGGTTAAATAAGCACTCAGATCCTTTCCTTAAGTACAAGTAGTAATACCACACTGTGTTGTAAGTATACTTAAAGCACCAAAACTAAAAGTGCATATTTAGTGCGGATTTTCGGGAAATATCTATATTTTATTTACCTACTTAAAATGTGTGTGTCACTTTCATTTTGCAGCTGATAGAGGTCAAGATAACTTTAATGATGTGTTTTTTAACCGATCAATCCAATGCCTCATAATTCATTCATTAATACATTTTTTATAACACTAGGAACCTGCAAATATTGTCAAAAGTACAATATGTGCTTCCAATTGTAATTGTATCGGTATAAAGCCGCAGAAAATGGAAAAACTCAAGTAAAAGTACCTCCAAATTGTACTTTGGGTATTTTTGCTGCCATTCTCATGATCACAGTAGATATTTTTTCACATGCTTTTTCTACCTGTCCACCTCCATGTATTCCCAATCTCATTTCCTCTCATTATGTCAGTGTCATCTGGACGATTTGCTCCCTCCCACTCCTCCCTTTTCTCTCCTCTCCTCTGCTGTCTTTAATGGGAACTGGTGGGAGGCAGCGGTGGTCCATCTTGAGTTATAGTTTGTTTTGATGTGCTGGTATAGATAGAGAGAGAGACTGGAGTTTAAAAGCACAGAAGAAGAAGAAGACAGGAATAGATGCATTCTGCAAAAAAAAGGGGAGAAACAGAAGAGACAAAAGGGAGAGGAAGATGATGGCGGCTTTAAAACATCACAGTTGACCCTGTCATAGCTGATTTTATGATAAAAATGTCCTTAATATGTGTCTTTGGTAGCTGTAGATGCCAGTTTCTGAGATACATCCTTTTTCTTATAAAACCATATTTAGTATCGGACTACAGTCTTTTTTTCTTAAAATATCGTAAAATATCTTGGTAAAACAGAAATCTCACGGATAAAAATAACATTTTTCAGCCAAAATGTTCAAAGGATTTTCACAATTTTCTTCAGATTTTTGATAAAACAACACAGAGAACATGTCAACATATCGGATATGGATTAAAAAGGGAACTCCTCATTGATAATCTAATAGATAATGGTAATACTGGTTAGATTGATTGCCTGAAAAGGAGGCGGCGGACCCTCAGGATCTTGAGTCTGAATGAATTAGAGCGCAGCAGATCTCCAGAGATCCTCAGTGCTGGAGGCAGTGCCCTGTGATGAGGGAAAACCCCTGAAAGGTCCCAGTGTGGCGTGAGAAAACCATGTTAGAGCTACAGATGGCAGCCTGCGAGGATTATGCAGAGAGAAGAAGAAGAAGCAGGGAACGCTGTACACACTTTGTTCCAGAAACATCTATCGACTCCCTCTCTCTTTTTGATTCATGTCTTGAAAGTGTGTGTGGATCCCAGCATCAGAAGAGGAATTGATCTGAGAGCAGACGATTAGCTTCTGTTGAAGGAATCTGATACTGCTGAGGGATCAAATTAGGCCAATTGTTTGATTTTGCTTTCTAACAACTTCTGTTTGATTGTTTTTATCAGCCGGGCGATATTGTTTGACTCTAA
This sequence comes from Dissostichus eleginoides, assembly GCA_031216635.1. NCBI lineage: Eukaryota > Metazoa > Chordata > Actinopteri > Perciformes > Nototheniidae > Dissostichus > Dissostichus eleginoides. The sequence continues at coordinate 4,801,490 of CM062284.1, read as the reverse complement.
GTCTGTTTCTATACGATCCCATTTTTCTACCGTTTAATTCCTATTCCCATCAAGATCCTTGTCAGTTAAATGTAAATGTACTTCGTCAACGGTCTTCAATCAGCTCACTGCAAAGAACATGTCTTAATAAACGAAAATAGGGTAAAACATGTGCTCATCCTTAGTTATTTCATTACATAAGAACAATTATTTCATGTTTTATGGAATTATAGCATGGTCACATGACTTCACGTCAACACCGCTAAGCTAAAGGAGGCTAATGTTGGGCTATAAAGGAACTACAGCACGGTCACATGACTTCACGTCAACACCGCTAAGCTAAAGGAGGCTAATGTTGGGCTATAAAGGAACTACAGCACGGTCACATGACTTCACGTCACCACCGCTAAGCTAAAGGAGGCTAATGTTGGGCTATAAAGGAACTACAGCACGGTCACATGACTTCACGTCACCACCGCTAAGCTAAAGGAGGCTAATGTTGGGCTATAAAGGAACTACAGCACGGTCACATGACTTCACGTCACCACCGCTAAGCTAAAGGAGGCTAATGTTGGGATATAAAGGAACTACAGCACGGTCACATGACTTCACGTCACCACCGCTAAGCTAAAGGAGGCTAATGTTGGGCTATAAAGGAACTACAGCACGGTCACATGACTTCACGTCACCACCGCTAAGCTAAAGGCGGCTAATGTTGGGCTATAAAGGAACTACAGCACGGTCACATGACTTCACGTCACCACCGCTAAGCTAAAGGCGGCTAATGTTGGGCTATAAAGAAACTACAGCACGGTCACATGACTTCACGTCACCACCGCTAAGCTAAAGGTGGCTAATGTTGGGCGTGATGACGTTTAGTCGTCTCATTTAGACACGTTTTTAGATCCACCAGTGGGGTATTTACTTCAGCTTGTGTTAACCACAGACCTTATTTCATGCTAACAACGAAAGAGGTGACCTTGGTTGTAAAGTGCTGACTCATTCCCTGTGTTTATGGACTCATTCCTGTACAACTTTGAGTATAAGTAACCAAATTCCCTGCTGTTCCTGCAGTTTGAGCATCACTTGTGTGTTCAGTGAGTCACCAACTGCACTAAACTTTTATTACCGTATGAAACTTCACTCAGATCACGTCGGGTAATTAACACAAGTGTCGATGGCTTTCCACAAGAATCCACATTTTGGCTTCGGAGTTTTTGGAGCCCTTACAAGAGAACGGTTCTTCGGCCAAGAACAAAAATCTGGCTTCACTTTGAACGTCTTGAAATTTCCAAGTTTTTCTGCTTTTCACAAAAATATGGTTTGAACTTGTCCTTTCAGCTTCGCAACGTCGTAAAAAATCACGTCCAACTGTGATCTTTTTCCATTAATTAACTCAGTATGTGTTTCTCTGAGAACAATTTCTTTGTGCTCCATTTTTTTAATCGACTTTGGTGAAATAGAGGTAAAATACCAGCATTTCTGCTCATTTATTTCCACCACCTCGTCTTATCCTCCTCTTGCCCTTTTAAAATAGTAATCCTTCATTTTTGCCTCCTCCATACTTCCTCCCTTTTGGATTTTCACCACTTTTCTTTCCTTTTGCATCGCCCTTATTGCAGCAATTTGCATCATTCTCAGAGGTGGAAGAAGTACTCAGATGCTTTACTTAAGTGAAAGTAGTAATACCACAGTGTAGAAATATTCTGGTGCAAGTACAACCTCTGCATTCACTGTTTCACCTGAGTAGAAGTACAAAAGTAGAAGTATTGAGATATACTAAAAGTACTCATTATACAGAAGGGCCATTTTCGGGATAACATATATTATATCACTGGATTCAAACTAGCCATGCATTACTCTCTACATAATCAAATCATTTTTTATCTGTATTTTGTATTAATAAGAAAGACCTGCAAGGAAACGGGTATCTAAAGCTATACCACGGTGTAGAAATACTTCTTCTCTAATTATATTTACATATATTTATTTATTTGTTCGTATATATTTTGTATTAACTATAACTCTGGATCAGTACAAACCTGGAGTAGAAGCATATATAATGGTCATACTTAAAGGGGGACCTATCATGCAATGCAAAGGGTTAGGGTTGCAACTTGTTGATGTCTTTTATACATAAAGATGTGTCCCCGGTGTGTCGGGGAACTCACGCAGCGTCAGAAAATAAAACCCTTTCTCTTTTCCTCCGTACCCAAATCTTTTAAAAACGGGGGTACAACGAGCGGACACAGATTTGCTGCCGATCTGACGTCAAATCGGCAGCGGACCCACAGAGAATTGCTATCAGAAACAATGCCTGACATGTTTTGGACGTAATCTCGTCTTTGTTTACATTAGCAAGCATCGCTAACACTCAGAGCTAACCTGTACTGGAGAGCACATGTGTTTAAAAAGCAGGAAATAAAAAAAAGGAACTCACCTTGTGATAAACCCGCAAGAGAAAAAGCATTTGAGCTCCATACTGTTTCAGAAATAATCCTTTTTGGTTTAGAACAGAATGGCGTTTTATCACAGCAGAATGTAACTTTATCTCCGGTAGAATTCTGATCAGGCATTAGCTAAGACCCCAAAATCCTTGTTTCTCTAACAGGGCTGGAATAGAGGGGTATGAGCAGTATGAGGCATGGCTACAATGGGTGATCTGTTTGGGATTTTAAGCAAAAAACTTCACAGACATGATTTGTATAGCTATGGCCCTACAATATATGTTTCCAATATAGCATAATGGGTCCACTTTAAGTAAAAGTACCTTACACTGTACTTAAATCCAGTATTTGGGTGTCTTTACTGCCATTTCTCATGATAAAAGTGTAATTTTAGTCTCATTCACGTCAATTGAGACACTTTTTCTTTCATCTTCAGATCCTCTCGCCTCTTCTTGGCTCTCCGTCTGTTTTTTCTCAAAGCTGTTACATCTCTACCTCAAATCAATGCCTCTCCTTTTTATTTTTACTCCGCTTCCCTTCACTTTGCCTCCCTGTCTTCAGTCCGTCAGCTGAGTAAACACGGTCGGTTTATCGAGAATCTTTTTTTCTGACGTCAGAGAGCCGTCCCAAAACCTTCATCATCTGCCTCAGGGGTCACAGGGTCATTATTTCTGGTTTCCCCCCAGAGACCTCTGAGAAGACGACGGGAACAAACCCCCCTCCCCCCTCCCCCCTGCCCAAGCAAAAACAAAAACAGACAGCTTTTTAACCCATCGTTTAGGTGCCAAAAAACTGTCCAAATCTGCTCCAACAGTGAAGTGCCATACAGACAGAGAATGGAGCTGTGACGGATGGGTTGTTGCTGACACAGACATCTGATTATATTTCTGAAGACACTTTAGAGGACGGCTTGATTTATGATCTCTGGATCTGAATATAGAGTCGAGTAGAAGAGTCACTTAGTAAAAACGTCTTCTTTTTTTAGTGTGTTGTTCCAAAGAACCCATATGGCATAACAAATGTCTGCGTTTATCTTCTCTTCAAACAAATGACGTTGCCTCAAGAGTGGGCTGTCAGTTATTTTAAACCCTTATTTTGTGTTGATTTTAAACTCTTTACTCCAGTTAGTAAAATCAAAGGGAAGTTTTTGACTTAAAGGGGCCCTGTTCTCCTCATTTTCAGGTGTATATCAGTATGTAGTGTCACTACTTTAAAGAGTTCTCTCCTGCTGATGTTCAGGTGTATATCAGTATGTAGTGTCTCTACTTTAAAGAGTCCTCTCCTGCTGATGTTCAGGTGTATATCAGTATGTAGTGTCTCTACTTTAAAGAGTTCTCTCCTGCTGATGTTCAGGTGTATATCAGTATGTAGTGTCTCTACTTTAAAGAGTCCTCTCCTGCTGATGTTCAGGTGTATATCAGTATGTAGTGTCTCTACTTTAAAGAGTCCTCTCCTGCTGATGTTCAGGTGTATATCAGTATGTAGTGTCTCTACTTTAAAGAGTCTCTCCTGCTGATGTTCAGGTGTATATCAGTATGTAGTGTCTCTACTTTAAAGAGTCCTCTCCTGCTGATGTTCAGGTGTATATCAGTATGTAGTGTCTCTACTTTAAAGAGTCCTCTCCTGCTGATGTTCAGGTGTATATCAGTATGTAGTGTCTCTACTTTAAAGAGTCCTCTCCTGCTGATGTTCAGGTGTATATCAGTATGTAGTGTCTCTACTTTAAAGAGTCCTCTCCTGCTGATGTTCAGGTGTATATCAGTATGTAGTGTCTCTACTTTAAAAAGTCCTCTCTGAGGGATTTTGATGGATTTTAGTCTTTGCAGACCATTTACATGCACACAAACCTATATAACACACTACAGGAAAGGGAAAACCCCCCCAAAATAACAGGGCCTCTTTAAATCAGTCGGTTCTGAAAGTCTTTGTTCTGCTCTCCTCTCAGTGCTGCTGTTTATCTCCTCTAATCACTGCAGTCCTTCAGACACAGACACACTCCACTCTGCAGCCCTGATAACACTCACACACTCACTTGAATGCACATATGCACTTAATCACAAGTATTTCTGGAGATGTACACACACACTGTCATGAACACACTTGCATGCATACATGTAGAAATGCACACAAACATATGTACATCAGTTACAGGCTTTTTCTTAACCATTTCTCTACAACGTTTTTAACTTACGGTAAAATGCATACAATGAGTTAACTGTCATATGTCTTGACTTTTCCTGCCATCGCTACGTGTTTTTTACATACAGTCAAACTACATTTTTAATTTTAACCAAATAAAAAATAGGGATCATTTCACCAGACTCCTTCAAAAGCATGGAAACTGTTGCCTAATTTTTATTTAGTTTTATCAATGTAACAGTTAGGGTGTACACGTGCATGAATGAGCGGCATATAGTTGCTATCTGAGTAGAAGTGTGTGTGTGTGTGTGTGTGTGTGTGTGTGTGTGTGTGTGTGTCTGAGTATGAGAGTCTGTCTCTGAGTGTGTGTGTCTGTCTCTGAGTGTGTGTGTCTGTCTCTGAGTGTGTGTGTGTCTCTGAGTGTGTGTGTGTGTGTGTGTGCGTGTCTGAGTGTGTGTGTCTGTCTCTGAGTTTGTGTGTGATAAGTGAAGTAGAAAATAAGTTAAGTAGTTAAGATAATCAGCGACTGTCTTCCCTCTAATGGCTCTCTTGACTGTCCACTCACTGCACCGCCACATCTCCACAACAAACACACACACTCTCCACAACAGCAACAGGACACACACACACAACACACACACACACACACACACACACACACAAACACACAGCTGGACATTCATGCACGTACACACAGATGCAATCACACCAACACTGCTGCATGTCGACTTATTATGATATCCAATTAAGTTACGTTTTATTTGATATTATGTAAAGGCTCAAATCCTCATGCTTTGAAACCTGAAAGCAGTCATAAGTTTATATATTCTTGTTTAAAAATTGATTAAAATGTGGATTAATTAGGATTCTTACGTCACTCTGCTCTAGAAATACGTTGAAATATTTGCTGATTTGAAAACCCTTGGATGGAAAGTAACCTAAAAGTAAGGTTTTGTTTCATCAGGTGGTTCTTGCCCAGAGATGACCAACTTTTAACATTTATTATTTAACGTTTACCTCCCTGGATGCGTCAAAAACTAAACTTCTTTCCCAAGAAAACACACACACACTTTTATTTTGGTCTTTCCCAATGTTTTTGAGCTGGAGAGGAGATTCTTCAGGGTGAAAACAGCATTAGATAATCCCTGAAGCCAACCCAAACTGTAACAATAACATAACTGTCATCACCAAAACTATTTGACACACACACACACACACACACACACACACACACACACACACACACATCCTCGTCCACAGATCAGTGTGGGAATGTTTGTGCCAGCAGCGAGCGTCTTCTGCTGTGTTGATGTTGTGATTATAGGGGGTGTTTAAGGTTGAGGATGACTCATTTCACACACACGTACACACACACACACACACACACACACACACACACACACACACACACACACACACTGAGCACCCACAGTAATCTAGATAAAGATCATCACTCACTCGCCCTCTCCTCCTCTGACAATGCTTACAGCTCAGCAGGATTTATCCTCGCCGTGTCCCCTGCTTTAAACATCTTTGTATAAACGCTTCGACCGCAATAACGCCAATAACAAGGAGTCAGATGAATTGAAATCGTTATCAGAGCCAGTTTTAGAGTGTTATTTTGTCCCTGTTTCAATGCTACTTCATGCAACAATTTAAACATTTCAATAATGTCAGATTATGCGATTAAATACATCGCATACTCCATGCAACAGTTTGAACTATCTTATATATAATAATATATCACATATGGAGGCAATATTTCTGCAAAATGTGTACTTTTGCTGTTAGAGTACATGTTGCTGATATTACTTCTGTAAGTATATATGGGACTTTTACTCTTTACATGTATTTTAAAGCTTAAGTCGCCTTTTCCATGGAGATGTTGTACTTGAAAAGCAACTGATTACCTCTTAACAAGCATAACTGAAGTCCAGACCATTGGTATCATTTAGGTAGAAAGAGGTGTCAGTAGAACGAGCGTATTTCGTGACTCGCTCGGAGGATTTTGGGAGCGTAAAGCTAAATCCTGCCGTTCTGTTTTGGTCCCCGTGCGTCGGCCTTGTTTAATATTTGATCCTGGGGGGCGTATTATTCACAGACCTGCCTAAACTCTGTCAGATTGCCGTGCTCGCTGGAGATTCATCGCTTCTGTGTGTTTGACGTTTCCATTTTTCGAAAGGCTCTTGTTTTGCCTTCGCTCCTCGCTCTCTCACTCATTTGAGGATCACGTATTTATGTAGGCTTGTATACACACTCCTCATCTCACGCTCCACTAAAGCCTCAGGCACTGAAAACAGACGGTAAAGTGTGTTTCCATCCGACTGGTTTCAACTCTTGTTCACCCGTTTTCTAAACTCCCAGACAGGTCCATCTTTAGAAAGGCGTCATGCTGTGTGTTCATCCTGCAAAACATTTGATATGAAGCTGAAATGTGTGCAGATAAAGAGAGAGCTCATCCGGGAGGAAGTGGACACACATGAAAGAAGACATAGCTCAAAAGTTATAACGGTTAAATATCTTTAACATAGTAAATAAAGAGTCTGTACATGAATAATTAAGTCTATTCATTTACTAGTTGGTAGCATTAAACCACATTCACTGTCTTCATCGCAGGATTTCTACCAGATTTAAAAATGTCTATAAGTTGCTGTTCTATTGCATTCCTCCTTAAGATCAAATCACACATTTAATGCATCGTGTGTTTTTTTGTAATCATCAGGCACCTATCATTCTGTATTAGCTTTACATGGCATGTCTATACTCTCAACAGTGCCTGAATTTAGTTTGAATACTGTCGTCTTAAATCACAAACGGTTGCTGTGCCCTCACCAAAAGTGAAGATAGTGGAAGTTACTCGACCAGCCGCAATTACAGTTGCTCCTGCAAACACAGTACTAAGCAAAGTAAAAGTAATACAGGTGATTCGTTCCCTATTTGACTGACTCACGAATATACTCGTGTCCAAAGAAGCCACCTTTAATTTTATTGGGTTTATGGAGCAGTCTGTAGTCATTTAGCATCGCAAGCCGTATCGCAAGCTTATCGTCATTACTGTTGAGTGTGTGATTTGAGACAACACGACACGGTAGAAATTCACACACTGCATACATTTCCCCAGTGTACAACATAGCAGAGTACTAAGGGAAGTGTCCAAATTGAGTCCCAGCATTGCTCTCCATCCAAACAGGTGGAGGCTGTGTGGAGAAAATGAGGATATCATGCTATCGGCATCACAGTAGACAGATGGAGGGAAATGTGTCCCAAAACAGCGGGGAGAGTCCTGAGGGAGAGATTTGTTTCTGCTCTCCTCTGATACACTTCACTGTCCACTTTCATCCCTCCTCCTCTTCCTCCTCCTCTTCCTCCTCTCTCTGTTTGACTCTCCTTCCTCAACTGTGATTTGTTTTGTTCTCCTCTAATGTTATCTGCTGCTATTCTCAGAGGCTCACGACGGACGGTGTGTGTACACTAGCCTCGAGTGAAGCGTCACATCAACATGCTTAAGAGTCTGAGTGTGTGTGTGTGTGTGTGTGTGTGTGTGTGCGTGCGTGCGTGCGTGCGTGGGTGGGTGGGTGAGTGCGCGTGTGTGTGGTGGGGTCTTTGTGAAAAAGAAAGGGCCGCAGAGACAGAGCGCTGGCATGTAGACAAGCATGGCTTCACTCCACATTCACAAGACGATTTTTACTATCTACTTGTTGACAGATACTCTCAAGGCACCCTGGGAGAAAAAGTCTGACTTGGAAATCTCTCAGTGAAAAAAAACCTCTGCCAGCAAATGTAGTTTCTAGCTTTTTAATTCCCCTTTTTATTTAAGCATTTCTGTTCCCGGTGGCAGCCATTTTAGCGTTTTTCCTCTCTTCACGGTGGCCTTGTGGTGCAGTTCGGGTTGATTATGATGTCGTCGGTAGCTGTGGCTGAGTCTCTGTGAAGCCACTGTGCAAAGACAAGACACACAATTGGGTAATATACGACTTTGGAGACCTGCGACGGCTCAAAACCAGGGACTTTATTGCATGTTGTTGCATATGGTTCTGATTTTGGTTTCTTTCTTTCCTCTGAAGCTGGAGCGCAGACACTCAGCCACACACAGGCAGATGCACACAGACAAACATGCAGACACACACAAAGTACATTTATTCAAGTATTTTACCCAATTACTTGTACTTTACTTGAGTATTTAAGTTCAACGCTACTTTATACTTCAACTCCACTAAGTAAATATTGTACTTTTACTCACTACATTCATTTTACAGCTTAAGTCCCTTTTCAAAAGTAGATTTTGCATTAAAAAATAATCTAATAATACCTTAACATAATGCACAATCAAAATCAAACCAGTGGAATAATTTAGGTAACATTATCCAAAATATGACAAAAAGTACTTCATACTTCAATGCTACTTCATGCCACAATATTAACATTTTAATAATGTCAGATATATAATATATAAAGCACATGGAGGACTTTTTTCTGCAGAATAAGTACTTTTACTCGTGATACTTTAAGTACATTTTGTTAATAACATTCAAGGGATTGTATTTAAGTGAAATTGTAAATGAAGGACTTTTTAAAGTGACGTATTTTGACAACAATGCATAGATACTTATCCCTAAATAAAGCATCTGAATACTTCTTCCAGCATAAATGGCAAATACTCTGCTGATTAAAGTTGAGTAACCAGGATGTCAATGACTTTGTTTATGGGATTTGACACACCTTTATTGCTGTAATCCAATCTCAGAGGTCATTTCATTGGATTAAATGGATATAACCTTGCTAAACACACACATACAAACACACACATGCTGTACACACATCTGTAAATCAGCATGTATTTCCTCCGTATCCACTGCTCCATGCTCTTTGGCTCTCTGACCTCACTCTGCTTTATTCCTGATGGCTGCTCTTGCAGTTAATTGCCCGTCGTGGTCAGCGCGCCCTTATCGAGTTGTCTTGCTTATATGTATCCTGTGCTGGTCATGGACTCATTACTTTAATAGGTCCGCTCCGACAACAATTACAAAGCAGGAACCAGCATCGCAGTGATTTCATTCATGGCTTTCTGACACGTCTTTGCTGCCGTATAATCCAAACTCTGAGGTGATGTAAAAATGCTTGTTGAGTAGAAATTAGCGGTTCCTAAAGTTGGTGTTTTCGCTAATTCAAGTCAAGCATAAACAATGAGGGGAAAATCAGGATGTATTGTGGAGGGAAGTAGCAGCCAGGAAAGCTTTGAGGATGAACATGCAGGAGCTAAAATATGCACTAAGCGTCCTTTGGAAAGTGGTTTGGAGTTTTCTAAGCTTTGTGGTTCCTCATTCCTCATTTCAAGACTAAACAAACACATACAGTCATACAGCAAGTATTCATGAACCAAAATAAGTATTCTGCTTCTTCAATAAAGCCTACAGTGATCTTTTAGAGTTAAAGAGTCCTCTCCTGCTGATGTTCAGGTTCATATTATTATGTAGTGCCTCTACTTTAAAGAGTCCTCTCCTGCTGATGTTCAGGTTCATATTATTATGTAGTGCCTCTACTTTAAAGAGTCCTCTCCTGCTGATGTTCAGGTTCATATTATTATGTAGTGCCTCTACTTTAAAGAGTCCTCTCCTGCTGATGTTCAGGTGTATATCAGTATGTAGTGTCTCTACTTTAAAGAGTCCTCTCCTGCTGATGTTCAGGTGTATATCAGTATGTAGTGTCTCTACTTTAAAGAGTCCTCTCCTGCTGATGTTCAGGTGTATATCAGTATGTAGTGTCTCTACTTTAAAGAGTCCTTTCCTGCTGATGTTCAGGTGTATATCAGTATGTAGTGTCTCTACTTTAAAGAGTCCTCTCCTGCTGATGTTCAGGTGTATATCAGTATGTAGTGTCTCTACTTTAAAGAGTCCTCTCCTGCTGATGTTCAGGTGTATATCATTATGTAGTGTCTCTACTTTAAAGAGTCCTCTCCTGCTGATGTTCAGGTGTATATCAGTATGTAGTGTCTCTACTTTAACGAGTCCTCTCCTGCTGATGTTCAGGTGTATATCAGTATGTAGTGTCTCTACTTTAAAGAGTCCTCTCCTGCTGATGTGTAGGTTGTTCCAAAACATTGTGATTTTAACCTTTGTAGACCATTTACATGCACAAAAACCTTTTAAACCCTCTACAGGAAAGGGACAAACCCAATAAAAAGCACAATAGGGCCTCTTTAAACAATATACAACGATTTGTAAGGAGGGTAATACATGTTATCGGACCGGCATGTAGGGATTTATCCAACAAAACAAAGGTTTTATACACTGATATACAGAATACCATCAAACCTCCTCACTAACACACTCAGAAAGTTCAGATGTTTAAGCACCACAAGAACATAACTACAACTAGGTCAACACCTTATCCTATGAATTATTCCTCCCCGCCTCTCATATCTAAAAGGAAAGTTTTTGTTTTCTCAACACCTGATTAACAGCAGAGGAGTTGAGGGAAACTGTCGCTGTGCTCATTTAATAATCTCCCACACAATAATGTTCCCGTACTTTTTCCCCCATTTCCTGTCACATATCAACATCCATTTCTGCACCAAACAAAGTCAGTCAAATCTAACCTAGAATCCAAGAGTTATTTGCTGAAATTATTACTTTTCTAACAGTAAATCCAACCAAGGAATGCGTGGACAAGGTATTTCTAAAAGCTCATATTTATAGTTTGTTTGTCTATTTCTTCTCGTGCTGTACGCAGAGTGTCTGACCCCGCGGTTGAACTCCGAGGTTTATTATTGAACATGAAGCCAGAGGAAGTCAGGTCGTGGCCTAATGCATAATTCATACAGGCGGTTATATCTTGGCCTTTTCCCAACATTGCTTCATTTCAAAACTGTGATGACTGGGGAATTGGGATTTGAACCAATGTGTACTTTCTGCCCTCGGATGAAACAGAGTCAAGTATGGAAAATATGAAAAGTGTATTTTAGTGGGTCATGTTTTGAAGCATCAATTTAAGCAGTTTGGCCGTCGCTTTCTTGTTTTTTTGGAGCCAGAAGAGACTATATTTGGACGATATTGCATACCTGCGTGCCAACCCTACCGATTTGGGCGGTAGTCTACCGCTTTTGACATGTTTCGACCGCCTACCAACTTAGCTGGCTTTCCCTACCGATTTTCAATCTTCCCAAACTATAACAAATAAAAATGACACTCCATAGACACTGGACTCGACTTTTGGCGGACACCGTTTGCAGCGTGTCTGTGATCCCATCATACAATCAGTCCTCTGTTTTTCTGAAAGAGAAACAATGTGCAGACCGGGGGTAACGCTGCGGGGCTGATGGGTAATCACTCCCAAATGAGTTTAAAGGGAACAGAGACGAGGCATTTGAGTCCTGCAGGGTTTCCCCGTTAATATCAGTGTCTCGAAAACACATGTTGGCGACTGAAAGACATCCAGTGTTTGGTCTTTTCCTGAAGCATCCTTCACCTACAGTGTCTCAACTGAAAGAGGACCACAAACACACAAAAAATATAATACCATTTTGAGATTTGGGGATATTTATCTCCCATTCTTTCACTTTTTCTGACATTTTCAACACCAAACATGTCGTTAATGTCTCTGTTTAGTGAACTACAGCAATCTGAAAGCCTGTACATTATTTATATCACACTTTATCAGTAGAGAAATGCAGGAAATGACTTTTTAATGCAGTATTTTCTGATTTATGGCGCAACACAAAGATATTTCGCTCTGTGCAAACCTTTGACTCTAATATGTCAACAACATGAAACAAGAATATGAACCTGGCTTTATCCAATGTTCACACAAGAGTTCTACATCCTGACACATCCTTCATCTACTGTCTCAACTGAAAGAGGACCAGAAGCACATTAAAAATATAATAAAATGTGGAGACTTTGGGATATTTATCTCCCATTCTTTTACTTTTCGGGCATTTTACAGACCAAACATGTTGTTGATGTCACTGTTTACCAAACTACCACTTTTTCTGAAAAATGCATCAAATGATGCAATATATGTTAAATACATGGTTTATACCTGTAATTACTGGGGTTCCATTTCTTCTGATTACCTCATTTGGGCGTGCACATTTGCCGCGCGCAAACCTACCTCTTTTGGATTTGGAAAGGTTGGCATGTATGTATTGTTAGATATGCTTAGCCACTGATACTAGCTAGCTTGGTTAGCATCTGCAATTCACAATAACTTTGATTTGAACAGGAATGCACTCTTTTTGATAGACTGCATTTTATAAGAAGTGGATGTAGTGAACCTGACGTTACTCATTGTTTAGCGGCTGACTGTTTTGAAGCTTCAAATTTGGCATTTTGGTAGCCGCCATCTTGGTTTTCTTGTGCCAGAGTTGACTACATTTAGACGATATTGTTAGAAATGTTTAGCTGCTTATTCTAGCTAGCTTGGTTAGCATCTGCAATCCACATTAACTGTTATTTGAACAGGAATGTACATGTTAGTGTGTCACCGATAGACTGCATATAAGAAGCGGATGTGACGTGACTCATTGGTTGGTGGCTGAATGTTTTGAAGCTTGAATTTGGGCATTTTGTTGGCCGCCATCTTGGTTTTTTGGAGCCAGAAGCACAAATATTTGGACGAGTTGGGGAAGAAAGAGTCAGTCACTGATCCTATCTAGTTAGCTTGGTTAGCATCCATAGTTTGCATGATTTGTGAAAGTAATTTGGATGCCAATTTAGCGAAAAAACACTATGAATAACCAAACAATACTGGTAGCGATTTGTCAATAACATGGTTGCAAAGCCCTTAATAAAACCCTTATTTCCGCCTATTTTACTTTCAATTGGACCATCATTTACAAAAGGAACATCATGCTGTATTTCATAAGACTTAAAACTAGAGATTGAGACCATAAACTCATCAGGAAAATGTTTAAATCATCAATAAATCAAGTGAGAAGTAAGCTCTTTTTCTCGTAGACTTCTATACAATCAACCTGGTTGCCATTAGAAATAATGCAGGTTTTAAGACCCACAGGTTGGTGTCATTTAGAGATGTTCTCATGCTTCTTTTGTATGTGATAGAAAGGAGGTTCAAGTTATAACAAGACAAAAATAACCCTTTAAAATTGTTGGACAAATTGAGGTCTGTAGGTCTCGTTAAGGAACAATATTAAACCCAGGGATGTTTACGTGACTGCAGTGACTCCTCTGTTGTTATTCAGCTGTTTTAATAAGGGAGGTGTTTATGTTGGAGTCTCAGTGGAGTAGATCTCAGTCTCTACCTCCTTTCTCACTTTAAATATATTGTTCATAACGCATCACCCCCACATCTACCCTCCTCCCTTATTCTTGAATCTGTTTGCCTCCATATCTACCCACTTTGTATGAATCTCCATCCCCAAACGTGTCTTCCTCACATCTTTCTCCACCTTTCAAATCCTTTTTCTTTTTACTTTAAACCATCCCAGATCCTCGTCGTGTTTGAGAAGCACTTAAAAATAACTGTTCAGACTCCGGGGCATTCTTAAAATTAAAGAAATACATATTAAAAGAAGCAGCTGCATGTCTTTAAACTGTTTTACAATGCAAGAAAACAACCCTTGACTTAAGGAAATCCTTTTAAAATAAAAAGTGGAATTATCTCCACCGCCCCTGGGCAGATTTCTTTATTCGCTTTCAGAAAATATATGATTTTAAGACTCTCTGCGCTAGAATAAACGATTGTGTATAAGATGCATATGATTCCCAGTGGGTGGCTTAATGCATTCATAGTTGTTGTGGCTTAAAGAAAAGAGCAAGGGGTTTACTCAGCAATAACTGAAGAGTTGTTTGCATTTTGTTCGGGTTAAAAGGGGAAATGAGATGAATAAATATAGCTGTTGTTTGCTCATACAATAACACAAAGTCACAGGCTGCCTATACATGCTTTAGAATCCTCTTTTGTTTCTCTAAAATGCTCGTCCTCACACACACACACACACACTTTCCTCCCCATCCTCGGGTCCTTCAGCTCTTCACATCCCACATATTTTAGCATGTATATGAATCTCATGATTTGTAATGGCTCTAATTGGCTATAGCTCGTCGCTCTGGAGTGGCTTTAATCTTTTGTGTGTCAAGGGCTCGCCTCACTTGCTGAACCAAAACCAATGAATCAGTACTTGTCTTCGTTTAACTCACCCGTGTTCGTACGCCTCCCCTCTCCTCTGCAAGAGCACCATTTACTAAATAAATGCAGTGTGAAAAATGCTGGGTTCGTATTTTGCAAAGAGTGGAGATAATGTATTACCGGCTGATATCAGTGTGACTGAGTGGCTTTTTGTAGGGTTTTTTTACAGAGCTGAAGTCAGGGAATTAGATTTTTACTCAAGTGTGTGTTGACTGAACTATTATGTGTAGTATTTTTGCATTAGAGTGCATGTTTTCGGAGGCTGAACATAAGTATTTTGTATTATATTGGCCTTCGTATGGTGGTCGACACGTGCAAACGCGCTACAGCGACCCACAACACTTCCAACAATGCAAATAAGAAACACAAATGTTCCAAAACAGATGTAAGTAAAGGAACATCTTCACCAACTTGAGGAAACATGTGCAGCCTTTACTTAAAAAGCTGTAAATAAAACACGCTGCTTGGGTAGATTAAAAGTAAGCTCCAGTTCCGTTTGAAGTTGTTTGAGACTAAAATAGACCCAGCTTGGTGTGATTGTGATGCTGATTTGTGCGCTCACAGTTGCTTATGTTATCTTCTTTTCAAATCAATTTCACAGCCTTGTATGTTCAAGTCTTTGTATGCACTTATGTGTGTGTGAACCCAGGTGTGTGTGTGCAGGTGAGACCATTAGCATGTTCACACCGTGCCACTCTCCTCGGGGCAGAATCAAGGCTTTCGTTTTTCTCCGAGACAAACTCCAAGAGGTGTTGAAGGAAAGCATCATTAGTTTCTGGTGGAAACATCTCTATGTCTTAGATTGATATCAGTATGTAGTGTCTCTACTTTAAAGAGTCCTCTCCTGCTGATGTTCAGGTGTATATCAGTATGTAGTGTCTCCACTTTAAAGAGTCCTCTCCTGCTGATGTTCAGGTGTATATCAGTATGTAGTGTCTCTACTTTAAAGAGTCCTCTCCTGCTGATGTTCAGGTGTATATCAGTATGTAGTGTCTCTACTTTAAAGAGTCCTCTCCTGCTGATGTTCAGGTGTATATCAGTATGTAGTGTCTCTACTTTAAAGAGTCCTCTCCTGCTGATGTTCAGGTGTATATCAGTATGTAGTGTCTCTACTTTAAAGAGTCCTCTCATGCTGATGTTCAGGTGTATATCAGTATCTAGTGTCTCTGCTTTAAAGAGTCCTCTCCTGCTGATGTTCAGGTGTATATCAGTATGTAGTGTCTCTACTTTAAAGAGTCCTCTCCTGCTGATGTTCAGGTGTATATCAGTATGTAGTGTCTCTACTGTAAAGAGTCCTCTCCTGCTGATGTTCAGGTGTATATCAGTATGTAGTGTGTCTACTTTAAAGAGTCCTTTCCTGCTGATGTTCAGGTGTATATCAGTATGTAGTGTCTCTACTTTAAAGAGTCCTCTCCTGCTGATGTTCAGGTGTATATCAGTATGTAGTGTCTCTACTGTGACATGTCTCCATGCTTTAATGTTCAAAAAGCTCTTTATTTTCACCCTCTGTCTGAAAGCAGGGATCACACTATGTATGAAAGGGAAAACTCCAAAAGGCAGGAAAGGGCCTCTTTAAATGCCAACGCTTGGAATTTAAAGCGCTTGGGCCGTGAAAACTCTATACATATTTGAGTATCTTTTATTTGTTTTTTCATTGCTCTTCTGACCGCCATTTCTTTGTTGCGCTGAGAGATCAATAACTCATCTTCTTATTTCACCTCTCCTCTGGAAAAGATGAACAGAAGGTGTCTGCTGCGGAGACGTTGACTCTCCTCTAACCCCGTATAGATTGTGGTCACTGGGTTCAATGTGAGTCAAATGCACGGTCATGCTCTCATCCCATCTGCTTCATGATCCATGGATCTGGCGGAGGGATATATAGGGCAGAGCGATGTGTCATGTTACATCACTGCTGAGAGAGATATGTGTATGTATGTTAGAGAGAGACAGCGTGGGCGGGCGAGCTGCGTTTCTGCACTGAAGAGAGAAATAAACGTGCATATGCTCAGCTGCAGATATCATGTCTGCATGCATTATGGGACGTTTGCATGTAGAAAGATGTGCAGAAAACACACGACAGCAGTGAATAATGGAAATAAACCCAAGCACCACTCGAGTTTATGTAAATCTAACCGGGGTGGGAAACAAGAGCTTCAGTCAGGGAGTTATTTCTGTTCTGAGAATGCATTATCCAAAGTGATGAGGACAGATTTTCAGGTCGCTCCTGCTGGAAAAAAGTCTCGTCTAATTGCTGCTTCCCCAAAAAGCTGACAGTTTTACACTGAGTTTGACAAAAGCAGCGGGAGAATGGAGGCAGGGGGATGAAGGAGTGAGGAGTAAGAAAGAAAGAAA
This sequence comes from Dissostichus eleginoides, assembly GCA_031216635.1. NCBI lineage: Eukaryota > Metazoa > Chordata > Actinopteri > Perciformes > Nototheniidae > Dissostichus > Dissostichus eleginoides. The sequence continues at coordinate 4,784,427 of CM062284.1, read as the reverse complement.
GGAGAGAGGGTGGGTGGGTGGGTGGAAATCTCATATCTTTACCTCCCAGGGAAGTGCTGCCAGATGCAGTTTTTCTCTGATCCACCCGATGGTTAAGCATCGTCTCCAATGTTTAAAACACTGCAGTACTATCGCTCCTCTGTCTTTATGCATTCAACTTAATGATCTCAACCACCAACACTGTACCCTTTGTTGTGCTGTACTATGCAAGATAGCTATTTGATCCCTCCTATAGGGGCCTTATTACATATCTTTCTGCACCCCGACGTCTTTTTTTAATAGATCCCAATAAGCTAAACAGAAACACAAGTTGTCTTTACCAATATCATCCAAGAATATTATATATTTGAGAAAGAAATCTGAACTTTCTGTTCACCTAATATCATTTTCTGGAGCTCTTAACCACATCCAATCGTTGTTGAGATGTCTTTGTCATAGGAACAATAGAGTGCCGAAGTCCCTCCCCTTCCGGGGGACCTCCATGGGACCTTATTTCAGAAAAGTATGTATTGAAGTCAATGGCGAGAGAAAGATAAACTTTCGATCCCGTTTGAATTGTGCCACGAATTACACATATGATATTTGTCAATTTAAAAGATAATTTTGCAAGTCAAAAAAATTAAAATGTGTCGTAAAACTGTGAAGTAACACTTTTTTTGTGTGAAACCGCTCAATGAACTACATCTCCCGTCTCGCACCACACACCAAGACGGCCGTCACGTTGGCACATTTCACTTCTTTCTTTCAGAATGAGGCGGAAAGTATTAAAAAGAGGTGAAAATCACTCCAAGTCTGGGCATATTGAGAGCTGTACATACACACAAGGGGAGTTAGTCGGTTCCGTAAGAACCATCATGCGGGACCGGGATTCTGGGATTTGTAGTCTTTCTAGTTGCGTATTTTTCATAGTCTTATATTTCAACAGTTTTACGACAAACTGTGACTTTTTTGACATGGAAATGATTTTTTAAGATTGACAAACATCATATGTGTAATTCGTGGCACAATTCAAATGGGATCGAAAGATAATCTTTCTCTCCCCATTGACTTCAATACATAATTTTTCCGAAATAAGGTCCCATGGGTCGGAAGTAGGTGGGCGGGACTTCGCCTCTCTATACAAAAAAAAAGCTTTAATGCCAAAAAGGCAGGCACAGGCACTAAGATATATAGATAGTTAGATAGATATAGATAGATAAATATATACTTGATAGATGTCAAGATACTAAGACTACCTTTGTAGAAATCAAAGCTTCTGGTTAAAAGAACTCATGATTAGCATGTATTAGGAAGTAATGATTAAAGGAGTGCTCCACTGTAAATATATCCAACATGTAACCAGCTGTAGGCTCTAAAGCTGGCGCTTAATCTTTCTCCTTTGCAAGAAAAACAGCTTTGATCCAAACAGTTTCCAGTGGATTGAAGTGGTGACCCAGAGTCAAAAAGGCGTCCATCAAATGTGAACTTCTCAAGCCTCTCCTGCAGCGAAATCCACTTCTCCCCCCCCCACTGTTGATCCATAGGCTCAGTATGTTCAAAGCAATTCTTGATAAATATTGTACTCTACAGAGTGTATTTGTGATATATGTTGTGGAGGAATCACAAGTGTTTGAAACGTACAGATCAGAGGCAGGGAAGTAAATCGTGCTGCAGGCTGATATCGACTTTTAATGCTAATTCTGACAGAACTAGTTAACCCTAACCCTAACTGTAACTAAAGCTAAAAACGATTCCTTTAACGTACTTAAAGTAGGCTATATCACCTTATTGTCCTTACCTCATGCACATTCATTTCTACTTAAGAGATCTGATGAGGAAAGCACAATTATTTCCAGATTTTGGGGAAATGCAATTACTTAGTTTCATGGCAGGAGTTGGATAAAACCGATCGATACCCCTCTCATATCTGCAGGTTTGCTTAGCATTAGCATAAAGCCTGGAAACAGCTTGCTCAGCTCAGCCCGATGCAACACGATCCACCTCTAACACTCACTAATTAACACGTTACTTGTTGCAGAGACTTCCTGGAGGCTTGTTTGCACCTCCATGCTGCCAAACAACCGGCAGAGACTCTCAGGACGTCGCTGCACTTTGCAAAGAGACGAGATAAAAGAACAAAGAAGTCAACTTTAAAAGATGCTGGAAGTTGGGTAGTTTCAACAAAGCCAGGATAGCTGTTTTTGTGTCTATGCTAAGCTAAGCTAACAGACATGAGACCGATATCAAAAAAACATATTTCTACAACTGGTACTTTTGCATCGAAGCAGTGTTGTGTTTCACTTTTGGTATCAAATCAAATGTTATCATATAGCACTTTTCATACATGACAGCTGCTTCAAAAACCAACAAACAACAACCCTAACACCAAAAATGGTATTAAATCTGACTCCTTATCAAACATATTTCACATACAATCATCATACCATTTTCATGCTAGTGTCAACTGAGAATTTAATCAACCGTTGGAGACCATTGGATGTGGTTAAAAGTTCTAGAAAAAGCTAATACATTTGATAATTCTGCCCCAACTCCAACATGACGTCCACTAGCGTAGCCACGAGCTAAAGGCAATATGGAAGTACTAATAGAGTCTGTTGCCAAAATAAATCTCAGACTCAAACCTACTTTTCATTTATGTTTCATCTTTGATTTGTGATAATAAACAATAGATATATACAGTGTGCGTGTGTGCATAGTAAGATATGGAAGACCATTGGATGTGGTTGAAAGTTTAGATAATTCTGTTAAATAGTTGCATATTTATTTGATGATTAGTTGTACATTTTAAGTAGTTTTGACGACCATCTAAATCTTTAGGTGGGGCCTCTTTTATTTTGGAGTTTAGACATGGTTTTAATTGTGCTAAATATGCTAAAAGCCAATATTATACAGATTTTCCATCAGAACTGACGGTGTCATGCATCCTAAACACTTCTCTGAGTTGTTTATAATAACGTTCCCTTGGCAAACCTTCCAATAAACCTTCAGTATTGTACGACATCAGGTCCATAAAAAGTAAAAGTAGGGATGGGGGCCAGAGCAGAACAGTGAGTAAGTAATGGGATTTGTGGGCGGTTTAGCTACATGCATAGTTTTATTGAAAGAACAAACAGTGCAAAGAAAAGATCCATTACTGTGGTTTATGAATCATTCACTCATCTTAATTTCAAGCCTGGGTAACCAAACACAGACTTTCAAATCCGTCCGTTGCATTTCCGAACACACCTTCAAACATGGTGACCATTTCAATGTCATTTCTGCAGAGAGATGGTGATTTTTGAGCAAAAGTTACTACATTTACGGCCTCTTGACTGATGCAGCAGTGCATTATGGGAGCTGCTAACACATGGTATTTAGCTCCCAATTATGTGCATGGATTTGTCAGTCATGATAACAATACAATGAGCTCAGAGCTGCAATTTAAACACCCATTCAACGGCTAGAACAAAGGAGAAATCGAGGCGAAAGGATTTTGTTGTCAATATGCAAACTCACCTGACAGATAAACACTGACAGGAGGGAGAGGAGGGTGTTCATGAAGGAGTGGGTTGTAAAAGTGAACATTAAGGGAAGGCTGTGTTGTTTTTCTGTACAGTAGTTGGTTACAAATTATTTTAATTATCTAACGTCCCTTGAGATGCATTAGAGTGCATGTAAATGGGAGATGTTATCTGTTCCCTCTCAACACGCTGTATATTTACCTCGTATGTTTTTCTTTCCTTTCCCTAATTTCTCTCCACTTCTCTCCTTTATTTCTTTATGATTTCAAGTGCAACGTTATCTCCTGCATCCATTTGTGTTAGCAGACATCTTCCTAGTGTGTGTGAGTGTGTGTGAGTGTGTGTACAAATGTCATAAAGATTAGGAAGTGTTTGATTGATGGTGATGGTGACTTGTAGTGACAGCGTCCCCAAGTCCAACATGCAGTCCACTAGCGTAGCCACAAGCTAAAGTCAATAAGGAAGTACTAATAGAGTCGGCTGCCAAAATACATCTCAGACTGCCCTCGAAAACTTATTTCACTACTTTTCATTTGTCATTCATCTTATTATTGTTGCTGAAGATGTTTCTTCATGTGTTTTGGAACATTTCTGTTTTTATATCTGCATAGTTTCTGAAGCTGAATGTTTTGGACTGTTGTAGCGTGTTTGCACCTGTAAGCCACCGTAGAATTCACATTTGGAAAGTAACTAAAGCTGCCTCATGAATGTAAAAAAAGTAAAAAAAACACGATGTTTGCATCTGAAATTAGTGGAGTTTAAATACATGGTAAATCGGCATGAAAGTAGAACAATTAGGTGAAGCAAAAGTATCTCAAAATCGTATTAAAGTAAAATATTTCTGTATATCTACGTAGTTAAATTCAATCACTGCCCATAATTCGCTAAAGCTAACACATTAGACCTCACACAGACACACACACACACACACACACACACACAATAAAAAGGGTGGATGTGTTTTTTCTCTGGCGTTGGTTCAATCTGTTTAAGCTTAAACTCCTCATGCATTCATATTTTTCGTGCAGCTTTCCGCCCTGCTTGATTTATGATTGTCGCACTTTCCATCTTTTTCACATTATGGTTCTGACCGTATGACGAGATCTCCGCCGTCCGCCAAGTTTGTGGCTGAGCGTGCATGTCAGAACCGATGTGTTTTATTCCCCGAAAAACCTGATTGCTCATATTTGCGGCGTTATAGATGATGTCAGCGGTGCTAGCTGTGTGTGTGTGTGTGTATGAGTGTGTGTGTGTGTGTGTGTGTTGCAGGTTGGGGAGGGGGAGTGTGTTGTGGTGGAAGTGTGGCCTCCCTCCAAAGCCCTGTGGCTGCTGAACTTTTATAGAGAGCTGCACAGGCCTTCCAGTGTATCCGTGCACATCTCTCTCTCACACACACACACACACACACACACACACACACACACACATACACACACACACACACACACACACACACACACACACACACACACACACACTGGCAGCAGCAGCAGCTTCATTATAAGAGCCACCAGTAGCCCAGCCTGCAGCCTGCAGACACATCAAAGAGCTGCCTCTGTTTCTCTTTCTCACTTTTTACCCCGAACTCTCTCTCTCTCATTTTCAGGGTTTGTTTTCTGCTCTCTACTTTCATGGCTTTCCTTTTAAATTTCCCTTTTTCGTCAACCATTATTTTCCTTCTTTTCTGTCATTTTACGGATTCACTGTTGACCGGAGGGAAATCACTTATAATAAGCTTTTGTAGTGTGATGATAGAAGTGAGCAATCTCTGCTTTGGGTTTAAAACACTAACCTGTATGTGTTTACTTGGAGGCTCTAAAAACACATTTTTGATTCTTTTTGAAGTGGCAATAATTGAATAATTGTAATTTGTCTCAAAATATGGATTTTTGGTGCAACTTCCTTTCTTTTTGGGGGCTGTGCTTTGTTGTGGAGGACATGTGAATGGATGAATTCTTAAAACAATTCAAGGCGTCGTCATGACTTGAAAATCTATATATAAATACAGTCCATTTACCTTATTATCTTCAGCCAGAGAGAAATACCTTAATATCTCTTTGTCTTTTCATAATCTCTGTTTAGTCTTTCTCTGCTTTTTACTGCAACACGGAGCAGAGAGAAATGGATCCACTGGCTGAACTCTATATCTCTCTTCTTCCTGAGAGGTGCAGTGAGGTAGCAGAGCTCTACTTGGCAGCAGACCAGGTCCCAGATACTGATTGATCTTCATGTGGATCGTTCCCAGAGAAATACAGCCCTGCACACTGTGCTGCAGCAGCATGAGATACTCCCTCACCCTTTGCACACTGAAATGAGTTCTGGTCTAGTTGCATGCTGGTGGTATAGTTGGTTTCCAGTTGGTTTTAAACCTTGCAAACCACTGAAGAACTGGTTTGTTTTTCTATCAAAAACAAGCTGTTGTTACTATACTCACAAAGCCAGATTGAATAATAGAACTAATGCAAGAAAGAGACCTAAAACACGGAAATGACTTGGCATTTACCACTTGGTTCTCGAGGTCAGCTGGTTTTTTGAACGTTATTTCCTTGAAATAAGGTCTGTGGTTAACACAAGCCGAAAATATCTTTATTCTCTGGCATAAAATATGTCAGTAAATACCCCACTGGTGAATTTAAAAACAGAGGTCACTAACAAGTGTCTAAATGAGACGACTAAACGTCATCACGCCCAACGTTAGCCTCCTTTAGCTTAGTGGTGGTGACGTGAAGTCATGTGACCGTGCTGTAGTTCCTTTATAGCCCAACATTAGCCGCCTTTAGCTTAGCGGTGGTGACGTGAAGTCATGTGACCGTGCTGTAGTTCCTTTATAGCCCAACATTCGCTGCCTTTAGCTTAGCGGTGGTGACGTGAAGTCATGTGACCGCGCTGTAGTTCCTTTATAGCCCAACATTAGCCTCCTTTAGCTTAGCGGTGGTGACGTGAAGTCATGTGACCGTGCTGTAGTTCCTTTATAGCCCAACATTAGCCTCCTTTAGCTTAGCGGTGGTGACGTGAAGTCATGTGACCGTGCTGTAGTTCCTTTATAGCCCAACATTAGTCACCTTTAGCTTAGCGGTGGTGACGTGAAGTCATGTGACCGTGCTGTAGTTCCTTTATAGCCCAACATTAGCCACCTTTAGCTTAGCGGTGGTGACGTGAAGTCATGTCACCGTGCTGTAGTTCCTTTATAGCCCAACATTAGCCTCCTTTAGCTTAGCGGTGGTGACGTGAAGTCATGTGACCGTGCTGTAGTTCCTTTATAGCCCAACATTAGCCTCCTTTAGCTTAGCGGTGGTGACGTGAAGTCATGTGACCGTGCTGTAGTTCCTTTATAGCCCAAAGTTAGCCTCCTTTAGCTTAGCGGTGGTGACGTGAAGTCATGTGACCGTGCTGTAGTTCCTTTATAGCCCAACATTCGCTGCCTTTAGCTTAGCGGTGGTGGCATGAAGTCATGTGACCGTGCTGTAGTTCCTTTATAGCCCAACATTAGCCTCCTTTAGCTTAGCGGTGGTGACGTGAAGTCATGTGACCGTGCTGTAGTTCCTTTATAGCCCAAAGTTAGCCTCCTTTAGCTTAGCGGTGGTGACGTGAAGTCATGTGACCGTGCTGTAGTTCCTTTATAGCCCAACGTTAGCCTCCTTTAGCTTAGCGGTGGTGACGTGAAGTCATGTGACCATGCTGTAGTTCCTTTATAGCCCAACATTATTATAAAATAATCTCTCATCTCGTCGCTACTGCTTTTGCAACAACTTTCTTCTCTTAGCGTGAACTGTTATTGCTTATTTAAATCCGGCATAAGCCTTTAGCATATCAGTCTCTCGGCTCTTCTTGTTCCTTTTGAAGAACTAGATTTTGGGGCCAAGAGCCGGCGCCGCTGCAATGGAAGCTCGAAAAACTAGTTGGTAATCGGGTAAAAACAAGAAGCCACCTTGGTGTAAAAGATTAAAGTGTTATTCCAAAGAGGGAGAGTTTTTTCTGGGAGTGAGTGGACAGATTCAGCATGTCATGATTCAGCAGCGGCATTTCTGCTGCGTTGATTCAGCCGCTGATGAATCACAGCCTGGCAACATGAATAAAGCAGGCTTTCTAGAGTTGAAGAAGTGCAAAAGTCAGTTTACAAAAATCCTATGAGTGGAAAAGAGTTTAAATTAAACGTATCAGAGGAATGTGTGTATGAAGAAACTCCAGTTTTTGTGCTTGAGCCTTGAGCCAGGCGCCATGTGGTCCCCAGCTGTGTGTATCTGCACTCAGACCGGAGGAGAGAAACTCTGTCTGGATCCGACTCAGGGAGACCCCAAATGACTGTGTGTGTGTGTGTGTGTGTGTGTGTGTGTGTGTGTGTGTATGTGTGTGTGTGTGTGTGTAGGTGTGTGTGTAGGTGTGTGTGTGTGTAGGTGTGTGTAAACAGGGGTAACCCTGCGACATGCTTGTTCTTTCACCCTGGAAACTTTACACACTTTTTCCACTCTTATCCTGCTCTTACCTCCTTCTCTTGTTACGAAACATTTACTTTCTCTCTTTCACACACACACACACCAACACACACACACACACACACACGCAAGCACGCACGCACACACACACACATACACACACACACAACCACACACACACCTTGGGGTATTAATAGTTCTGCTAATTGTGCAGAATATTTTGTTGAAGGTGTGTGTGTGTGTGTGTGTGTGTGTGTGTGTGTGTGTGGGAGGAGAAAATGGCTCCCAATTAGCTCAACTTTGAAACTTTTTGGCCACAATCCCCCCGTTTTTTTTCGAGAAAGTTCCCCCTCAGCCCCCAGCTACGAGTGTGTGTAAGTGTGTATAAGTGTGTGTAAGTGTGTGTGTAAGTGTGTGTTTGTGTTGGTGAGTGTGCATGAGCTTGAGGGTCTGGCACTAAGACGACCAATTAAAAACCAGCGGCGGCAGCAAAGGACCAATGAGAGCAGGGCGCCAATGCACTTCTCCAACGTCGACGTGGTAACGCAAACCAGATGCAGATGGGCAGTGTGTGTGTGTGTGTGTGTTTGTTTGTGTGTTTATGTATGTGTGTGTGTGTTTGCCAAAGTGGGCTGTATGTGTTTTTGCAGAATGCCTCTTTGCTGATACACACTTTTTGCTCCTGCATGTAATGAACTGATTTTTTTTTGGAAAGCGAGTAGCAGAGCTTGCAGATTTTCTTTGTGTGAAACCACAGGCTAGGACAACAGAGATGTGAAATAAGAAAATATAAGTTATTTTCTCCTGTTGACACACACACACACACACACACACACACACACACACACACACTTAGGTTGCACTGAGCATTGTTCTGGATCTATTGTGGGGTATAATTTCTGCATTTCTAAACCCTTACCCTTGCATTGAACACCATTGTGCCCATTTGATTTTTGTCATGGCTTCCTTCAAAGTCTTGTCATGCCACTGAGTTCTTCAGAAGCTGAGGGGCACAGCGTGAGAGGGAATGAAGTTCCTGAATTCATAAAGCTCAGAAGAAATCATAAAGTGACAGTGGAAGTGTGGAGTGTTTGCACAGCTAAATTCTGCATTTGTTGTATTTTATTACAAATACATTTGAAAAAGCAACACTTGTTCTCAAAGTCATCACTCTTTGGCTTGTTTGAGGGGAATATATCTGCCTGAGTTTGTATCTTTATGTGTATTGCACTTATAAATCATATCGAAATTGCAAAATCACAAACAAATGATTGAAATTACGTATTTATTCCATATCGTGCAGCTCTAATCTTCACCATTGATGTCTTCCTAGGTCGATGCAAGCTTCTTTTTTTTCGTGCAAACCTCTAAAATGTGATTACTTTGTGCATCTTGACCATGTGTACCTTCCTGAATGAATGGCATGTTGCATTACAGCAGATTAGATATTGACCTCTGCGTAACATAACTCCATCAAGGTGTATTAACGGATATTGACTCGGGATCAAGCTTGTATTTGTGTGTGAGTGTGTAAGCAGCATGTCTGCATGTGTGCAAAGACTGGATTAAGAAGTATGTTAATTACTTTAATTAATGATTGTGAGTACACACAGTTTGTATCTGTGCAGTGTGCAGAAAGGCCTCTGTACTGCAGGACTGTTTCAAGCTTTTTTCTAAGCATAAAAAACGTGGGAAAAAGTTTGAAACACAACATCACTTCCTTGAACCTTGAACCTTGAACCTTGTCAGCTTTTTAGGTAATATGCTTCATGTGGATATTTATTTAAATTGCTCTAAAACAACTTAAAAGTCTAACAAAAATAGTTTTTTACCTGAAATCACAAAAAGCAGCTGCACTTGAATCAGCAGCAGTAACAACACACTTCCATACTTAAAACAATAATAAATAACCCGATAATGAATCTAAATCTAGACGGCCATCCTGAAATAATCACCATTATATATTCATAGTTTGTGATAAATCATACTCTGGGTGTTTCTCAATGTCGAGGACGCTTCCTCGGTAGGAAATGTCTTCCGAGTCAGGTCCTTCAGAAACGAGGCAAGAATCCTTCCTAGCCTCGGAAAACGAAGAATGGTGGAACAGGCTAACAGGTGTGCGTCATATGCGAGGCCCCGCCTTAAATGGAGCGCGATTTCCGCCAAAAAATTTGGAAATTGGTCCGTGCGCAAAGCATTGTGGGGATTTTAAGACCGCGTTGGAAACACATGTGCAGCCTCGAAATTTCCCGCAACGAAGAAAGGATCCTGGAAATTGGAACAGTCCTCCGGCGGGACTCGATGACGTAGCATCCTTGAAATAGTGGCTCTGGAGGAGCCTTCCTCGACATTGAGAAACACCCACAGTGTAGCTCCGTTACGTTGGTGATCATTCTCAAAACCTGCTGGATAATTTCTGACATGAAGTCAACTTTATTTGGATTAAATGAAGGTGTCTTCACACAGTAGGTCCCCTTAAAGTGCACTGTTAATAAAAGTGTAATGAAAACATCTTCCTCTCAGCGATGTGACTGGAGAACAAACGGAGTGTTTCTTTCCACATTCAGAGAAACTGATCAAAAGTCTGCTGGTCGATTTAAATGTAAAATAAAAAGCTCTGCTCTGCTTTCGGCTCGTTAGTCGGCACCGGGTCAAATTCTCCGAGGAGCCTAACGGTAAATCCCAGAGCTTTGTGGGAATCCTTTAATTAGGATTCACCTTGCGAGGCTTTTCTTTTTTTGGGGGGGTTCTCCGGCTGGAACAGATGCTCGTTGAGTTCATGGAAACGGGAGTTTGAGTCCCAGAGAGCGACTTTACGCCTCGGGGCTCCAAGGATTTATTTCACCTCCTGCTACACGTCGCTGCTCTCAGATAACTGCACACACACTGGTAGGAAACACAGGAGACTGATGTTGTTGTTGTTTTTGGTTGTATTTGTTGACTTGGTTGGTCTATACATGTTCTTTGTTCATATTGAAGCCCTTAAATCCAAAATAAATATATAATTAAAATAAAATAAATGCAATATAATATTACATTAAAATTAAATAAATATGAAATACATTTCATTAAAAAACATATAAGATAAAAAACAAATAAAATAAAAAATGTACCACAAAATGAAATAAATTAAATTGAAATAATAATAAAAATTAAATAAAAATAACTAAGTAAATACATTAAATAAAAAATAAATAAAATAGGAGTAAAATAAAACAATGGGATTAAATATGATATACAATGTTATTATATTAAACTATTTATGAAAGAAATAAACAAATAAAAACATATACAATTAAATTATTACAAATTAAATTCAATAAACAAATCCAACTAAATATGTAATAATTTAAAATTAAAAAATAATAAATATATTAAAATTAAATAAATACAATTTGATTAAACGAAACAAAAATTAAATAAAAAATTGATGCGTATCTTGTGTATTAAATAAAAGTGATGTATCAAGGTGTTACCTGTTGCTTCAACTCATATTGAAACACTCTTCCTTAAGAGCAAGGGAATAACTATTCAAACCGTCTGAATGTAGTGTCTCATATTAATGTTTTCAAACTCCATCACACACTCCTAAACTCTTCTGATGCTGAATGAAAGCTTTATTGATCAAACACAGAACGCATGCTGACAATGTAATGGACTCACGGTGAGAAGTTTATACACAGAAATGACTGAGAGAAGTTTTTGGATTTCCCCAAAAATAGCTTTATCTATGGAACCGTGTGTGTGTGTGTGTGTGTGTGTGTGTGTGTGTGTGTGTGTGTGTGTGTGTGTGTGTGATCAATAACCTCCTGCTGCTGTTATAGAGATGGAGCTGCAGATA